>OU015762.1:7720175-7757259 GCA_907173295.1 Fagus sylvatica | reverse complement strand
CAACACAAATTACAACAATTGATAACCTTAGAAGAACTAGGGTTATTCTCATGGATTGGTGTTGTATGTGTAAATTGGGTGGCGAATTAGTTAATCACTTGCTATTACACTACCATGTTGCTCTGGGACTATGGGATATGGTTCTTGCATTATTTGGGCTTGCTTGCGTAATGCCCAAAGGAATGGAGGAGTTGCTTTGCTGTTGGGCTGGCAGATTTGATAAATTCCGTGCTGGTGCTATTTGGAAAATTATTCCGCATTGTCTTATGTGGTGTATTTGGTGTGAGCGCAATGCAAGAACCGTCTCCGGAGAGGAAAAGACTACACCAGCCTTGAAGCTCTCTTTTCTTCAAACTTTATTTGAATGGGTGACGACATCCAATTTAGTTGACTCTAGTTCATTACCTGAAATGTTTGATATTTGTTCTTTTTAAACTTAATTACGTCTGTTTGTACTCTTGTACACTCCTTGTGTACTCTGCTGGTTTCCCTTTTGATTAATGAAATATTTTATTATAAAAAAAAAAACAAAAAAACAAATTACAACAAATCCAACAGATTCAACAACAAATTCACAAAAATCAAGCACAAATCATGGCGGCAAGAGAGAGAGGAGAACGGTGATAGAGAGAAAGAGAGAAATTACCGTTGTAGAGAGAGAGAGAGAGAGAGAGAGAGAGAGAGAGAGCGCTTGTGTAGAATTAAGAGAAAAAAGAAATTTTTTTGTGGGTTTAATTTCAATTATGCCACCAGTCATTTTTGAGTTCGGCTGAAAACATGAAAAAGATGTTCTCAAATAAATGAATTTGAGAATGCCCCTGCATTACCCGGCAACTGGGGTCAGTTGTCCTTAGGTTTTACTGCTTAGAGACGAGTTGAAAGGGCTCTTCTTTAGAAAGGTTCCCTACGTTTTAGAAAATAAAAAAAATAAATGCATTTGAGTAATAATACAACAGTAAAAGAATTTGGACACAACTATGAAAAACAACTGCCAAACATAAAAGTCTTGCCCCGGGCCCACCAATTTCTGTAAAGCATCTAAGTTGACATTAGGGCTGTCAATAGGTTGGAGCTGATTTTGATCTTATATGAGTTGAGTTCAATAACAATCCGATTATATGTTTTCTTCATTTCCGTGGAAGAGTGTATGGACATCTACAGTCCCAACTAAGGCGTCATTTTTTATTTGGATAGCAGCTCTGTGAAAAATCTTAACTGTTGATAACCCTAGGAAGGGTATTTGATAGTTATAGACTGGTGTTGTATGTGCTAGCTGGCTGGAGAAACCATAGATCACCTACTTCTTCATTGCCCTGTTGCTCGAGAGCTTTGGAGTATAGTGTTTACTCTGTTTGGAGTTCATTGGGTTATGCTGAAGCGGGTTGTGGAGCTTTTAGCCAGTTGGCAAGGCAGGTTTGATAGATGCAGCAATGGTGCGATCTGAAACATGACCCTCACTGTATCATGTGGTGTATTTGGTGGGAAAGTAATGCTAGGAATTTTGAAGGATGTGAAAAATCCATTCAAATCTAAAACTTTTATTCCTCAAATCTCTATTTGAGTGAAGGAATGCTTCCAGTCTATTATCTTTTGCCAAAATGTTTAAAATGCTTGATAGCTCTAATGTTCGTTTTTAATGTTGGTATACCTTTTGTATGCGCCTTGTGTACATGGGTTGCGTCTTTTTGCATTTTATTACTGAAATATTTACTTATATATAAACCGATTATATGTTATAGAATCCAATGAAAACAATGGTAGAATCTAAGTCTAAACCCAAAGGAATCATAAAAAAATGCAATTGAATTTGACAAAATCTGAAAATTCAGATTAGGTGTGTCATTAAAATCTCATATTGTAAACATAAATTTACTTTCTCTTGTTAATAGGTGTGCTTTTTAATATAAAATTACCCACACATGTGTTTTTATTGTCACTAGTGCCTGAACTGATTTGTTATGATAATGGAACTAAAATGGGTTGAATTCAGATTGTATTTGGATTTTTACCCGATCCATTGACAGCCCTGCTTACATGATCTGCTGATTCTATGATTTGCATTATTATATCCTAATATCTGGTTTTGCATGAATACATTCTCTTCACTTATTTTAGTTCCTCCACCATCTTTAAATGCACATTGCATGCTTTGTTGATCAGTTCTTTGTGCACTTTTAACAGCCAGTTTTAGTTGATTGTATTTTCTGAGTTGATTATTTGCGATTCTATAATTTGTAGTTTTAGTCTCTATGATTTGTAGCTTAGTTTTTTAAAAGGTGCTTATATTTTTGTCTTTATGAATGCTGACATGGTTTCCATCATCATTGTTGTCCCAGGCAAACCCACCTAACCCAAGGACATTTCCGTTTATATTGCTTGGAAACAAGATTGATGTTGATGGTGGGAATAGTCGAGTGGTAAGAATATACAGTTGCAGTGCTATCTGTGTTTCTTTGTTCCTTAGATGTTACTCTAAATTATCTTCTGTCCAGGTTTCTGAGAAGAAAGCAAAGGAGTGGTGTGCTTCAAAAGGCAACATCCCTTACTTCGAGACCTCAGCAAAAGAGGATTACAATGTTGATGCTGCTTTCTTCTGTATTGCCAAGACTGCTCTAGCCAATGAGCGTGAACAGGACATGTAAGTTTATTTTGAGGGTTGATATCTTTTTTGGTTTGGCTTGGCATAATACATCAATGTTCTAAGGTACTTACAGTCATATTTTTGAAATGAACCCCATGACAAACATACTGTACTAGTAATAGGCTAATGTATTAAGTGTCACAAGTTTTGAGAAGAACATGGATTCAGCAGCACTCCATGGAAATGAGTTCTGGATCGTGTTCTACATCAGTCTAACAAGGCAGGATTTTTTTTGGGTACAATTACTCGCAATTGAGGAGATAAAAATAGGGAGCAAGGAATATGATATCTTCCTAGTAAATTGTCATCATACTCTCTGCTGCCTCTAGAAAGATCACTTGTACTACCTCAAGGGTGTGCACCTGATAAAAACTACCCTGAGAGCTTCAAACCTGTGCAGATCAACTATGCCACATCAATTTCATGTGTTGCAAGTGAGAAATGCATATAATTTAATTAAAAAAAGGGTTTTATGCTTGAACACTTATCAAAAAGATTTTATGCTTTAACTAGCTCTCATCTTTGGTAGGATCTATTACCACTGGTAGTGTTAGCTTATGTTCATTAGCACATAAATATATCCTAGTATCATTTTAACCAGTCAATAAAATGACTTAACTGTTTGTACGATTATGAAAGGTCTAATGGAAAATGCAAAATATTGAACAATCCTTCAATAAGTTAAAGACAAAAGTTTCTATATATTGAAAACATTCTGATTAAGCAGTGGGAAGCTATCTAACTGCAAAGGAAAGAGGAAATGTGGTTTTATAGGTACATTGTCCTCTTGTTTGCTCATGGTTGAATGGAGAATATGTGTGCTACTCAATGTCTGAAAGCTTTGTTGCTCTAATGGTTGATGAAACGAAGTGTGTACTTGTAGAGTTATGTGCCTCTTAATGGATTTTGTGGTTTGAAAGAAACAAGCGGGTCTTTGATGGAGTTGAGCATCCTATTTTTGAGATTAAAAAGCATATTTTGCGGTCTTTGTTTGATTGGATGCATGCTTTGGGCAGCTGTCCTTTGTTGTTATTTATTGACTCTATTTATTTGTGATTTGTATTCCTTGAAGAGGGTTTGTACAAATCTTCTTATGTCTCTTTCTCATTTCCTTTTTAAATAAAATATTTACTTATAAAAAAAAAAGTGTAAACAATTATAATATATTTCTAATGTTTATTGACTTAGGATTGATTGAAAACCTGCCCACAATTGACTAGGTGATATGCTTTAGGGTTTGAAACTTCTAGCTTAGGGTTTGGGATAGTAGAAAAAAGTGTTTACGGTTGTAGATTGATTAAGGGTTAGGAAAGAGAGGAAATAAAAGCAAGAGGGGCTGTTTCTTGAAGATAAATGGTTGCAGAAGAACTCAGCAGCTACATAAGGGGCTTTAAGGTAGGGTTTGACTGGTTATTTAATGGCTAAGGTTAAGGGAAAATTGTGAGTTAAGGATTTTAAAGGATATAAGAGAATGAATATGGGTTAAAGGAAAGAGACTTTTACCAGTGAACAGTAAACAAAAGATCATGGAGAAGTAGAAAAAAGGGAGAAAGGGGAAAGGAAAGAAACGAACAAACTAGGCACTTGTGCCTTACATAAACCAAAGTATTAAAATTCTCATATTGTTCAACTCTAGTTTCCTTTGGATAAAAGGATGTATGGAGACTTCATTATCTCCACCTTGTCCCAATAAGATTGAACTCCTAATTTAACTAACAAAGTAAACTTAATGTAGACCTGTAATTTTTTGTTTGATAGTATCTTCTACTTAGATAATTCGGTGGTGGTTTTGACCATTCAATCGAAAGATGTAAGGACCTCTTCCTTGATTAACACGCATGTTAATATTCCCTCTCATAGAAGTCATTGCAAACATGGAGTTGAACCTCCTTATATTAGCCTTGTAATGTTCTGAATGTTGTAGGAGTTCTTGAAGCTCAGGTGGCGGTGGTTTCAAATAAGGTAGCTTCACCTTACCCTCGTGACAGCAGATTGAAAATTTAGGCGTCTTTGGCCTTTTTGATTTCCGATTTCTCTCTTCATACCACACTATTGCATTACAATATTCGCACACACAACTTGGTGGCCCAAAGTTCCACGCTTCAGTGAATTTTCCTATATAAAAAAGTTAAATGAAGCATATTTAGATGAAATTTGTTATTACACTAAAAAAAAGACATATATTAACCAATTTCCATTGTGAATTAATATGAGTATGTTATAATATATAAGTGAACTACCGTAAAAAATATTACTTTCACAATAGGTGAATTTAAGGTCCAAAATTACACACTAAAATTAATCAATACTTTTAAATACCGTAAAAAATTACTTTAAGTTATATAACATAAGTCTAACATATGAGATCCTTTTTTTCAACAAAAAAAAAAAGAGTAAAAATTATGACATGAATAAAATAATTTACAATTACCTTGAATTATATGGCAAAAGCTCAAATCTTTTGGTTTTTTTTTAGTCACACCCGAAACCTTACTAGGTTAAACTAAAACATGATTTTTTTTTTTTGGTAATATTCAAAATGTAAAATAAAGAAACTTGAAATAGTGCTAAGAAAAACATTATCGAATCAAGTTTGCGGTGGAATGTATAATCATGGCAACTCAGTCACAAAAGCTTCAAAAAATATGAAATACTCTTTAGCGCCAATGGGTTGTTAATAATACCTAGTTGTGACATTATATCCGACAACTATTAAAGCGATTTTAATGACTTAGACAAATGTAAAGCATCATAAAGAATCAAACTGATAAACATGTTTAGTAATGAGTCAATTAGGCATAAGATTGGGAAACGTTATTGCACAACTCACATGTGACAACTGGCCAATTACATTATTATTGGCTTATGGATAATTAAACTTGAAATACTTCAACATATCAATTTTTAATATATTTCAATGAATGTATTCTTATATGGTTAAGTTTAAACACTAAAAGTAGAAACTCAAACTTAATCACTTATTAATTTCAATGGAATTTAAGATGAAATTTAACATATATTTAAACATAAGCATGCCTTGACATATATTGAATTTTAAATATAAACTCTAACATATTAATTTTAACTTATATTTCAATGAATATATACTAATATGGGTAAATTTAAACGCTAAAAGTAGCTACACACACTTACACTATTGAATTTAAGAACACGGTTTCAACCTAAACATATAAACATAACCATTTGTTATCAATATATTAAAGTAATTAATGATTCTACTGTTCAAGTTATTTAGCAACATTTTCTTTCTCATTAGAAGTAGAAGAGTAAATTAAAATAGACAAACCAATTGAAGGAAAGCTAGTCAATTAGAAGTTGATTAGTTAAGATACTAACGGCTTGTGATAATAGTATGCCACTATACAATGAATGAATTAAAATAAATAATGGCTACAATATATGTTTGGTCCCTTTCATAGGTTGCAGCCTTGCCGGTACAATTTTAGTTCCTGAAAATTGAAAAAATTTATTATAATCCATGATTTTTATAAAATATCTTTAAAATAGAACATATATCAATTTCAGACTAAAATAGAACTTAAACTAATTTTAGTTACCAAACATATATTTTAGCCTAAAATAATAAAATTGCCTTAAATTATTTGACAAAAGCTCATATCTTTTTATTTTTTATTTTTTTTTTGTCACACCCCCACTACATTGGGTAAGGCATGACAGGTCAAAGTATAGGCAAGATGAATAACTATAGTTCAACCAAGCAAACTCCATTTATGACTTGCTAAACTAGGATGTATTTGTTTTGCTGTAAAATAAATTCCAGAAAATATTTTTCAGAAATGGAAAATAAACAAACATTTTTTTTTTTTTGTAAAATCCAGATATGTAAAATAAAGAAATTTGCAATAATCCCAAGACAATCTAATGCAATGTAATCCAATAATCCAACTCAATTACATTATCAAAAGAATACCCAAAAAAAAAAAAACATTGAACCTAAAATAAGATAATTCATTTCACTACTACTAAGATGTCATTATCTTTCCAAATATCATCCTAAGTCCAAAGTTTATGCTACTCTAAGTCACGCCTTCATCTAAAAGTAGAAGGAGCTAACAAAGGTAACTTAAACCAATTAATATGTACATATTGTTGGTTTTATATATTTAAAATATGAAATCTCATCATATCATATATAATAACATGCATCACATACATGGCAGCAGAAATATTAGTTGGATCTATTCTTACATAGCATTTTACACATTAAGCAAGCAAATCTGAAAAATTTGAAAATATTGGAAACATACCTTTGTATATTTTTAAACTTTCTACCTTGATGACTTCCTTGGATCTTTTGAAGAGCAATTAAATCTATTTGTTCCCTTTGAGTGTTTCACTCCAATGACTACATAGATGGCCAAGAGTGTGGACTCTTACTTGTAGAGAATAAATCCGATTTGTGCATGCATCTGGCATACAAAAAATGAGAAATACTGCTCCTTGTTTTCTTTTTTCTTTTTTTTTGATGAATATCTTGCAAGACTTGTATTAAGCAGAAAGCAGGAAAAAGACAGCAACAAAAAAACAAACAAACTAGGAACCTACCCCTTCACTCCATTCTTCCAACACAGAAGTAGGAATGGATGAGATTGGGAAGGTTCCTGAGCATTTACAATTTAGAGCCCATCTAGCTACAGAATGGGCTGCAGTGTTCAACTCCCGATAAACATGGGAGACTAACCAAAAAGAGAAATTAGCAAGGATAGATTTAATATCAAAAATGACATTGTCAATAGTCCAAAGCTGGGCATTAGGAATGCTTTGAATGGCTTGGATGACAAGGAGTGAGTCTCCCTCCAGAATTATTGATGAAAATCCCACTTCATGAATTTTCTGAACAGCAAGAAGAGCAGCTCTTGCCTCTGCTAGAAGGGGATCAGTGGATTCAATCAGATCAGTCCAAACAAATAAAACTTTTGCTTGTGATCTCTACAAACAACAGCAATACCTGCACCCTCCTCGCCAATTGCTGCATCAAAATTCAGTTTAACATTTGGAGGAAAGGGAGGTGACCAGCACATTGTTCTTCCTCTATCAAACACCTTATATTCCCAAGCATTGCAATGGAGGAAATAGATTTGCCGAATAGAATCTGCAATCTTCCTGGGTTCTATTGGTTTCTGGCTTTGTAAAAATTCATTCCTACTTCTCCAAATAACATCACATGAAATAGCAGCATAAAGAGAAAATTTTCTGAGAACCTACATAGAAAACTGTTTTTCTCTCTTTTTGTTGTGTTGCAAAATTTTCTATTTCTTTGTATCTCATTTACTTCTAAAGTATCAAGTTATGACCAACCCTCTAGGGGTTTTTCTTATATGGCTTGGAGTGGGATCAAAAGAAAAATAAAAGCTGTCACTTTAATGTCATTACATATTATTCCTTGAGTCCTTGATTTCATCTCTTGATTATTCTTATATTCATATGGAATCAAATTTCTTAAAGTATAATTTTAACAAATCTTTACTAAAATAGATGGTCATCTTTCTCAATAATCAATTCTCATTAAATTTATATCAAAGGGATGTTCATGTCTCTAATAAGAGATTATGGATTCCTTCTTGAGAAATAATTTTCCCACAATATTACATCTGATCACCCAACGTATTGGGATTTGTTTGATCGCATATGATCGCATCCTTTTATACGTCAAAACAATCTACACTTCATGCATTTATAATGAGTGGGCGTTTGATATAGAAGTAACCCGAATTGTTTCCCACTTTTCGCTAATCTATAATCTATATATGTAAAATTAAGGAATTTTAACTTTTAGTTAATCTTATAATATTTTGTTACCAAAGCTTTGCATCTCTCACAATTTACACATCTTTATTTTATTTTTATAATCTTTTCTCTTAGTTCCATATCCAATAATCGCATTATCTCTGCAACCCGATAATCACATACCACTCTTTAATTTTAGGATTGAGTCAGAATCGCGATTCTTGTGATCCCTGGTCGACAACAGCTCGATGTTAGATCTGAGATAAGCTTGAAGAGGAAGACCACCTGAATGTTAAAACCTGAAAAAGATAAAAGGCCAAAATTAGAGTCTCATCAAGTGAAGGAAAATGTGGAGTAGTAGTCAATACTGAGCTTGGCACCAAAGAGAAAAGCCTTGAGATGATAGGTAAGGGGATTTGGATTAGTTGTTGTTCTTTTAGATTCCAGTTATGAAGAGAAGGTTCCAATGATCTCCTCTTTCACAAGTAACTTATTTTTCACGTTCGCACTTTTTATAACACCTACAAGTATTTTTCATCATCTTTTTATTTTTTTATATCAATATATTTTCCCTTTAGTTTTTCAATTCTCTCAATCCTTATAAATTTTTTTTTTTTTTTTTCTCAATTCCCCTTGTTTCGAAGAAATGATTGAACCAAATTTTCATCATCAACTACTTCTTAATTTTGATTTTGGTTTGAGGTGAGTGAATGTATTTTTGTATTGTTGATTTTTTTTAATTAATATTTTTTAACTATATATTAAAAAAAACTACATCTCATTCAATTAAATAATTCCCCTGACGGAACAATTATTTCACTTGATATATATCCAATAGAGGGAGTGCCCACATATGAAGCTTGTTGCTCAATTATTTATTTTGAGAAAATATGCAAAAGTGACTTGGGAACAAATGCTAACTGATTTTTGTACTTTCTTTTTGGGTTATAGGCTAAGGTTTTCTATAACAAGTAGTAAGCTAAATAGGTTATACAATGATTAACCAGCAATGATCATACTTTACATTTGTTCATAAAGTTCTTTGTAATTCTTGCCATTGGTATATATTATGAAGGTTGCATCAGTTCTTTTATGATTGTTTGAAACTAAATGCTTACCATATCCATGTGGATACACTATTTGTTTATTTTCATATAGTGGTTTGTGATACCTGTAAAAAATTGCCAAGAAGGACATACGAGAAATCAAGTTTGTAGTGCAATTTGAAATCACTGCAACCTCCCTCCAAAACCTCTAAAGTCAAATGGATAAACCTCGGCATTGACTACCCATGGGGTTGTCACCATGCCTGGAGAGTAGACTATGGCGTAACATCTTAGGAATACTAGAGCAATGAACCCTCAATGACTTGGGCGTATATAAAACATCACAGATAAACCAACAAACATTAGGACTATAATGGTTAGAATAATTGCCATGACTTTTTTCCTACCTCATTTGTCAATCACAAACAGGCTTGAAGGAGCCAATCAGCTCAAGATTAGAGAGCCAATTATTGCACAACTAGCCAGTTACATTATTATGGGCTTGTGAATAATTAAACTAGAATACTCTAACATATGAATTTTAACTTATTTCAATGAATTATTAATATTAATAATAAAACTAATAAATAATCATTTATTAATCTCAATATAATTTAAGACCAAATCTTAAACATAAACATACATTTTAGATAACCATGTCTTTACATAACCACTTTTCACTAATCAATAATTCAAATGAATGAATAATTTTAACTTATATGGGTAAATATAAACACTAAAAGTAGCAACACACACTTAATTACTTATTAAACACTAATAAATTTAAGACCACACTATCAACATAAACTTATAAACATAACCATGTTTTTCTTTTTATATTGAAGTAATTAATGATTCTACCATTTATTTAGTAAGATTTTCTTTCTCATTAGAAGTAGAAGAGTAAATCAAAATAGACAAACCAGTTGAAGGAATGCTACATCTAGTGATAACAGTATGCCACTATACTATGCATGAATTAAAATTCATATGTAAGATAAACAAAATGTCACAAATATTAGTGAAATCAAATAATAAAATAATTAATAAAAAAACTACTTTAAGTTATATAACATAAGTCTAACATATGAGATCCTTTTTTTCAACAAAAAAAAAAAGAGTAAAAATTATGACATGAATAAAATAATTTACAATTACCTTGAATTATATGGCAAAAGCTCAAATCTTTTGGTTTTTTTTTTAGTCACACCCGAAACCCTTACTTTAGGTTAAACTAAAACATGATTTTTTTTTTTTGGTAATATTCAAAAATGTAAAATAAAGAAACTTGAAATAGTGCTAAGAAAAACATTATCGAATCAAGTTTGCAATGGAATTTATAATCATGACAAGTCATTCACAACATCTGCAAAATATATGAAATACTAGCGTAGTTGGGTCTTCTTTATAATTGGCTTCAATTATGCCTTTAATTCTAACAATAATTATATCAATTTTAATGACTTAGACAAATGTAAAGCATCACAGATAAACTTACTTCTTGAGGTTGCCTTGTTAGCGCAATGCTGTTTCCTATTTCTGCGTAATCATATATAAGGCTTTATCGGTTAATATAGCAATAGACCTGCAACTAATAAATATGTTTAGGAATGAGTCAATCAGGCATAAAATTGGAAACCCAGTTATTGCACAACTCACCTGTGTCAATTAATTGGCCAATTACATTATTATTGGCTTATGAATAATTAAACTTGAAATACTTCAACATATCAATTTTTACTATATTTCAATGAATGTATTCTTATATGGTTAAGTTTAAACACTAAAAGTTGAAACTCAAACTTAATCACTTATTAATTTCTATGGAATTTAAGATTAAATTTAACATATATGTAAACATAAGCATGCCTTGACATATATTGAATTTTAAATATACACTCTAACATATTAATTAAACGCTAAAAGTAACAACGCACACTTACACTATTGAATTTAAGAACAAAGTTTGAACATAAACATATAAACATAACCATTTGTTATTAATATATTAAAGTAATTAATGATTCTACTGTTCAAATTATTTAGCAACAATTTCTTTCTCATTAGAAGTAGAAGAGTAAATTAAAATAGACAAACCAATTGAAGGAAAAGCTAGCCAATTAGAAGTTGATTAGTTAAGATATCAGTTTGTCACTATACAATGAAAGAATTAAAATTCATATGTAAAATGAACAAAATATCACAAATATGAATAAAATAATGGCTACAATATATGTTTGGTCCCTTTCATTGGTTGTAGCCTTGTCAGTATTATTTTAGTTCCTGAAATTTGAAAAAAAAATTATTATAATCCCTGATTTTTATAAAATGTCTTTAAAATAGAACATAATATCAATTTTAGGAATTAAAATAGAACTTGAAACTAATTTCAAAGTTACCAAACATATATTTTAGCCTAAAATAATCTAAAATTGCTTAAATTATTTGACAAAAGCTCATATCTTTTTTTTTTTTTTTTTCAAAGTATAAGCAAGATGAATAACTATAGTTCAACCAAGCAAACTCCATTTATGACTTCAAGAACAATGCTAAACAAGGGTGTGTTTGTTTTGCTGTAAAATAATTTCTAGAAAATATTTTTCTAAACCGAAAAATAAACTAAAACATTTTTTTATTTGTAATATCCAGATTTGTAAAATAAAGAAACTTGCAATAATAGCAAGACAATCTAATGCAAAGTAATCCAATAATCCAACTCAATTACATTATCAAAAAAAAAAATCCTAAAATTCATTATCTTTCCAAATATCATCCTAAGTCCAAAGTTTATGCTACTCTAAGTCACGCCTTCATCTAAAAGTAGAAGGAGCTAACAAAGGTAAGTTAAACCAATCAATATTTACATATTGTTGATTTTATATATTTAAAATATGAAATCTCATCATATCATATATAATAACATGCATCACATACATGGCAGCAGAATAATTAGTTGGATCTATTCTTACATATCATTTTACACATTAAGCAAGCAAATCTAAATAATCTATAAATATTGGAAACAAACCTTTGTATATTTTTAAACTTTCTACCTTGTGACTTCCTTGGATTTTAAAACTTGATGACTCTACCTTGATGACTTCCTGATTTTCAGAACATCTCTTGAAGAATCATTTGAATCTCTTTGTTCTCTTGAGTGTTTTCACTCCAATGACTACATAGATGGACCAGAGAGTGATTCCTTCTCCCACAATATTACTCTGATACTTGCTCATAGAGACTACTTAGTATCCTAAATAAATTTTCCTAGATTTTCAGTAACTTATATAGAATACTGTTTTTCTCTCTTGTGTTGACATCAAATTTTTTAATTCTTCTTATCTCATGTACTTCTAATGTATCAAATTATGACCAACCCTCCAGGGGTTTTTCTTATATGGCTTGGGGTGGGATCAAAAGAAAAATAAAAGATGTCACTTTAATGTCATTACATATTATTCCTTGAGTCCCTGATTTAATCTCTTGATTATTCGAATATTCATATGGAATCAAATTCCTTAGAATATAATTTTAACAAATCTTTACTGAAATAGATGGTCATCTTTTCAATAATCAATTCTAATTAAATTTATCTTAAGGGGATGTTCATGTCTCTAATAACAGATTATGGATTCCTTCTTGAGTAATAATTTTCCCACAATATTACATCTGATCACATTATCACATCCTTTTATATATAAAAACAATCTACACTTCATATTTGAGTTCACTATTCTTTTAGTATGTATTTAGAGTTAATATCTTAAGTAATTTATGAGTTAATTAATTCAATTGACATCCGTTTATAGAATAATTACTCACGATGATCTAATTCAATGTATTCTAATTACATCAACATATTAATTAGAAGTCACCACTTCCATGCTTAAGAAAAATCATCGAAATTAATATGTTACAACCTAAACAGATGAAACACCCAATTTCATAAAAAAATTACGAATATAGATTTATGAGTTTATAAGGATTTGTAATTTAGATCTTCCGTATGCAAATCATGTTTACATACCTCAACCACATTCAATACATCTCATGGACTTTACATAGTGTGAAATGTTTATATATTTATTCTCTTAAAATAAAACTCTTTTATTATTTAAAGTTGTGATGTAAATTGGATTGAAGGCATAAATCCTAACATATATGTATTATATACACCACAATAGGATTAAGTTGATACGTTTGAGTTTTTTTTTTTTTTTTTTGGCAATAATAATGATTTTTGTAAAATTAAGACACTACAACCCAACACCTAGATTCAGATTGCTTCATAATGGCCGGTTATCCACTCACAATAATCCAAGATTCAATTCGAGTTAGATTTTAGGAGAATTTTCTTCACAACGGGGGTTTTAGGTTTCTTACTTCAAAAGAGTCTTTGAGAAGTCTCCTCCCTAAAGTTATACGTGGGCATAGTTAAATTGATGAGTAAACCATTAGGATTGCTATACTCTCATGAGAGTCCTTGCTTAGAAGGCAACTAAGGCTACAAAGGAGATAGACTTTATGAAAGATTAAATTGAACCATGGTTGGTCTTTTAGAAGAAATCAACCAATGCCAGTTGAGTTACAAAATTTTTGGTAAATTTAACTATACATATTATGGTATATGTTTAAACCATGTGTAGGGGATGGTCTGATTTAAATAAAAAAATAAAAAAAATAAAAAAAATATGTTTTTGTTTTGATTTTTTTTTTTAGCTTTAAACCATGATGCAGTCTACTAACTTCAAACCTCTCCTGATTTCAAACGACCAAACAATCACTAGCTATGATCCTGCAAAACATAAACAAGAATCAAATTTTTTGGTCAACCCAGTGGGGGTTGGCCTTTAATCCTTTGATGATAAAATCAGTAAAAGGCAAGGATTTGTTAGAGAGCAATAATCAATTTATTCCCAAAGAAGAAGTAAAAAAGCCCAGAGAATAAAAATACCAAACTCTTAAATGTGCATGGCTTCCCCATATTTATACTCCCACAAATCACTCTTTTCTCCTCCATTACGTCTCTCTTGGGGATATTTTTGCCAGCTCACTATCCATAACTTTTCCCAATGCTTTTCTTTAATTAATGTCTTTCCTTGTTCCTGGCATTCGAAATGATACTTATGACTGCCATATTCAAGATATTTAAGCCGCATTATGCTTAAATTCGTATTAATATTCTGATTACTTTAATACTTTTCGGTCTATCCCGAACAAACAACTCTTAAACCGTATCGTATCCCAAACACGTGTTGTTTACCTATTCATTGAGTTAGAATGCAGTATTTTCTCCCTCGACCATGTGTTCTAATTATTTATATATTTTTTTGAATTTGTTGAATAACTAAAGAGATCTCTTTGGGAGTTTGGGGTGAGACTTAAAAGAGAAGGCATGCAAACTTAGGTACCACTGGAGTGACTGGACCTCTGGTCCAATTAAATTGATATCATAAATTAATTATAAATATACATTGAGTTAGGGGTGGTGGGCTTGGAGCACATGGTTTCCTTCAAGGGAAAGGTGGCACCCGAATCACCATATCCCTCACAGGGATTTGGTGGGGTCTAGAATTTCCCTCCCACACCACCTACCCAGTACCCACCGCCCCCCTCACCTTCCAAATCCTTGGGCTTTCATTCCAAGACATTGCTAATCACCTGCTGGTAGAAAAGTAATGAGATATCAGATATGGAAAGTGATATGCAGGTAACCTTCATGATTAATTATACTCTTTGTTTAGCAGAATCTCTTTCTTTATTACACAAAGTCTTTCACATGGCCTTCTTTTTTATTTTCTGTATTGAAATTAGGTAAATATAAAGGTCAAAAAGTGGTTCTTCCTCCTCACCCTCCAAGAAAAAGTGCAAGTGATCTCTTAGAATTTTTCTCGTCTAACCTTTTTTACCTAGATTTTGTGGTTGATTTTAGCCACAAAAACAAGAATGGTATCACACTGTTAGAATCTTAATAAAGCAAGGTTAAAGACAATTTTTTTTTCATAACTTATTTACATTGGTATAAGTTGTAATCAATGATATAACGTCATTTTCAGGTAGGTTCATCAGTGAAGCCACTTTTATGATGCATTAATCAGATACATTATCGAATTAGTTGTTGTGAAAAAATTTGTTTCACTTGACATATTATTTTGTTAATAACACACACCTTTACATACTCATGTTGCACAATCCACACACTAAACTTACAAGATGTGATACACCTAATTTGATAATAAAATTTATATTATTTCAAGGTGTATCCCATGAGACACAACATATGAGCATTTAAGAGAAAATTTTGAAGTATTAATCCCAATGACCTAATCAAATTTTCCATGAGACACAACATATGAGCGCTTAAAGAGTATATCATTAAGGGGTTTGTCAATGTAGTTGAAAAGTAGGTTAGCTAAAATAGATATGTGATTTTTTAGCTAAAAATTTGTTAGGTCATAGGGAATATTGTTGTCCAGAGGTGGACTGGAATTCAGCGATAAGTAAGATTCTGTTTCTACATTTTTTACTTTATTTTTTTTTTGTCCAAGTCAAAATTTTGATTAAGATTTTTATATTTCTTTTGATCCAGGTAAATTTTTTGATTGATTCACAAATCTCATGGTACCACATATCTTATTTTAGTGGTCTAACAAATCTTCCAGAATAACTCTAATATCTGAAATCATTTTACAAATGAGATATTGGTATCCATTGATTTAATTTCACCGAATACTCCGAACTTAAAATATTGTTAAGTTATTGAATAAATAAATGTCAAAAGTTAATTTATCATTCTTCCTGCGAACTCCTTTTTTTTTTTTCTTTTTTTTTTTTTTTCCCTCCTCGTTTTCATTTTAAAATTAGCTGTACATTTATGAAACACACTCTCCGCGACCCAAAGCACAAACTTTTGTCTTTTTCCTATCTACAACATATAGGAATATGTGTATGACCAAAAAAAAATTAGAAATAGCATTGATTTCAGGTTATGACTAAGCTTTTTTTATAATTTTGAATGTTCGAGTTAGTATTCGGTAAATACATATATCTCAACCAATCTCAAAAGAATATGCAACGTTCTTACTGGTTACGTGTATTACAATAGGCGCATAACTTTATCTTAGGTAGATTATTTTGAGAAGACTTGAACTAATGACAATTAGGAAGTATATCCAAGATCGAATCAATTAATCTATTCATAAATGTTGGTTATGACTAAACTTGCTTAAAAGAGCGTTTATAACCTTTTATCAGCATTGGTTCTTAAACATAGAAGTGTTATTATAATCAAATCAAGGTAGTATCTCCAATGTATTAGTTATCCTCTAAACTTTCTTCATTTGAAAAATAAGAGAGAATCTAAGATTACTTTTTCATGGTACTTATGAGACTAGAAAGATTTTGCTATAAAACTATTGAGAAAAGACTAATCAAGTAATTAGCTCTTGGCCTATATTTAAAGGTTCTTGTTTAAAGAATTTTGCTAACCCCGCGTCAAAGAAAACTTTAAAAAAATATATCGAATGGGAAAGAGAATATTTGTTGGCAGGTATACACACGTTGGATGGGAAGTCCCGATTCCTGGACCCATATGCATTATGCAGTCCTTTCGCAATTTTTATTTGCTTTGGCCAAGATTGTCCCTTGGAAACTGGAAAGGACACTTTTATTTCTCTCAGCAATTGGTAAGAACTAATAATAATCCAAATACGTAAATGCCCTTTATGGTAATTCCCCTCTAGTGGTTGATAACTTTATATACATAGGAGGAGGAGAAAAAAAAAATGTTTAAAGTAAATTACATTGAAAGCTCTAAGATATCACAGAACAAATGTTTATTATACCCGATTTTCAAAAGGTGACATTTTTTTTTTTTTCAAATGATTAAATTAATTAATACTTCACCTCTAAAATAATTCACATTAAAATAATTCAAAAAAGTAATGAAATGTGAATTATTTTGATAATTTAGCAACAGAGTGTCATTTTTATTTTTACAAAATCAGATATAAAACATGTAATTTTGTTATATTTTAAAAATGTCAATGTAATTTACCAATATGTAATGACACAACAAAATTCATACTTGTTTTTTACATTTGTTGAAAGTTTTATTAACTTATCAATAATGAATTCATTCCAAAATGTTGATGGAACAATCAAAATTTGTCACATTAGCAAGTTAAAAAAAGACAATACGAATTTTTATTTTTATCTTTTTGTGCCTATAAACTTTGCTAACAAAGAAAATTACAAAGACAGGGTAATGCACGTGCATGGGAATTAGGAACCTTCCAAGTTCTAACTGATGTCCTTTATCTTGAACGAAAAGTCAAGGATCAATATCACAATTCACACACGCATCCTAATAGTAATAGTAATCCTTGCCTTTTTTTATTTCATTTTATGGAAAGAGTAATAGTAACAGTTGCCTTAAATCCTTATCAAAATTGGTCAAACGGGAAATTATTATGAACAAGTCCAATATTAAATTAGGAAAACCAGCACCTTCTTTGCTTGTTCTCCAATTCAAAAATCAACATAGAAGATCCGGGAGATTCTTGACGAAATCTGTCGGATCTTGCTTTCCAAACTGTCAGATTTCTTTGAGGATTTTCCTTCTCTCTGACCCCCCACCCCAACACACCTCTTCATAGTCATGGCCACCCTTTTAAAAGTCTCACACCCTTTGTTCTTTTCTTCCATCTCCTATTTCTGCTTTACTTCTTCATATTCATCTCCCTCTTCTACTCCTTGTATTTCTTTTATTGCTTTTGATATATTTTCAATTGGTCAATCATGGGTATGGCTGCTGAGGCACAGTACCATGTTCTTGCTGTTGATGACAGCCTTCTTGACCGAAAGTTGATTGAAAGGCTTCTAAAAACCTCTTCTTATCATGGTAATTATTCTTTTTGTTATTGAGAAAGATGTTTCTGTGTACAATAAAGTTGGGTTTTTTTTTCCTTTCATCTTTGGGTACAGGAAGATGTGTTTTTTTATTGTTGTTATTGGATTTTGATTGTTAAGTTATTAATTCCTTCTGGGTATGTTTCATTTTTACAGTTACTGCTGTGGATTCTGGTAGTAAGGCCTTAGAGTTTCTGGGTTTGCTTGAAGATCATGAACAGAATGATGCAAATGCTCCCTCTGTTTCTCTAAATGATCATCACCAGGTACATGGTCTTATTAAATCTTTGTATGTTTTTATTTTTTAAATTTTTTTATTGTAATTTAATTGAACCATGAAATGGAATGATAATTTTTTATTGTAATATTTATACAGGATGCAGAGGTAAATTTGATTATTACAGATTACTGTATGCCTGGAATGACAGGCTATGATCTCCTTAGAAAGATCAAGGTAAGCTTTTTGGCATTTTATCAATTGCTTAATTTTCCCTTATAATAATTTCATAAAAGAAAAGGATTTTCAGTCTCCAAATCATAGACCATATTGGTTGTCTTAAAATATTTGTTCATTTTCTCAAAAAATATATTCTTTTATGCTTCTTGCAAGTTACAATAACCTCTAATCTATTAAATTTATTACAAGAAATATGAAAGCTGTTTTATTATTCAATAAGAACAATTTGTAATTTTGAATTATTGAGGTAGGTGAACATTCATTATTATTTATTTGGTGGTACAATAATTTAGGGAACAGAGGGAATATAATCATATATATTAGTTTAAATTTAGATTGCCTAACTTTTTGGGCACAGATTAGACATTATGTGTGGTACACTTTGGTGTAGTGTATTTGATTTGAGATTTGATCTTAAAATTTCCAAGCCAAATTTATACCGAAATAACTTTGCAAATCTTTAAATTAAAGGTAAATCTGCGAGGCATAACATCATGTCCTTGTGAATTCCACTATAAAAGAAAAATCTTCATTGACCAATTGATTTTCATATTGGGGCTGCGGGCCTGGATGACTTCACCACCTACAGATATGGAAATTTTAGAAAGTGAATTTTAAGATTTTTTTTGTTTATTTTTTCCTTTTCTGAGAAGTTTGAAAAATCAAAATATTGCATTCAATATGGATCCATTCAATATGTCTTTCTCATTATGAAAATTTCTTTCAATCAAACTAAATCTGATCAGGATTTGATTTGATTTGCAGGAATCTAAATCTCTTAAAGATATACCTGTAGTGATCATGTCCTCAGAGAATATCCCATCAAGGATTAACAGGTAATGGGCATTACAGACTTTTTCTTTCCAATTTAGCTAATACTTTTAGTTTTAAATTTAAGTAAATGGGAATTGTTTGATTCAATGTTTAATCTAACATGATTTAATTGGTTTGATCAGATGCTTGGAAGAAGGCGCTGAAGAGTTCTTTTTGAAGCCAGTTCAATTATCTGATGTGAGCAAGCTTAGACCCCATATGTTGAAGGGTAAAGACAAGGAATCACAGCTTAACATTATTAACAAGAGAAAGGGCATGGAAGAATGTCACTCACCTGACAAAACAAGAACAAAATATGATGGCTTGGAAGTGGTCTAAACAGAAATTTAATGAAATATAGAGTTTTGTAGTAGGCAATTTGTGGGAAAATCCTCTCTAATACTCACATTTATAGTTTCTTTTTAATATTTTTACTCTTTTTAAGCTAACAGCCTAGCAGGCTCCACAGAAATATTGATTTATTTACAGAGGAGAAAGACTGAAAGACTACAATTTCATATTTAGGATTCCTTTCTTTCTTTCTTTCTTTCTTTTTTTCTTTTTTTAAAGTTGGTATGACAATTATAGGATTTGCTTAGGGGTTCTATTGTAAATTAACACAAAATGATTAGTTCAATTTTGATGTCTGATTTTACAGAATATTGAACTCTATTTTTTTTTTAATCTTTATTGCATTATGTTGCCAGTCAAATATACAAACTATAAGGATCCTTAATGTTGAAATTTGAGCATGCAAATATTCTTCAAAATCAAAAGAACATGAAGGTTCTGATAATATATATATATAAAACAGAACATGAAAGAAGAAATGACACAAGGGCTGTGATTTTGTTGTGGCTTAATATCATTAAGAAAATAATCTCCTTGATTCACGTTGTGGTTCAATAGCATTGTCCAATCCTATTGTGTAAGAGAATATGATTAAAATTCACCTCCCCAATTTGCAAAAAAAAATAAATGAGAGGGTCCAATAAGCAATTTCGGGTAATGAGACATTGGTATATGAACATGATGCAATGGTAATTCCTGGTTTGTGGAATGTTTGCCAACAAAAAGATTTGAGTATGAGATATTGGTATATGAACATGAACCAATTTATGAAAACTAATTTAACATAAGAGCAGCAATTTTCGGACATTAGTCTTCAATTGTGTTTACAGTAGTTTCTGCAAGCACTAGTAGAGACCAAGTAAAAGAGCACTAGAGTTTTTTTTTTTTTTTTAAACCTCTATTTTCTTATGAATATAAGACTTTGTGACAATTAAGCTAAAGGGGAAAGAGAAAAAAAAAATCTTAAATGGCAGAGTGGAGCTCCTCATGATGATCATGAACCATAAAAAAAATGTAAATGCTATTTAAAAGCACATCATCAAGTTGGGATCTTTATCCAAAGAAGACGGCAGCTCGTAACCAAATAATAATAATAATTAAAGGAAGATGTTAGTTTGCACTTGATGCCTATTGACTTGGAAACAAGATGTTAATTATGTGGACCACGGTTGGAGAACCAACACATCCCAACCCATATTCTCAATCATATAATATAAAGTATAGTACTACTCTTTTATTTATAAACCTCTATTTTCTTATGTATGCAGAATTTGATTTCAGGTCTTTGTATCAATTATGAGCTAGCTAAAACTCACCTAACTAAAATAAAATTGTCATTCTTAAAATGGGAAAAGGGGAAAAGAAAACCTTAATGGCAAAGTGGAGCTCCTCATAATGAAGCTTAGATAGACAAAGTAAGTGCAATTTAAAGCACATCATCACAATGGAAGAGGGAAAAGGCAATTGAAGGAGGAAAATGTTGTCATGTGGATTAAGTTGGGGTCCTTAACTCTTTATCCAACGAGGACGGCAATTCATAACCAAATAATAATAATATTTATTACAGGAAGTTAGTTTGCAGTTGCAGTTGCACTAGCTAGATGCCTATTGAGTTTCAACAATGTGTAATGGGGAATACTGTTGGGGTTGGGAGAACCAAGTCAACCAACACAACCCCACGTATAGTCTCAAATTTTATCATAAGTTGGTTCTATTCTTTCATATAAACCATATCTTTTGTTGTTGTTGCTAGAATCATATAAACCATATCAAAAGAGTGAAAGACTACCAAATTATTAACAAACATAAGATTAGTAATAATGATAGAAATACCTACCAAATGAAAGGCTATTATTTCCCGGCTAGCAAGGTGGCAGATTACCTACGTGTAATGCTCCCATTTGAATTTGATTATATCAAAATATATTGAATTGAATGTAAGATGTCATTGTCTTGGTGGCTCTGCCTATAAAGAAGGGTAAGGTGACTTCATTCCATGTCCATGGTTTGAAAACTTGGATAAAATTTTGTGAAAATAGATTAAATTCTTGTTAAGGAGTGCTTGAAAGCTAAGATGTATATTCTTTTTCTTTTTCTTTTTTTCTTGTTTTAGAAGGTAAAGTCAAATTGTTAAAAACTTTGTAGCTCAGTGTCATTGTGTGATCTCCTTCCTAAAGAAAACTAGAGATCGAATTTTCCCTTGTGCACGTAAAAGTGAGAAAATGATGAGTTGCCAAACTTCTTTTGGAGTGATTTTTAATTTTAACAGGTCATGGGTGATTAGAAACTTGGCTGCCTCATTGAGTTTTGAATATGGCTTCTTTGAGCTCTGGCCTTGTATCAAACCTTGTAGCCTTTGTTTGCTAAAAGAGAAAGATGATGTGATATGGCAAGAAGGAAAGGTATTGCTCCATGAGTGGCAGATCTGATTTTGAGTGGAAAAGTGGGTTTGTGCTCCCTTTTTCTTGAGCCTTCACATGACAAGCTCTTGCCATTTAATATATTTATTTGTCTTGTAGTGAAAATGAGTGTGTTGAAAGACTTGATTTTTAATGAAAGAATGAGTTGATCCTCTTCCCAGTCTTGCTAATTCCCACATGGCATTTTGTGTTTTAGACTTTTAGTTTAGTGGGATTGAGGTGCATGCTTTTGACCAAATGCTATACTTTTCCCATTAAAACTTCGCCTTTCCAGAAGAGGGGTGTTATTTCCACATCAGTAGTGTGGAAATAACAAAATTGAGTGTGGAAATATAATTTCCCTATCAAATATAATATGAATTCTTCCACTCTATATATATATTTATATATTGTCTCTCTGCGATGGACCTATATATGGACTATTATGCTGTTATGTCATAGTGTGAAATCAAGATGAGTGTGGAAATATAATTTCCCTTCCAGAAATACATATGAGCTCTATGTCTTTGTAGCTTAGTAGCCCAAACACAGTATCTTTCCCATTTGAGGCTTGGCCCTTATGTGTGAGCCATATAGTTTTTATGACCCAAAGAACTTGACTTAGCTTGTAATTGGGGCATTTTTACTTGAAGAACCATTTTGTGTAAATATGAGATTGCATTGGGGAAGCCCATTTTTGTGAGAGATGAGAAAATGATGAGGGCCAAAATCCTAGATCCATTGAAGAGAAAATATGGGCCTTGAGCCCAATCCAGCAATGTAAGAGAAACAACGGCCATGAGCCCATTTTGCGATGTAGAAAAAATACGGGTCATGAGCCTAATCCATGGAGTACAAAAACATGTGGGCTTTGAGCCAATTCCATGTGGTTGGATGAATTTTTGGCCTTTTAATTAACTTAGCCCAAAACCTATTTTTTTTTTTTTTTGTTAAACTATTGTTTTCATCCCTAAACTTTACATGAAGTTCGTTTTTCTTCCTTGAACTTTGAAAAAGTTTGTTTTTACACATGAATTTTGTTCAAACTTTTTTTTTTTTTTAAATGACGAATATTCATGTGTAAAAACAAACTTTTTAAAAGTTAAAGGACAAAAAATGAAATTTTCAAACTTTAGGGACGAAAACCGAATTTCATGTAAAATTTAGGAACAAAAAAAATACTTTAGCCTTCTTTTTTCTTTAAAAAGTATGGTGATGTAACATGAGTTATCCAAGGAAACAGCGCCACTTGGCCGTGAAAAAGAAAATATTAACAATAGTTAATTGAATATTAATATTTGGGGTAAATTATATTGACACTTCCAAGTTTATAGTGAAATTACGCTTGGACACACTTGATTTTTAAGAAAAATACTCTATCCCAAAATAATTAAAATAATTGAGAGTTCGTTCCAAAATAATAATCATTATAATGATCATATAAAACAATGAAATGTTTCCAAATAAGGAAATTATTTTGTAATGGTTTGAATGCTTATAATTAATGATCATATAAACATATATATAGCGTATACGATACAAAGAACCTTGAAAGAAATGCTACCTAACCGAATCTTAAAGATCTGTGTCACACCAATCCAATCTCGAGTGATTAAGATATGATTTATTGGTAATGATCTAGTACATGTACATCTTAGTATCTTACACTACATAATGTATTTTACTCTTCTAATATATGATAATTTACAAAAGAAAAAATTACACTAAACCTACTTGAGCTATAAGGAAAAAGTGACTCCAAGGTGGCTCTATGATAAATAAAAGAGATACAAATCTCTATTGTGTGTTTGAGATACCTGATTCGGTCTTCAAATGTTTTTGATAAATCAAGTAACTCAATGGTAAATAGGAAATTTCACTGAATGAAAGTTTATGACAATATCGTTTCATCAATAGTAAGTTAATTCAAAAGAATAGGGCAACTCAAAAGAAAATAAAGATTTCATCCTTTTTTTTTTTTTTTTTTAAGGGTCATTGTCATTTTCTTATACCTTAAGGGATTTTGATGTAATTTTCTTTTTACAAAATTATAACATATTTGTTTTTATGATATATGTTGTCCATTGTCACCTAAAAATACATTAGAAAAGTAATTGTAGTTATCCCTTGCTGTCTAATAGTTGGTGACAACTGAACTGACAACCACACACTAATAGACTCCGTTTGTCATGAGGCAAAAGATGGCACTTGATACTGTATGCATGCATATATAAGTTAGACTATAAACTACATTTTATAACTTTATATATAGACATGTATATTCGAAACTAGGGATATAGTTAGGATTTCAATTAAGTGGGGGCCAAAGTATAATCTTGTCAATATATATGTGTGTATATATGTATTTGTATATACATATATATAAAGAGTAACCAATAAAGTGTTTTGTCTATCTTTATTCATATAAAAATTAATAACTTGCCAACTAATAATTTAATAACCAATAAAGTATGTTCTTATATATATATATATGTATGTATATGTATATATGTATATATATATATACGTATATATATATATATATATATATATATATATATATATATATATATATATATATATATGTGTGTATATATGTATATGTATTTGTATATATACATATACATATATATATATATATAGGAATTATATATATATAAGGAATTTTTGGACTATCTTGTTTTATTTTGTCTATGGTATTAATTCTTTTAAATTGATTAGTTTGCATTTGTTTTTTAGCTAAGTTTATTTTGTCTTGTTTGTTTGTGTTGTTGATAGTCATGAGAGTTTGTTTTGTAGTGGAATGGATGTTGTCGGTGATTTGTTGTTTTGGAATCAAAAGTTTGTCAGAAACTTCACATGGATAAGTTTTATATACATGGTTTGTACTTTTATCTTGATTTGTACTTTTGTCTTTGGTAATGGTGTTTGGAGTGTTAGGTGGAGTGTTAGAGATTGCATGTGTATGTATAACTTTATCTTAACTAACTTTTATATATAATTGGAATTCATAGCTTGTTTGGACTTTTTGCTAGTAATTTGCTGAAAGGATGAATAATTATTTATTAGATCCATCCTTTCTATCTGTTAATTCTTCAATTACTTTAATAAAATTATTATTTACTTATTAAAAAAACAAGAAAAACAACTTGTAGAGTAACATGTAGAAGGCTAGAATCAAGTGAAAACAAAATGCAATCTTACATTTGAAGACAACAAGATAATGATATTATTTTAAAAATACATTTCAAACAATATTGAAGATAAAAAAAAATTACTACCTGAAATAAGTTTTTTCCCAATACCGCCCATTCCATATCTTGGCTTTCAGCCAGCCGTCCTAGACTGGAAAATGATGTTCTGTACCATACGCTATACACACAAAGATAGTGTAGAATTTTTTTTCAAACATTTAAAATATCAATTTATCCGGACATGGAAAATTTGAAAGCATACAGAAATTAGATTAATTGAATGAGATTTGGTTTTAAAAATTCTTACAAACAGAGAGAGTTTGTTATCTGTAGCTCAAAATTTCTATATTTCTCTCTCCACTCTTCTTTTTGGATTTGTCTGAGTCTCTTCCTTGTGCCTTCTCTAGTACTAGTAGTCTGTCTATCAGTGCCTCAGTGGAGTAGGTGAACGTTAATAAATATGTCTTCGAAGTGCCTTGTTCTTGATGGGGATCAAGAAATCAATGTCCAATAAATTGAGATAAGAGTAGGTAGTTCAATTTTTCAAGGAGAAAAATAGATCCTTTTTTGGACTTGGAAAATTTGAAAGCACATACAGAAGGTTTTTTATTATTTGGTTGTGGATTAAAAAAATAAAAAAAAATAGTAAAAATTATACTTTATAAAGGTAATAAAGTTGGCCATTGGGAAATCCTTCTTTGCATGTAATAGTTACTATAGTCTATAGCTAAGATCATCTTAATAAATTAACTTTCTTTGTCTTGAATGACTCGCATATGGTGTCTTTAGTCGCTATTTTGCATTCTTCAGTATCCTCAAGTCCCACGTCGATATATAAAAAAAAAAAGTCCCACGTCGAGGGAAGAGGAGAGGCAGGCCCAGAGAATTAATATGAAGCATCAATAAGGCCCATGACCTAGGCGGCTAGGCTAGTGACTTCCATTGCAGAGAGATGCTAGCATTGATAGAGATGATGATGATGGTGGTGGCAACAGCAAAAACGGATGCCGGCAAAAACATAACAAATATATAAACTGGTTTAACTCAAACTTGATGACATTGATTATTTTCCAGACAGCTTACCACAAACATGGAGTCAATTAGGTAGTCCTTCTACACTCTCTGTCTTTTGGTTCTGTATTGTTTATTGTATTAATAAAAAAGAATTAAAGAACTCCAAAGTAATTGTAAGGAAAGAGTAACAGCCTAAATTGTGCAATACACTGTCAATAAATTATAAGAAAAGATGTATAGCAAAAGATAAATTGAACTCATTTTCTCCAAAACATGTGCAAAAAACAGGAGTTGCCTGTAGCTCACATAAATTCTACATCTTCTTCCTGTTGTTCTAGGACAATGGTGGCAAGTGCAAGTCTATATGATGAAGATCTTAGATTCCTAACCAGGACATATATCTCCTTCCTCCGCTTTCTGGACATATTATTCCACTGCTCCTCTATAAGACGAGCGAGACAAACTGCCTCACATAAAGCCTCTGCTACTGGCTTCTTGCTACACACATCAAATCCAATATTGATATTATGAATAAAAGTAAAATGGAACAATGAAAGACAAATAGATGTACACAGTTGCCATGTAGTAAAAGAAACGTATACTAACCTCCCTCGAACGAATCCAGTTGTGACAAAGCCAATTGGCCACCGATGAGATTCCCTTGCAATAGCGTCTTCTGGTATGTGGAGTTCCCACTTAGCAGCAGATTGCTCTTTGAAGTACGATCTCACAGCAGATTGAGGCATTTGAAGTCCTCCCTCGTCAGTTCCTAACCTGAAACAATAAAGATAACAATCAAAATATTAATCACAAGGATTGGAACCATACTAGGCACAATAAACTTCTTTTACACATTACGTATATATTCTAAGCAAAGAAAACTTGTCATTAATAAAGTTTTCATTTGGGAGGAGTATTTTCATGAGACTGAGATAATCCAACATATCTTAGGACTTCTCGTGTAGAATTTCACCTTTCTAATGAACCAAGCATGTGCATTACATCAACTATTCACAAGAAAAACTGTTTGAGAACTCTCGCAAAGATTCATCTACCATTTTCCCAAATTAGGAGTTTTATATTTTCCCATTCAAAAAAATGAGAAGCTTATAAATTCTACATGAATGGAAACCTTTTTATTTTTGGGTAAGTAAAGGGAAGAACTCATTAACCTAATATAAATGTTTCAACAATTAACTACCTTGAAACCAACAATGATATATCAGTAAGTTGAGGTGCACACACAACTGCTCCCTCTTCAAAAAAGCCTTCCCTGTAAGCATGGAGAAGAATTCTAAGAAAACATAGTTTCCAACCATAACTAAAGTAGGCAACACCATTCATACCGGGGCCAAACTTGCTTTCATCCTTCAATAACTTAAATATACTCGTCTTCTTGTCTGGCGGTTGAGAAAATAGAAACAAATGATCACCTTGGATTTCTCTCAAGAAATCAGTCAGCACAAAGTGTGTCCTTGCTACAACTCCATCAAATGGATTACCATGATGAACAAACGACAATGTACTACAATTTCCAGAGTCAGAGTTGGACAATGAATTGCCATTAACCATTTCTTTCTCATTGTAAATTTGACTATTTCCAACTCTAGTGGGTCCTTCATTGAAGGCATGGCGGATGGTGTCCCATGGTGGTGGAATGGGAACTCTCCACGGTCTGACATCAGGAGGACAACGTTCTACTTTTTCATTAGAGACAGCAGCTTCAGTTGCCATATAGAATGAGTATGCATTGCAATCAGGAAAATCCAAAGGAAAAAAGGGCATCCCCATCTGCAAGAGAGAAGATTTCATTCAATGCTTGATAAACTATTACTGAACAATAGTTGCAAGGTGACAAAAAGCTTACTTCACATGCAACCCAATGCTTCTCTCTCAAACCTATTGCATGAGCCCCCTTGGAGACAAGAGGAGCCCAAAAGACCTTGACCCAACTTAAGGGGAGTACGATGGACCATCTGAAAGACAATAAAACAAATACTTAAGATACTACACATTAAAAATATTTTCTGACAGTTAGATACTCCATCAATGTCAAAACAATATATTTTCCCATCTAGTCAGAATGCACAAAATAAATGTTACTAATAACAAGAAATAAACTTTGGTCTGATCAACTGAGGAGGTGCTTAAGGAAAATTAAATTTATGGATTCACAATTTGCTTTCTCCTGAGAACTGTGTAACAGATTTATCAGCTATCTTACAGACCGCCTTAAATTTAATTTTGCAATAAACATGCAAGAAAATCAAGATGCTTCTTGTCATTCTAAATGTTAACCAAATATTAAATGGAAACAATGTTGAAAAAAAGTCCAAATGCTTTTCTTCATGTAAAACATTAAGTCATATATCTAATTGTATTCTTAAAATTAAATTTCCACTGATGGAAGACTAAGCACATACTGAGGAAAAGGCTGATCACAATTACTTAGGATCTAAAATCTGTATTACATGTCATATTAACTCTTTTCTACAGCCAAAGCCAGTTATTAAATCAGAATTTTCATAATTGACAATTTTACAATTCTACACTTCTGATGCATAGTGAGTAGTGACACTAATTCCATACTTGTCAGATAATATTACAGTCACAAGGGTGCCTAATCATCAAATGTTATGCATGTGTTAAATGTAAATTTTAAGAATTAGGCACACGATTGTAAGAATTAATTTTATTCTAGTAACATGAAATTGGAGATTTAAACAGGGAAAAAGGAGTTACCCTATAAGTGATCCCTTTTGGTTATTATTTTTTAAAAGCACAATAGGGCAAGATCTTGAGCACTGCACCTTGGTTGAATTGTTTAGCATTCCTGAATTTGGAGCATCAATGCAGAATTTATCCATACGCATGCTATGTTTTTCCATGCACAATACACTCTCTTCCACAGGGGGACTCCCTCCACTCCTATCCCATAAATCCTTGTTATCATAAATAGTGCTATTTCCTCTAGGTTTTGAGCCAAATGAGAAGAGCAGCTCCTTGTTCTTGTCTTGTATTCCTGCTATTGCAACATCCTCCTTAGCTTCAGCTTCTAATACACCTAGCATACCAGTAGAAAGTGACTCTGGAACATCTGCAAAACTTTTCTCAGGCATTATGCGAGGATCCTTGACTCTAAGAGACAAAATTGCATGCGAACAAAAATCCTCCTCATTTTCAAGTACAGAAGACTTCTTCAATTGGAAGTCATGGTCTGACTCTGCAGCTGAATGCTTCTTCAATTGCCAATTTTCAGAAGAACTGTACAGCCAGTAATCTCCAATTAGCCATCTTGAACTTCTTCACTTAAGTACAACCTATTTCTAGCATTTTTTTTTTTTTATAAGCAACCTATTTCTAGCATTAAATAACTCACCAAGCAACAGGATGTAATATCTTCTGAAGTTGTTGAAATGCCTTTACTCCTAATACTTCTAATTTTGCAAGTTGGCCTTCAAGCGAAAAACAATTGATCAAAATGCCCCTCTCATCCATCTGAAGATAGAACACATGAAAAAAAGAAAAAATCAACTTTACAGAAGGTTATGATCTAAACACTATCAGTTTCTCTATTTTAGTATCTATTACTCTAAGCAAGTGAAAATCTATTTCCAAAAGACATAAAAACAACTTTGTATCACATTGGACAAGGATGTATAATCTTATTTCAGTATCATACAACATATATTCAATGTGACTTATAAAAAACTATAACATCAACAAGAAAATCATTTTCTTAATTTATTATGCAAGGATCCCTCAAGATTATCATTCGGACATAGGGTAGTTGTCCAGAAAACTTTACACATCTAAAGAGTAACAAGATTCCCATGTATGACACCTCAATGGAGGTTGGGAGTTTAAGCCTACTAAGATTCAATAGCTTAAAAAATATCGTGAAATATAATACTCTTATGAGAACCAAATTTAGAATGTGCACCTCCTTCTGGCAAGCAAATGTTAGAGCATCAAATCCTTCACTGAAAGCAGAAGCATGTATCCACACCCACATCTGACGAAAGGAAGAACAGCCCTCAATGTTGTCGGGATTGTCACAGCCATCACCACTATGGTCCATAGAATCACTATCTCTATTCTGCTGGCAAACAGGTCGCCACATATAGGTCACGGGAGCAATTGGCTGAGAAAGAGGTGCTCCTACACGATGAAGCTGCAAAGAACAAGAAATTCATATAAATAAATCCTTATGTAAGCCCAGTTCATAAGAGAGCACTTAATGAGATAACCTACCATAGCACTTCCATATGTGGCACCGGAAATAACAGAGCGAGAAGAATTTTCAGAAAGATCAGAAGGGGAAGGCACCGTTAGCATTTTTAGAACTGAAATCAAAGAATCCTGGAAGCATACAACACAAGATCAGATTATGGATATCAAAACAGAATAAATACAAATTGCATGACTTTTTTATTGGACCAGTGAAGCATGAAATAATTAATACAACAATTTATTAAAGAGTAAAGACATGCTTCCTCAATCCTAAAAAAGAGGCAATGCCTACCTCTGGACCCTCCAATTGGACTGCAACATGATAGCTCGCATCATGTACGAGCACTCCTTGTTTGAACCACTTCAAGAGCGCTCTCGAACCCCACCCTCTACATAATACATTTAAAATCTTCATCAACAAATAAATTGTAGAACACATATACCATCCTCTTCACATATAACATGAATTAACTATCTGATTCATGCTTCAAAAAACACACACAGAGACACATTTGTACTCAGTCCACTATTTAATTCACGCTTTACCCCTAGACTTTTCAATATGTGTTCTACATATAACATGAATTAATAACTATCTGATTCACGCTTCAAAAAACACACACACAGACACATTTGTACTCAGTCCACTATTTAATTCACGCTTTACCCCTAGACTTTTCAATATGTGTTCTACATATAACATGAATTAATAACTATCTGATTCACGCTTCAAAAAACACACACACAGACACATTTGTACTCAGTCCACTATTTAATTCACGCTTTACCCCTAGACTTTTCAATTGTTACACTACACCTCCCCTATACCTTGAACTAAATTAACTTATTGATTTTTCCATTTTCTAAAACCAACAAAAACAAGCTCATTCAAACACGTTCTAATAAGTCTATCATAATATTTTGAGCAATAGAAGAAATTATAATAGTTTTTTTTTTTTTTTACCTTCCTAGCAAACCAAGAGGAAGGTAAAAACCCCAAAGCTTTGACATAGCGAACCGCTTCGCATGCCAAACATGAGTTCTAAGCCTCTTAGTTCCATCTCCCGAAGTTGAAAACGCCTTTTCTTTATTCATTCGAAGCTCAATTCTTCGACGAATACGCCGAGGAACCGCCTTAACCTCCTTCTTCTCCTCTTGATTTTTCTCCAAAGAAGCATTGGTTTCATTCCTACGTCTCCTTTTCTTGTTCTTCTTCGCAATTTGATCGTCATACGAAGTGGTTCTTCGTCTCTTGTTCCTACGAGACCGGAAATCGTTGTTCAATCGACCTGATATTATTGAGTGAAGTGCTTCGACCTCAGGGCCTCGAGATTCTCGAAATTTTTGGAGATTAATTTTGCGTGGAGGTAAAACTGTCTTTGGTGTTGAAGGTTGAGACCGTTTGGTTCCTTCGGAAGCCATTGTACACTTCAAATTAATCTGCAAACAAACAAAAAGAACCAATTGTTGTTAGGGCCTACTCCGCGTCCTGATTTTGATTGCACAATTATTATTAAACTAGTCGCAAACCCGTGCAATGTACGAAAACCTATTGAAAATAAAATAAAATAAAATTTTGGTTTATTTTTCTTCTTTTGTTTATTGTCATTGTTTTAAGTTAGAGATTGCTTCAATCATTATATCGTAAAAGCATAATATGCATATAAACCGGAAATGAAGTGTCATTTTGCAAGATAACATTTAAATAAATAAAGATCAAGATTTAATGGGACAAAATATTTAACATTTATACTCTTCCATTTCCTTTCAATTCCACGGTTCCTACAACAATAACATTTTTATTATTGTTTGTATATAGATCATGATTCAATAACCCCACAAAGGAAAAGAAGCTCTCTTGGGTCAAAAATCGATTCATAACTTCCTTAATAAAAATGAAATAAATAAATAAAGATCAAGATATATACAAATTATTTACCAAAGCAATAAAATGTATCACAGAAAATCAGATGTCATGATAACCAAGAGCTTGAAAAGCTTCAATGACACAATTCTTATAAGTCATATTTAGAAAATACATAACTAATATAAGTACCCTCCAATACAATTACTTACATAAATAAAATTAGTTCCAAATATAATTACCCCAATCTAATAGACAATGAAATTTCAATGTAATCTTTGGAAACTCTCTCTCTCTCTCTCTCTCTCTCTCACCCATTATTCTGCACCATCATTGTTCATAATACTATTCACAGTATCTAAACAACACAAAATTCTCCCTCTTCTTCTCTCTTATGTGACCCCAAGGCAGCACTTCATTCAATCAATTTTCTTGTGCAATTCGAATAAGACAGGAAACCCGATGAAATCTGTATAGATTTTATATCCATGGACCAATAGAGATTCTAAAAAATGCAACTGAAGCATAAATGATTACACATGCAAAATGCACGATAAACTATGTAAAAGAGCAACAGTGCCAATGTATCTACTTGATGGATAAAATATTCTTTCATAAGTTACTTTAATCATTCTTGATGTCTTAGATGTATCTAAATTCTCACATAGCCAATAAACAAAGATGTTAGACCTCCATGCGATTGAAAAGGCAAAAGAGTGTAAATTTACACAATTGCTGGAATCATGATCACTTTCCATATAATAAAGACTGCCTAGCAAATATAACACAAAAGAATTCAATCCATAGTAAATCATATCATAAATTTTGTGGTTAATATCATACATCATAATTGTCTTTCACCACTTAAAGTGGAGTACGTAATGCATAATAGATACTACCTAGATTTAATTTAGTTGGAAAATTAACTTCAGCTCAAGTCCCTTTTCAGTTTGGCTCAAACAGTTTCTCAAACAATTTGAGGGTGATGAGAACATTGAGTGACAAAGCCAAAAGCCCAACCTTAATGATTCAAATTGCTGGTTGAGCAGAAGAGGTTCATGTGGGGTGTATTTTTCAACTTTGTCAGTATTAAAAGTCTTAAGCTGTTACTCTGGTTGGGTTTGGTCAAGAGGGGGTGGTTCAAGCTGTTGGTATTTGGGCTTGTTCTTCTCAAGGAAAAGGTAGGTCGTGGAATACCAAAACAACAGTATCCTACTCTGAGCTATCACCTTCTCCTTAATGCAACTTCCTCTGAAGGAGAGTTGGTCAAGTGCCTGCCAAATACAAAGAAAAGATTTTGATACATATTGTAGATAACAATAATTTATCAAGAAAACACCCAACTTCTGCCACTATACTTATTAGTTATTTATTAAATGTAACTTACTGGTAATCAGACTTTTTTGAAGTGTATTTCAGGTCCTCAAATAAAACTAACAATTACTCCAAAACACATTGGTTTAGAGATGATGTAAACAAAAAATATAATTCAAAAGAAAGAAGGGGACTCAAAAGATTCAACACAAAAGGAGCATGGTGAAGATATGCTAATGCAGATTTAACTCAGATCAATTCTACCTGCATGTTCTACTTCTTTGTCACAAAATGAGACCTGCTCCTGCCTTTTCATAGGATTATACAAAAACCTTTCTACAGAACTCGAAATCTAGAATTCTAGACTTGTTCCAGCCGTGATATGTTCATTCCCTCATTGTAAGCATCACTCATTGTGGCACTTTTACATTTTATGGCTTTTCCAATCTTTATATATGTTTTATTTGAATTCATTTAGGTTGGACTTGGGCTGATGTTACAGCAACAGTTTGGAGGGGTCAACGCAGTTGCATTTTATGCAAGCTCTATATTTTCAGAAGCTGGAAAATTAACAGTTTAAAAAATTGTTGCATTTGACTAATGATAATATTAACAAATAAATAAATTATGACTATTACCTCTGTCTTATGGTAGGATTTTCAAGCAGAATTGGGACTATATCAATGGCAATTATCCAGCTACTTGAGCAACTCAACTTTGAGTGGATAAAAATTCTGCTTGATACATATATCAAACCAAGTATACATTCTTTTTCACAGATTCTGGCTACTGCTGTAAGTGTAATTTTGACGGATAAATCAGGAAGACGACCACTTCTTATGGTGAGAACAGCACAAAATCAACTTTAATTCTTTGGTAATACAAACTACCAAAAGACAAGGTTCCCCTTCTCAGGAAAAGAACTAAAAACTTCTTAATTGAATTTCACAGATTTTATCTAATCTATGTTTCAACAAAAAATTAGAATGTTGGAGATTTAAAGGGCTCAGGGTATTCTAACCTTGAAAGTTGCACTACACTCTATAATCTTCATGACTCAAAGAGCTTCGTGATGAAATTATTCCACCATTATTCAAATTATAAAACAAACCATCACAGAGTTCACAACGATCAAATTCATGAGGAAAAAAAATAAGGACCTAGTTCTAAAGGCAAAGAAGCAGATTGGAAAATAAAATTTAGCCCAAGCCCCTTTTCAGTTTAGGTCAGACATTTTCTCGAACACTTTGAGGGTGATGGAAAACTTGACCGACAAAACTAAAAACCCAGCCTTAATTTAGAAAAAAATTGATATTAGAAATTTTCCTATGCATTTAGACAATAGAGAATCCCAAAATAATTATAGATTCACGACAATAACCTTAATTTAGAACACTGGTTCTGTCTCAATCGTGCATGCAACTTGGGCAATCTTCTAGTAGAGTCTTGCGATTCCGACTATTACTCGCAAGCACACCAAGCAGCGTATGCTCCACACCACACCGTCCACGTGCAAGAAGTTTGTCATATGAGGCCTCGCGTGCTTCTTCTCCTGAATTGAAAACAATGATAAGAAAAAAGCAAGAGAGAGAAAGGAAGAAAAGGTTCTGTCCAAAAATGGCGATGGTTTCAGGTGGTTGAAAAAACCTCAATCACTCATGAGCACCAAAGACCAGTTCACATCAAATGCACACATAAACGCACAAATCGAAAGCAGATTAGCCACAAATAATCAAAAATAAACAAAAGAAACAAAGAAAATCGGGGGAAAAAGAAAGAAAGAGAAAAACCTCACCTTGGTTGCTACCAACAAAACAATGTGAGAGAAGACAGAGGGAGATTGGAAATTTATCTAAATAAGAAGACTTTAATTCTAGGGAGGAAGAGAGAGAATCAGAGGTAGAGTAAATTGGGGAAGCAGAAAAAGGCGGGAGAATTCAGAGAAGAGGAAGCGTTAAACAAAGAAGAAAATCTTTTCTTTTCTTTTCTTTTTTTTACCATAAAACACCCAAAACGACGTCGTTTTGGTAATAAAAGAGAACAAATTACTTGGATCTGCACATTTAAATGAGTAGAACCATCATTATTAAAAACAAAACTTAAAAAAACAATTAAAAAGAAGAAGAAAAGCGTAGAACAATATGAACGTGAAGGCAAAAGTAACCGAAAAAATGGTAAAAAATTAATAAAGGATTTAAATGCTCATTTCTGTACATTTAAATGAGTAGAACAATCATTATAAAAAATAAAAAAAAATGAGTAGAACAATCATTATAAAAAATAAAATTTTAAAAAGAAGAAGAAAAGAGTAGAACAATATGAACATGAAGAAAAAATTAACTGAAAAAATGGTAAAAATTTATAAGAGCATTTAAAGGAATTAATAGTAGACATTTAAGGTTAAACTTAAATAGGAATTTAGAATAATCTAAAGGGACATATGTTAACCCGTGGTCAATTATGTGGTTATATTTGTCCAACTAAGCTACTACGTGTCGAGCAGAAAGCATTGTCATACATGCCACATGGCAGAGATATGACAATGTCTTTTGTTTTAATTTATATATAATATATTAAAAAGGAATTATACAAAATAAAGATTACATTGTGCTTTTAAGCTTGAATTTATGTAATATCTCTATTTTTTCTTTCTAAAATAAAAGTTTTGATGATAAAGTGTATACAATCAATATCTTAATAAAATAATTACACATGCTACGAAATATGTCACTAAGTCTAATTAATTAGGAAGAAGAAAGTAGGTTTAGAGCAAAAAAATTATGGCCAATTTTCATAGCATATCATCCAAATGTATTATTTATTGTTATTAAAAACTATTAGGCTTTACAATTAGAATCAATTGCAAGTTGGACTTCAAATTTGGGTAAAATAATCAATTGTCTGTAAGGTTACCATTCCTAGCGAACTTGATCTGGCAACAACACGTTGGGCCCAAAGACATTCATGATCATCATGGTATGAAAAGAACCCGAACTAATACAACAGTCGGTATTAAACCAGCCCAAAGAGCAACGCAACATGTTTTGCTAATAACAAAACAGGACAAGGAAGCTTATTC
>OU015762.1:7471604-7720075 GCA_907173295.1 Fagus sylvatica | reverse complement strand
CAAGTCTATATGATGAAGATCTTAGATTCCTAACCAGGACATATATCTCCTTCCTCCGCTTTCTGGACATATTATTCCACTGCTCCTCTCTAAGACGAGCGAGACAGACTGCCTCACATAAAGCCTCTGCTACTGGCTTCTTGCTACACACATCAAATCCAATATTGATATTATGAATAAAAGTAAAATGGAACAATGAAAGACAAATAGATGTACACAGTTGCCATGTAGTAAAAGAAACGTATACTAACCTCCCTCGAACGAATCCAGTTGTGACAAAGCCAATTGGCCACCGATGAGATTCCCTTGCAATAGCGTCTTCTGGTATGTGGAGTTCCCACTTAGCAGCAGATTGCTCTTTGAAGTACGATCTCACAGCAGATTGAGGCATTTGAAGTCCTCCCTCGTCAGTTCCTAACCTGAAACAATAAAGATAACAATCAAAATATTAATCACAAGGATCGGAACCATACTAGGCACAATAAACTTCTTTTACACATTACGTATATATTCTAAGCAAAGAAAACTTGTCATTAATAAAGTTTTCATTTGGGAGGAGTATTTTCATGAGACTGAGATAATCCAACATATCTTAGGACTTCTCGTGTAGAATTTCACCTTTCTAATGAACCAAGCATGTGCATTACATCAACTATTCACAAGAAAAACTGTTTGAGAACTCTCGCAAAGATTCATCTACCATTTTCCCAAATTAGGAGTTTTATATTTTCCCATTCAAAAAAATGAGAAGCTTATAAATTCTACATGAATGGAAACCTTTTTATTTTTGGGTAAGTAAAGGGAAGAACTCATTAACCTAATATAAATGTTTCAACAATTAACTACCTTGAAACCAACAATGATATATCAGTAAGTTGAGGTGCACACACAACTGCTCCCTCTTCAAAAAAGCCTTCCCTGTAAGCATGGAGAAGAATTCTAAGAAAACATAGTTTCCAACCATAACTAAAGTAGGCAACACCATTCATACCGGGGCCAAACTTGCTTTCATCCTTCAATAACTTAAATATACTCGTCTTCTTGTCTGGCGGTTGAGAAAATAGAAACAAATGATCACCTTGGATTTCTCTCAAGAAATCAGTCAGCACAAAGTGTGTCCTTGCTACAACTCCATCAAATGGATTACCATGATGAACAAACGACAATGTACTACAATTTCCAGAGTCAGAGTTGGACAATGAATTGCCATTAACCATTTCTTTCTCATTGTAAATTTGACTATTTCCAACTCTAGTGGGTCCTTCATTGAAGGCATGGCGGATGGTGTCCCATGGTGGTGGAATGGGAACTCTCCACGGTCTGACATCAGGAGGACAACGTTCTACTTTTTCATTAGAGACAGCAGCTTCAGTTGCCATATAGAATGAGTATGCATTGCAATCAGGAAAATCCAAAGGAAAAAAGGGCATCCCCATCTGCAAGAGAGAAGATTTCATTCAATGCTTGATAAACTATTACTGAACAATAGTTGCAAGGTGACAAAAAGCTTACTTCACATGCAACCCAATGCTTCTCTCTCAAACCTATTGCATGAGCCCCCTTGGAGACAAGAGGAGCCCAAAAGACCTTGACCCAACTTAAGGGGAGTACGATGGACCATCTGAAAGACAATAAAACAAATACTTAAGATACTACACATTAAAAATATTTTCTGACAGTTAGATACTCCATCAATGTCAAAACAATATATTTTCCCATCTAGTCAGAATGCACAAAATAAATGTTACTAATAACAAGAAATAAACTTTGGTCTGATCAACTGAGGAGGTGCTTAAGGAAAATTAAATTTATGGATTCACAATTTGCTTTCTCCTGAGAACTGTGTAACAGATTTATCAGCTATCTTACAGACCGCCTTAAATTTAATTTTGCAATAAACATGCAAGAAAATCAAGATGCTTCTTGTCATTCTAAATGTTAACCAAATATTAAATGGAAACAATGTTGAAAAAAAGTCCAAATGCTTTTCTTCATGTAAAACATTAAGTCATATATCTAATTGTATTCTTAAAATTAAATTTCCACTGATGGAAGACTAAGCACATACTGAGGAAAAGGCTGATCACAATTACTTAGGATCTAAAATCTGTATTACATGTCATATTAACTCTTTTCTACAGCCAAAGCCAGTTATTAAATCAGAATTTTGATAACTGACAATTTTACACTTTTACACTTCTGATGCATAGTGAGTAGTGACACTAATTCCATACTTGTCAGATAATATTACAGTCACAAGGGTGCCTAATCATCAAATGTTATGCATGTGTTAAATGTAAATTTTAAGAATTAGGCACACGATTGTAAGAATTAATTTTATTCTAGTAACATGAAATTGGAGATTTAAACAGGGAAAAAGGAGTTACCCTATAAGTGATCCCTTTTGGTTATTATTTTTTAAAAGCACAATAGGGCAAGATCTTGAGCACTGCACCTTGGTTGAATTGTTTAGCATTCCTGAATTTGGAGCATCAATGCAGAATTTATCCATACGCATGCTATGTTTTTCCATGCACAATACACTCTCTTCCACAGGGGGACTCCCTCCACTCCTATCCCATAAATCCTTGTTATCATAAATAGTGCTATTTCCTCTAGGTTTTGAGCCAAATGAGAAGAGCAGCTCCTTGTTCTTGTCTTGTATTCCTGCTATTGCAACATCCTCCTTAGCTTCAGCTTCTAATACACCTAGCATACCAGTAGAAAGTGACTCTGGAACATCTGCAAAACTTTTCTCAGGCATTATGCGAGGATCCTTGACTCTAAGAGACAAAATTGCATGCGAACAAAAATCCTCCTCATTTTCAAGTACAGAAGACTTCTTCAATTGGAAGTCATGGTCTGACTCTGCAGCTGAATGCTTCTTCAATTGCCAATTTTCAGAAGAACTGTACAGCCAGTAATCTCCAATTAGCCATCTTGAACTTCTTCACTTAAGTACAACCTATTTCTAGCATTTATTTTTTATTTTTTTTATAAGCAACCTATTTCTAGCATTAAATAACTCACCAAGCAACAGGATGTAATATCTTCTGAAGTTGTTGAAATGCCTTTACTCCTAATACTTCTAATTTTGCAAGTTGGCCTTCAAGCGAAAAACAATTGATCAAAATGCCCCTCTCATCCATCTGAAGATAGAACACATGAAAAAAAGAAAAATCAACTTTACAGAAGGTTATGATCTAAACACTATCAGTTTCTCTATTTTAGTATCTATTACTCTAAGCAAGTGAAAATCTATTTCCAAAAGACATAAAAACAACTTTGTATCACATTGGACAAGGATGTATAATCTTATTTCAGTATCATACAACATATATTCAATGTGACTTATAAAAAACTATAACATCAACAAGAAAATCATTTTCTTAATTTATTATGCAAGGATCCCTCAAGATTATCATTCGGACATAGGGTAGTTGTCCAGAAAACTTTACACATCTAAAGAGTAACAAGATTCCCATGTATGACACCTCAATGGAGGTTGGGAGTTTAAGCCTACTAAGATTCAATAGCTTAAAAAATATCGTGAAATATAATACTCTTATGAGAACCAAATTTAGAATGTGCACCTCCTTCTGGCAAGCAAATGTTAGAGCATCAAATCCTTCACTGAAAGCAGAAGCATGTATCCACACCCACATCTGACGAAAGGAAGAACAGCCCTCAATGTTGTCGGGATTGTCACAGCCATCACCACTATGGTCCATAGAATCACTATCTCTATTCTGCTGGCAAACAGGTCGCCACATATAGGTCACGGGAGCAATTGGCTGAGAAAGAGGTGCTCCTACACGATGAAGCTGCAAAGAACAAGAAATTCATATAAATAAATCCTTATGTAAGCCCAGTTCATAAGAGAGCACTTAATGAGATAACCTACCATAGCACTTCCATATGTGGCACCGGAAATAACAGAGCGAGAAGAATTTTCAGAAAGATCAGAAGGGGAAGGCACCGTTAGCATTTTTAGAACTGAAATCAAAGAATCCTGGAAGCATACAACACAAGATCAGATTATGGATATCAAAACAGAATAAATACAAATTGCATGACTTTTTTATTGGACCAGTGAAGCATGAAATAATTAATACAACAATTTATTAAAGAGTAAAGACATGCTTCCTCAATCCTAAAAAAGAGGCAATGCCTACCTCTGGACCCTCCAATTGGACTGCAACATGATAGCTCGCATCATGTACGAGCACTCCTTGTTTGAACCACTTCAAGAGCGCTCTCGAACCCCACCCTCTACATAATACATTTAAAATCTTCATCAACAAATAAATTGTAGAACACATATACCATCCTCTTCACATATAACATGAATTAACTATCTGATTCATGCTTCAAAAAACACACACAGAGACACATTTGTACTCAGTCCACTATTTAATTCACGCTTTACCCCTAGACTTTTCAATATGTGTTCTACATATAACATGAATTAATAACTATCTGATTCACGCTTCAAAAAACACACACACAGACACATTTGTACTCAGTCCACTATTTAATTCACGCTTTACCCCTAGACTTTTCAATTGTTACACTACACCTCCCCTATACCTTGAACTAAATTAACTTATTGATTTTTCCATTTTCTAAAACCAACAAAAACAAGCTCATTCAAACACGTTCTAATAAGTCTATCATAATATTTTGAGCAATAGAAGAAATTATAATAGTTTTTTTTTTTTTTTACCTTCCTAGCAAACCAAGAGGAAGGTAAAAACCCCAAAGCTTTGACATAGCGAACCGCTTCGCATGCCAAACATGAGTTCTAAGCCTCTTAGTTCCATCTCCCGAAGTTGAAAACGCCTTTTCTTTATTCATTCGAAGCTCAATTCTTCGACGAATACGCCGAGGAACCGCCTTAACCTCCTTCTTCTCCTCTTGATTTTTCTCCAAAGAAGCATTGGTTTCATTCCTACGTCTCCTTTTCTTGTTCTTCTTCGCAATTTGATCGTCATACGAAGTGGTTCTTCGTCTCTTGTTCCTACGAGACCGGAAATCGTTGTTCAATCGACCTGATATTATTGAGTGAAGTGCTTCGACCTCAGGGCCTCGAGATTCTCGAAATTTTTGGAGATTGATTTTGCGTGGAGGTAAAACTGTCTTTGGTGTTGAAGGTTGAGACCGTTTGGTTCCTTCGGAAGCCATTGTACACTTCAAATTAATCTGCAAACAAACAAAAAGAACCAATTGTTGTTAGGGCCTGCTCCGCGTCCTGATTTTGATTGCACAATTATTATTATTATTAAACTAGTAGTAAATCCGTGAAATGCACAAAACCTATTGAAAATGAGATAAAAAGAAATTTTAGTTTATTTTTCTTCTTTTGTTTAGTGTCATTGTTTTAAGTTAGAGATTGCTTCAATCATTATATCGTAAAAGCATAATATGCATATAAACAGGAAATGAAGTGTCATTTTGCAAGATAACATTTAAATAAATAAAGATCAAGATTTAATGGGACAAAATATTTAACATCTATACTCTTCCATTTCCTTTCAATTCCACGGTTCCTACAACAATAACATTTTTATTATTGTTTGTATATAGATCATGATTCAATAACCCCACAAAGGAAAAGAAGCTCTCTTGGGTCAAAAATCGATTCATAACTTCCTTAATAAAAATGAAATAAATAAATAAAGATCAAGATATATACAAATTATTTACCAAAGCAATAAAATGTATCACAGAAAATCAGATGTCATGATAACCAAGAGCTTGAAAAGCTTCAATGACACAATTCTTATAAGTCATATTTAGAAAATACATAACTAATATAAGTACCCTCCAATACAATTACTTACATAAATAAAATTAGTTCCAAATATAATTACCCCAATCTAATAGACAATGAAATTTCAATGTAATCTTTGGAAACTCTCTCTCTCTCTCTCTCTCTCTCTCACCCATTATTCTGCACCATCATTGTTCATAATACTATTCACAGTATCTAAACAACACAAAATTCTCCCTCTTCTTCTCTCTTATGTGACCCCAAGGCAGCACTTCATTCAATCAATTTTCTTGTGCCAATTCGAATAAGACAGGAAACCCGATGAAATCTGTATAGATTTTATATCCATGGACCAATAGAGATTCTAAAAAATGCAACTGAAGCATAAATGATTACACATGCAAAATGCAACGATAAACTATGTAAAAGAGCAACAGTGCCAATGTATCTACTTGATGGATAAAATATTCTTTCATAAGTTACTTTAATCATTCTTGATGTCTTAGATGTATCTAAATTCTCACATAGCCAATAAACAAAGATGTTAGACCTCCATGCGATTGAAAAGGCAAAAGAGTGTAAATTTACACAATTGCTGGAATCATGATCACTTTCCATATAATAAAGACTGCCTAGCAAATATAACACAAAAGAATTCAATCCATAGTAAATCATATCATAAATTTTGTGGTTAATATCATACATCATAATTGTCTTTCACCACTTAAAGTGGAGTACGTAATGCATAATAGATACTACCTAGATTTAATTTAGTTGGAAAATTAACTTCAGCTCAAGTCCCTTTTCAGTTTGGCTCAAACAGTTTCTCAAACAATTTGAGGGTGATGAGAACATTGAGTGACAAAGCCAAAAGCCCAACCTTAATGATTCAAATTGCTGGTTGAGCAGAAGAGGTTCATGTGGGGTGTATTTTTCAACTTTGTCAGTATTAAAAGTCTCAAGTTGTTACTCTGGTTGGGTTTGGTCAAGAGGGGGTGGTTCAAGCCGTTGGTATTTGGGCTTGTTCTTCTCAAGGAAAAGGTAAGTCGTGGAATACCAAAACAACAGTATCCTACTCTGAGCTATCACCTTCTCCTTAATGCAACTTCCTCTGAAGGAGAGTTGGTCAAGTGCCTGCCAAATACAAAGAAAAGATTTTGATACATATTGTAGATAACAATAATTTATCAAGAAAACACCCAACTTCTGCCACTATACTTATTAGTTATTTATTAAATGTAACTTACTGGTAATCAGACTTTTTTGAAGTGTATTTCAGGTCCTCAAATAAAACTAACAATTACTCCAAAACACATTGGTTTAGAGATGATGTAAACAAAAAATATAATTCAAAAGAAAGAAGGGGACTCAAAAGATTCAACACAAAAAGGAGCATGGTGAAGATATGCTAATGCAGATTTAACTCAGATCAATTCTACCTGCATGTTCTACTTCTTTGGTCACAAAATGAGACCTGCTCCTGCCTTTTCATAGGATTATACAAAAACCTTTCTACAGAACTCGAAATCTAGAATTCTAGACTTGTTCCAGCCGTGATATGTTCATTCCCTCATTGTAAGCATCACTCATTGTGGCACTTTTACATTTTATGGCTTTTCCAATCTTTATATATGTTTTATTTGAATTCATTTAGGTTGGACTTGGGCTGATGTTACAGCAACAGTTTGGAGGGGTCAACGCAGTTGCATTTTATGCAAGCTCTATATTTTCAGAAGCTGGAAAATTAACAGTTTAAAAAATTGTTGCATTTGACTAATGATAATATTAACAAATAAATAAATTATGACTATTACCTCTGTCTTATGGTAGGATTTTCAAGCAGAATTGGGACTATATCAATGGCAATTATCCAGCTACTTGAGCAACTCAACTTTGAGTGGATAAAAATTCTGCTTGATACATATATCAAACCAAGTATACATTCTTTTTCACAGATTCTGGCTACTGCTGTAAGTGTAATTTTGACGGATAAATCAGGAAGACGACCACTTCTTATGGTGAGAACAGCACAAAATCAACTTTAATTCTTTGGTAATACAAACTACCAAAAGACAAGGTTCCCCTTCTCAGGAAAAGAACTAAAAACTTCTTAATTGAATTTCACAGATTTTATCTAATCTATGTTTCAACAAAAAATTAGAATGTTGGAGATTTAAAGGGCTCAGGGTATTCTAACCTTGAAAGTTGCACTACACTCTATAATCTTCATGACTCAAAGAGCTTCGTGATGAAATTATTCCACCATTATTCAAATTATAAAACAAACCATCACAGAGTTCACAACGATCAAATTCATGAGGAAAAAAAATAAGGACCTAGTTCTAAAGGCAAAGAAGCAGATTGGAAAATAAAATTTAGCCCAAGCCCCTTTTCAGTTTAGGTCAGACATTTTCTCGAACACTTTGAGGGTGATGGAAAACTTGAGCGACAAAACTAAAAACCCAGCCTTAATTTAGAAAAAAATTGATATTAGAAATTTTCCTATGCATTTAGACAATAGAGAATCCCAAAATAATTATAGATTCACGACAATAACCTTAATTTAGAACACTGGTTCTGTCTCAATCGTGCATGCAACTTGGGCAATCTTCTAGTAGAGTCTTGCGATTCCGACTATTACTCGCAAGCACACCAAGCAGCGTATGCTCCACACCACACCGTCCACGTGCAAGAAGTTTGTCATATGAGGCCTCGCGTGCTTCTTCTCCTGAATTGAAAACAATGATAAGAAAAAAGCAAGAGAGAGAAAGGAAGAAAAGGTTCTGTCCAAAAATGGCGATGGTTTCAGGTGGTTGAAAAAACCTCAATCACTCATGAGCACCAAAGACCAGTTCACATCAAATGCACACATAAACGCACAAATCGAAAGCAGATTAGCCACAAATAATCAAAAATAAACAAAAGAAACAAAGAAAATCGGGGGAAAATGAAAGAAAGAGAAAAACCTCACCTTGGTTGCTACCAACAAAACAATGTGAGAGAAGACAGAGAGAGATTGGAAATTTATCTAAATAAGAAGACTTTAATTCTAGGGAGGAAGAGAGAGAATCAGAGGTAGAGTAAATTGGGGAAGCAGAAAGAGGCGGGAGAATTCAGAGAAGAGGAAGCGTTAAACAAAGAAGAAAATCTTTTCTTTTCTTTTCTTTTTTTTACCATAAAACACCCAAAACGACGTCGTTTTGGTAATAAAAGAGAACAAATTACTTGGATCTGCACATTTAAATGAGTAGAACCATCATTATTAAAAACAAAACTTAAAAAAACAATTAAAAAGAAGAAGAAAAGCGTAGAACAATATGAACGTGAAGGCAAAAGTAACCGAAAAAATGGTAAAAAATTAATAAAGGATTTAAATGCTCATTTCTGTACATTTTTTTTTTTTTTTGAGATAACACATTTTCATTTAAATGAGTAGAACAATTTTAAAAAAAAAAAATTTAAATGAGTAGAACAATCATTATAAAAAATAAAATTTTAAAAAGAAGAAGAAAAGAGTAGAACAATATGAACATGAAGAAAAAATTAACTAAAAAAATGGTAAAAATTTATAAGAGCATTTAAAGGAAATAATAGTAGACATTTAAGGTTAAACTTAAATAGGAATTTAGAATAATCTAAAGGGACATATGTTAACCCGTGGCAATTATGTGGATATATTTGTCCAACTAAGCTACACGTGTTAGAGCAGAAAGCATTGTCATACATGCCACATGGCAGAGATATGACAATGTCTTTTGTTTTAATTTATATATAGAAGATATTAAAAAAAAATTATACAAAATAAAGATTATATTGTGCTTTTAACTTGAATTTATGTAATATCTCTATTTTTTCTTTCTAAAATAAAAGTTTTGATGATGAAGTGTATACAATCAATATCTTAATAAAATAATTACACATGCTACGAAATATGTCACTAAGTCTAATTAATTAGGAAGAAGAAAGTAGGTTTAGAGCAAAAAAAAATTATGGACAATTTTCATAGTATATCATCCAAATGTATTATTTATTGTTATTAAAAACTATTAGGCTTTACAATTAGAATCAATTGCAAGTTGGACTTCAAATTTGGGTAAAATAATCAATTGTCTGTAAGGTTACCATTCCTAGCGAACTTGATCTGGCAACAACACGTTGGGCCCAAAGACATTCATGATCATCATGGTATGAAAAGAACCCGAACTAATACAACAGTCGGTATTAAACCAGCCCAAAGAGCAACGCAACATGTTTTGCTAATAACAAAACAGGACAAGGAAGCTTATTCGTCAATCCAAAAGAACCTTCTTTCTTTCTTTAACGTACATTATGACATAATGTTACATTGTTACCTAGAAATGGGAACAGTCAAACATGGAACAATGACAGTAGGCTAAACTTAGCTTAAACTTGAAAGTTTTAATGTTACAAAATAATAATTCAATTGCAAAATAATAGCAAAAGCTAACCATTTATGCTAATCCTATCAATTCCCATGGAAGTCTTTATTAATAGATCCTAGAATTCTAACTAATTGATAACTCCATCATTTGCTGGTGTTCTTGCAATCCTTATCACTTGCTAGCTGGTTATCGTAATCACTTGTTGATGTGCATGCCATGAGTCCAGCTTGCGGGCTGCTGGTCTACTATTCCTGCTGGTAGTATTCTATGGGTCATAACAATCTCTCATAAGAAAGACTCCATATTTTCTTTCTTAGTAATACCAAGCTTTAAAATTCTATAACAGAATTTCAAAAAAGAAAAAAAAAAAAAAAATACTTTGAGGGATATATATATATATATACCATATCATTGAAACCCAATCAAACTTATTCCGTTCTAACATTTATTCAAACACTTTGGGGATATCAGAAACCAAATAAAACAAAACAAAGTTTAGTAAAACCCAAGCAAACGTATTCAGTTAAAGCTTTTCTTCTAACACTTTGAGGGGAATATAGAAATCAAAGAAAAAGAAAACAGAGTTCATAAGAATTGTAAAACCAGATTTGAAAACTCAAAGAAACAAAAAACTAAATTGTTGGTGTTACAAAGAGAGACAGAGAGAGGGAGAGGAAAACATGCAAGCAAACTACATCACCATCGAATTAATGAGTTGTTAGTCAGATAAGTTCACAAACAGGTAGTTTGCATTCCTTTTATCTATGATTTGGATAACCAGATTGACCCATGAGTCCATGACTTGAGACTACACTATAAACATATCACACACTCTACATGTAATGACAACTCAAGCTGAGTTGGTTACACTTACACATAAATACATAATGAGAGAACTACACAACAATATACTTGTTTTTTAAAGAATATTTTTTGGAGATTATAAAATAATAATTTTTATTTTTTATTTATTTTATTTTATGTGTGTGTATGACATGCTAAAAATCAATTAAGTGATAAAAATAAGACTATTAAATAGACATAAACTTGACAACCCCACAGACCACATTTTACACAAATTTCTTTTTCAAATCACACAATCACAAAGTATAGTCCAATCAATTTTTTTTTTCTTCTAAATTATAAATGATTTGAACTATTTTGGCTTTAAAAAATAATAATGATCATTATGAATACGTTTTCCAGCAAAACTCTTGTGCTTTGCAAATTGACAAAGGCATCTACACTGTGTAGTGTGTATCAACTATCAAGTATAAATTTTATTTAGCAAAAGTAGAGAGAAGGAGAGGGAATACCTGAGAGCAAACGGCGGTGGAAGTAGCGGTGGCGGTGGCTGCTTGAGATGACAGAGAGAGACAGGGATGTAGCCAGGATTTCAATTAAGTGGGGGCCGAAGTATAATCTTGTCAACATATATGTGTATATATATATATGTATATGTATATACCTTAAGGACAGTCCAAAAACCATCTAACACATTCACATAGGAAAGTCAAAAGGTATAATGGTAATTGGTAAAAAAAGAAACCACGTGTGAGGGTGGGTGGGTGGAGAAACCGAAGTAAAAAAGCAAAAGAGATAGAATGAGGAGAAGAGAAACGCAGTGCAGAAAAGAAGAAAAAAGCAGAGCAGAAAAAGAAAAGAAAAAAAAGGTGGAGAAGAGTACCAAACTACCTACTATTGATTTTGTTTTTTTAGAGTTGGTAGGGGGCCAGGGCCCTCCTTGGTCCCCATGCAGCTCTATCCCTGTTCGAAGCTGCAGTTAACCACATTTGATCCACTTCAGTTTTGTAATTTTGTCAATTAGCTTGAGCCATCTCAAGCGTTGCCAACATTATTGACAAACATTATTGCTCGACACTTGAGATATTCTGAGCTTAAATTATAAGACCTTTGGGATTGAAAATTAGTTTGTACAAAATTTTCAATAAGTTTAGTAATACAATATTGTTGATAATTGTTGATTATTTATAGACTCGAGTTCAAACTTCAAAGATTTGTTGTATTTACGCTTGGGTTGTTTTGTTGAATAACCATTTTTGTATTTTATGGTGTATGGAATGATGAAAATTGCAAGGAAATATGAGTAATTCTACAATATACACACTTCTTTGTGTGGCTATAATACTTCTAATGAATAAAATATTACATTATTGGTACCAATGTTACACATGATGATAATTACCTCGCATATAATAGTACTTACCATCATATTACTTGATAACTTAAATTTTAATTAATTTATTTAAATTTAACAGATAAGAAAAATTAAATAGTACTAACTACCAACATTATATATGATGATAACAATCGAGTGGTTACCATACTTACAAAATGAGTATGGATATTATAGAATAACTCAATGTAATTGTTTACCACATTTTCCCTCTATTTATGAAAAAAGATTTTATTTATTTCATAGCTAATATATAATTTTTAAGACTCATCATATATATAATTAACATGACGGTGTGAAGTGAAGTGGGTTCCAAAGTCCCATCTTGGATTTTGTCTTTTGTATGATACACTAAGTTAATATCCTTTGACATTTTAAGAATTTGTTATAATGATCACATAATTCACATTACATCTAGTGTACTATCAATGTCACTTATGACACTACTTAATAACTTTTTATTTAATTACACTAAGTAAATGGCATTCAACATCCTGAATCAATCAATACAAATATCTAAAAATAATAAATACATTAAGGGCATTTATTTGCTATTACGAATTGAACTAAAATACCCATTATTCGAATTAAAATCCTTTTACCAATTAGATTGGTTAAATGAAAAATAAAATAAAAACAATAAAAAAGAAATTATGACATTTCCCCAAGTTTTGAGGGAAGTAAGTGTAATTTTCATTACATTACAATCCAAAAACAGTGGTCCGGCCTCACTTCCCTTCAGAGTTCACACCAGCGTGTCAATCTGTCAATGGCTCATTGACTCCAAAACACAATAGTCAATGGCTTTATATAGTGCGAAGCGAACAAAAAAAAAGGAAAAATCTAAAAACCCTATTGTTTGGGTTGAGCTGAGCTGAGCTGCTTTTAATTCATCTACTGAACTGCACCTATCAATCGCTTTCATCAACTCTTGCACACTCACTCACTCACGCACTAACAAATTTTCCCTCTCTTTCTCTCTCACTTTCTCGCATTTCCCGAATTCATTTTTTGATTTTTTTTTTCTCACTGTACGAAGCGCAAAAAAGAGAAATAAAGAAAAAAAAAATAAGAGAGAGAGAGAGAGAGAGAAATCCTCGAACCAAACGGAGGTGGAGAAAAATATCTTTGATATTCTCTTACTTTTTTGTCACATTCTCTCGTCGCTTCGTTTCTCCGCACTGTCATTGCGAATCACTCGTAGCTTTTCTTGCTTTGGATTTCGATTCGTTTTTATTTTTTATTTTTTTTGTTGTTGCTGTTGCGTAGAATCTGTGTTTCTAGTTGCTACTGTTTCTGCTTGGAGTTTGAGCTGTGAGGAAATTAGGATCGGATTAGTGCGATTTGATAGAGGGAGAAGTGTGGTATTGGAGGAGGTGAAGGCAATGAGTGGAGGAGGAGGAGTTTGTGCAGGCAGTGGTGGTGCATTGGTGGTGAGGGAAAGTAGGGTTTGGTTTGGGAAAGTAGGTTCTTGATGTCGCGCGAAGCGGAGACTATGGCCGCCGAGCAGTCTAGAGCTGGTCCTGTGGAGAGAGACATTGAATTGGTAATTTTTTTATTTTCATTTTTATTAATTAATTAATTAATTGTGTGTATAATTTGTGTGATGCTTTAGAGTTGAGACTATGATTGTTTGTGAAGGTTTATTGGTATATAAGTGAAACAATAAATGTTGATAATTTGGTTATTTTTTTTAGGGTATTTGTTATCTACTTTGTGCTTAACTATTAATTTGAAAAAAAAAAAATGATAGTATAATTGATGGCTTTTTGCGTGGTTAGTCGCCTTTTGCTTTGAAATAGTTGTATAGTACTTCTGCAAGATAAGAACAGAATTTAGCTACAAACCAGATTATAGCAATTCTTACTACAACCCACGATGTGGCAACTCAAATGACTATCCATTCATGTGACTTATTTAAATAATATACGTGGATGATCTTAAAAATCGCCACATAGTGAGTTGTAGCAAGATTGATTGCTACAAACTGATTTGTAGCTAAACTATGTTCGCAAGATAATATGTCTGAATTATGTTGAAAACTATTCACATTGGGTTTGAGTTATGTATTATGAGAAGTCTGGAAATTTGATTATATGGGGTCATTCTACAATATCTACACTTTTTTTGTGGGTATGGTACTCACTCAATTGGTACCATCAAATGTGATGTTGGTACTATCTTATTTTTTATATATATTAATTTAAATAATAAATAAAAATGGTAGGTACCATCATATGTGAGGTAGGTACCATAATATGTGACATTGATACTATTAATGTGAGATTTTATCTATTAGAAGCATAGTACCCATATGAGTACTGTAGAATTACCCGATTATATGTAGTGTTAGATGCAAGTAAGGTGTTTTCCGTGGGAAAGAATTAGCTCCCTCATTCCTGTATTTCAAGTTTCAACACCTTATATTAGCTCCCTTATAGTAGCTTTTGAGTTGGAATCCATGCTTATGAGGGAAGCCACAACATTCTATCTTCTCCCTATTGGCTAATATTGATTTCATACAACTCGTTTAAAGAATGCTCCAATGATTCCACCTCCTAATCATGGATTTCTCTAATAAATATATAGTATTGCAATGGAAATTATATACTCCAGAAGTATTGCAAAAGTATTTCATACAATGAATCCTGGTACCATCTCCCACCTCAGGCTAAGTAAAACGATCAAACTTGTTCAAGCCATTTCTTATGTTTTTTGCAAAGGCATACCCCCATAGGAACCCCTTACAACATCAGAGAACTACTCACCCCAGCAATCATCTTCTCCACAGCATGTCCTTTTCATCCACATAAGGATCGAATCCAAAATTTTTCTCCCTTTTATGAAGGGACTTTGATTGTTGGAAATTACCCTTTGTAACACCAATTTGTAGGAAGAAACTTAGTAGTAGCGACAATTTTGTAAACACTACTAAGGAGACTGATAGGCCTGAAATCTTTCATATCAATAGCTCCTACCTTCTTTTAAAAGTATTTCTCTCATGGAAACAATGAAGGAAAATTGTGAAATCTTCTCTCGCGACACTCCAACATACTTGAAACAATGTAATTAAGAAACTGTATGGGCTTGGAGCTTTATCCCCATTCATGCATTTTCAAAGCTCCAAGTATAAAAGAAACTATATAAAACATGACAAGAAAAGTTTGTTTGACGCTAAAAAAAAAACAATGGATGGCATCTTGTTCCTCCTCACATGGAACTAAGCTACCTCAGGCTTGAAAAAAACTCATTTGGCCAGAACACAGATTGCAAAGCATTTAAAATAAAATATTTTGACTCTATAAAAAAGAAAAAAAAAAAAATATTACGACAAAGAACTGGGTAAAAAAAGTCTACTTGAGCAGTTAAAATCTGTGATGTTTGCATAGCTTTGTTATTGGTTTTTTGTATTTAGTGTCTTTATATCAGCACAAAATTCATCTTATGCTACATTTGCATGGTACTATATGTTATCTTTTTTCCTTCTGTAAGATTAGCATGCAAACTCTGGTTAGTTTCTTTTGATTTAGGTTCTTGGCTTGTTCTTTACAACAGGCCATCACTGCTCTCAAGAAAGGGGCACAGTTGCTCAAGTATGGACGTAGAGGGAAGCCCAAATTTTGTCCCTTCAGGGTGGCTAATGTAAGGCTTAAATTGTATCAGAATGTTCATATGCTCTTTATTAATTATTTCCTATTTGACGTCAAACTAAGTACTATAAGAATCATGGATATGTTTTTTCATCCTTATGTATGGAAATTTCTTGAATAAGAAGCCTGCTTTCTACCAAAAGAATGGCTACTCTCATTATTGGTCATAAAAATCATTATCACATTTAGCTTTTATTGCTTTACCATGCTTGGGTTATAATATATGTTTTTATTTTATTTTATTTTTTTATAGGTATAATATATGTTGGGAGGTATCTTTAATGAATTATGTGATGGTGTGTTTGTCATGCCAAAAGCGTAAATAATAAAAATAGAAAAAAAAAAACTTTTAGCAACCAATAACATTATTGCTTCATATAAAAAACTTACATGCATACATGTATATGCATATGATAAGAACATAGGAAAGGGATCTGCAAAGGCCTCTGAGGCTCATGAAAAAGTAGGACATTTTATAAAATCCAAAGTGAAATTCTTCCGACAGATGAGTATGTTAAACTCCAAAGAAAAGGCCACGCATGTAAGCAGTCAGTCAGGCAGCCCAAGCAAGGTTTGCCCAATACGCATCCCCAAAAATTTTTATTGTAACCCGTAACCCGTGTGCTAACATAGTTGCCAAGTGGCATGATCTGTGCCCCTTCGATTTGAAACTTATGGTTACTGTGGTGCCTCTTTGAGTCTTTGTAGTGAGTGTATCCTGAAAGAGAGCAACAAATAACAGTTGAAGTGGGCAATCATTGAGCTAATAATGATTGAATGTCCATTTTATTTCTAAGGAGCAAGCTTTACAAATTAGATCTAAATGCAGAAGGATTAATCTTGTGTCATTGGGAATCTCTAAGCCATGGGTACAGGACTAACTGAATTTGCTTACCCAAAAGCACTTGGGGTAGAACTTGTCTGTCTTATGGGTACCTAAGTTTTCCCCTTCTTCTTCATTGCAGGATAAAAGTCAGCATTATATAGAAAATTAATTGATGAGTCTTGTTATAGTAGAAAATAATTGGGAGAGAGAGAGAGAGAGAGAGAGAGAGAGAGAGAGAGAGAGAGAAGTTGTCGTGGGTCGGCTGCAAGAAGAAAGCACCATTCTCTTAGTTTTGAGGATCATTATATAGGGTATTGCTGCTGCATATATACCTGTAAAAGGAATAAAAAATAAATATAATTGGGCTTATGCTTGTTATTATGTCTAGCTGTTCTGATGTTGAATTAATTCTGTATAATGAAATTTACTTTCCCACTTATAAAAAAATATTTGTATATGAAATTTACTTTCCTAGACTAATTTTTAATTGCTTTAAGGTATCTGGTATGTTTCATTTTGTGATCCATTGCAAACTCTGTTGCTTATGATGTTGTTGGCTAGTGATTCCTTTGGTAAGATTCTATACTAAAATGATATATGTTCCGTGTCTCTGATTCTTTTCCTTTCAGGATGAATCCGTTCTGATTTGGTTCTCTGGAAAAGATGAGAAGCACCTTAAACTAAGCCATGTGTCCAGAATTATTCCTGGTCAGCGCACTGTAAGTTTATCTATGATCGGATCTACTACACCTCTTTCATGGTGCATACTTTTATAGATCTGAAGAAAAAAAATCAATAGCATATGGTAACTTAGCAGCAGAGGTTAGGTTTCTGTCATGTGAAACAGTAATCATCTTGAGCATTCGGCGAATTAGTAGATGAGTGTAACTGAAGCTTTGAAATGATTTATCTTCAATATTTCATATTACTCTAGCAATGTTTTCCACTTAAGTGTAGGTTTATAGCCAAAGAACAGTAGAAGAAAATAAAACCCTCAATATGGAAAAAAGACAACTTTTTATTGTTTTGTACATTACCACTTTTTATTCTCTTGCTTCATGAGGCCTTTGCTTTCTTGTATATCTTTGATTCCATCAACTACTGGAAGATTTCAGTTTAGGAAAGCTGCATCTAGTTTGTAAAGAAGCACAGTGGTTTCTGTGTATGTTGATGCTTAATGAATACTTATTTATTTATTTTTTTTGTGTGGCACAATTCTTTAACATGATTGACTATGAACATCAGAACTGCCAAATACAATCAGGTTTTTGGCTGCATCATGTATGCTTTTATCATACATATCTACTTGCATGAAGTTTGTGTGAGTTGTGTTATAGATGATTTCACTTGAGTGATTCAATCCTGTTCCAAGAGAAGTTAGTTGTCAGTCCTTATAAAAATCACATTTCTTAATTATGTTGGATTCCTACTGACAAAGGATTCCAATGATGTGTGTGTTATAAAATGCAAATTTTCATCTATTTTGGGACTGTGAGAACTTTCTGATTGCTCTTGATCTTATTCACTACAGCCAATATTTCAGAGGTACCCTCGGCCTGAGAAGGAATACCAATCATTTTCTCTTATATATGATGATAGATCATTAGATTTGGTGAGCATCTCCTCGTTTCCATTCTTTTTCTTTTAACTAAACGTTTTATGTATGAGTTTCAGATAGCTTTCCCCTGTACTTGTCTAATATCTGACCCTTTAAATTATTGATAAAATACCAGATATGCAAGGATAAAGATGAAGCTGAGATCTGGTTTACTGGTCTAAAAGCACTAATATCCCGTGGCCGTCACCGAACAGGGAGATCTGAATCAAGAAGTGATGGAATTTCATCTGAAGCAAATAGTCCTAGAGCAAACACTCAAAGAAGTTCTCCTTTGAGCTCTCCATTTGGCAGTGGTGGCAGTTCGCAAAAGGTGTTCTGTTTTGTTCCTACTTTTTTTTTATTCACTTAATTGTTTAAATCCATTTGGCAGTGGTGGGAGTCCACTATTATATTTGTTGTTTTGAGAAGTTTTCTTCTTGTTGATTTAGGATGCAATTGATCCCCTTCATTTGCGTACTCCACATGACAGCCCTCCAAAAATTGGTTTAGAGAAGGCATTGTCAGATGTGATGTTTTATGCTGTGCCTCCCAAGGTTTTCTTTCCCTCAGATTCTGCTAGTGGCTCTGTCCATTCCCTGTCATCAGGGACCTCAGATGGAATTAATGGACGCATAAAGGGTACAAGCATGGATGCTTTCAGGGTTAGTTTGTCAAGTGCTGTTAGCTCATCAAGTCAAGGCTCTGGTCACGATGATGGTGATGCTTTAGGGGATGTTTTTATTTGGGGGGAAGGGTACTGGTGATGGCATTCTGGGTGGGGGAATACATAGAGATGGTAGTTCTTCTGGTGTTAAGATTGATTCTTTAGTGCCTAGACCAATGGAATCTGCAGTAGTACTTGATGTTCAGAACATAGCTTGTGGTCGGCGGCATGCTGCTTTAGTAACCAAGCAAGGAGAGGTTTTCTCTTGGGGGGAGGAATTGGCAGGCAGACTTGGACATGGCGTAGACTCTGATGTTTCTCTTCCAAAGCTTATAGACGGTCTTAAAAATATCAACATCGAACTTGTAGCATGTGGGGAGTACCATTCTTGTGCTGTTACTCTTTCTGGTGAAATGTACACTTGGGGTGGTAATGCTCACAATTTTGGGCTCCTTGGACATGGAAATGAAGCCAGTCAGTGGGTTCCTAAAAAGTTAAATGGACCTCTAGAGGGAATACATGTTTCATCAGTTTCTTGTGGACCATGGCACACAGCTGTTGTAACCTCCGCTGGGCAATTGTTTACTTTTGGTGATGGGACTTTCGGTGTTTTAGGACATGGGGATTGTAAAAGTGTGTCGATACCTAGGGAGGTTGAGTCCCTTAAGGGCCTGCGCACTGTGCGAGTAGCTTGTGGTGTTTGGCACACTGCTGCAGTTGTTGAAGTCATGGGCGGATCTTCAACTTCCAGCAACTGTTCATCAGGAAAGATTTTTACGTGGGGAGATGGAGATAAATTCCGTCTTGGACATGGTGATAAGGAAGCAAGACTGGTGCCTACTTGTGTTGCACTTGTTGAACCCAACTTTTGTCAAGTTGCCTGTGGAGACAGCCTGACTGTTGCACTTGCAACTACAGGCCATGTCTACACAATGGGAAGCCCTGTCTATGGTCAATTAGGAGATTCACAAGCCGATGGAAAGCGCCCCATCCGTGTGGAGGGAAAACTTATGAGGAATTTTGTTGAAGAAATAGCCTGTGGTGCTTATCATGTTGCAGTTTTAACTTCGAGAACTGAAGTATACACATGGGGAAAGGGTGCCAATGGACGGTTGGGTCATGGGGATACAGAAGATCGAAATTCCCCAACTTTAGTTGAAGCTTTAAAAGATAAACAAGTCAAAACAATTGTTTGTGGCACTAATTTCACTGCAGCTATCTGTCTGCATAAATGGGTCTCATGTGTTGATCAATCTTTGTGTTCTGGCTGCCGCCTTCAGTTCAATTTTAAAAGAAAACGACACAATTGTTATAATTGTGGATTTGTTTTCTGCCACTCATGCACTAGTAAAAAGTCTCTCAAGGCTTCCATGGCACCCAATCCCAACAAACCTTATCGTGTCTGTTTTAATTGTTTTGACAAACTTAGGAAAGCCACTGAAGCTGACTCTTCCTCTCATTCTGCTCTTAATAGAAGAGGAAGTGTGAATCAGGGACAATCTGAACTTGTTGAAAAGAACGAGAAAATGGATTCAAGATCTTATGTCCACCTTGGAAGAAACTCTTCTTTGGAATCATCTAGAGGAGTGGAAAGTGGATCTTCTAAAAGAAACAAGAAACAAGATGTTAATAGTAGTCGTGTTTCGCCCCTTCCCAGTGGTGTTTCTCAGTGGGATGCACTCAGTAACTCTAAATATCTCAATCCAGTGTTTGGGTCTTCCAAAAAGTTTTTCTCTGCTTCTCTTCCTGGATCAAGAATTGTTTCTCGAGCAACATCGCCGAAGTCAAGACGATCCAGTCCCCCTCGTGCCACAACGCCAATCCCAACTTTATCAGGGCTTAGTTCACCTAAATTTGTTTTGGATGATGCTAAAAGGGTAAATGATAGTCTGAGTGAAGAGGTTCTAAAATTAAGAGCCCAGGTACCTTGATTATCTTATTTGACTGTATCATTTTATGTGTAAACATTTTCTTATTTCATTTCATTACTACATCTGCTTCCTTATTATTCCTGCGTCTGTCTTCAGAAAATATGCCACTGTCCACTGAAGGATTAGGGACAGAAATCTAAGTCTACTACATGCAAATAAAATATACGTGTAGTAAACTATAAACATCGTTGCCTGTATCGAAAGAAAATAACTGCAGTATAAGATTCTGATCATGACAATTATAGCTTTTGTCTAATATATGTACTACAACAACACCAAAAACAAAGCCTTAGTCCCAAAACTTTGGGGTCGGCTATGGATCCTCAACAAACTAATCAGTGTCGGCAACATGTATTCTTTTATGCTATTCTATTATATTCAAAATCATACTCTCTGTTCCTTTATTACTACTTCTTTTATGCTATTCTATTATATTCAAAATCATACTCTCTGTTCCTTTATTACTACTTCTACTAGTGTTGTTTTAGGTACCTTTTTTTGGTCCCTTGACTTGGATTAAATCACTCTTTTTCACCAGTGCATCAATTGTTCCTCTTTGCACATGACCAAACCATCTCAAGCAACTCTCCCTCATGTTATCATCAATAGAAGCCATCCCTATCTTTAAACAAATTTCTTCATTTCTCCTATCTTTTCTTGTATTTCCACTTTTCTTTCTTAACAATCTCATTTCAACTACGCCAATTTTATGGACATATTGCTTCATGATAGCCCAACATTTAGTACTTATAGCATAGCTGGTTTTATAAGCAGGCATTAGTACTATATTATATGGTACTAATGACTGATGAGAATATGATCGTTTCTTTTAATTGAATCATTCCTTATTCATGGTCTACATGCATATGCACATGTACAACTTCATGCACATAAAATATATGGTATTGACATTTGTCATATTCCATACCATTAAGTATATAACTTTGTGACCAGTTCTGTCAATGCCATACTAATAAAGTCACTGCCTAATCATTTGAGAAACATTTAAACAGGTGATCTGTTGAGCTGATTAATTGAACGCATCCTCTAGTATGATAGCTAAGATAAAAGGTGTCACCATTGCTTGTTTGTCTGCAATATGTTTACCTTGCATGCTTACTTATGGTAGACCACACATTTGTAGAATGAAACCTTTAGGTTTGCAAGTTTATGTCGATTTGTGGTTTTCTAAAACAAGTCCATTGTCTTCTTTGAGAAATTTCTTTGTACAGAATGGTACTTTGGTGCATTAAGGCTAATTGACTTCATGATGTAGGTTGACGATCTTACCCGTAAAGCACAACTTCAAGAAATTGAGCTGGAGAGAACAACCAAACAGCTTAAGGAGGCCATTGAAGTAGCAGGGGAAGAGAGTGCAAAATGCAAAGCTGCGAAGGAAGTAATTAAGTCACTCACCGCACAAGTAAGTTTAATGTTCATGTCTAAATTCTTTATCCAGAATATAATAAATGTTTACTATTATAGATAAGCTTTAACTTGAACAATTATGAGGATGTATGCTGTCATTTAATGGGAGCCATTGATGCAAGAAAGCTGACATGTGCAGTGTAGTCAGTTTGGTGAATTTGGAAAATAGGATCAGTGGACCCTCACTTATTTTATGGATCACAATAGTAAGGGCTTGACGTATGTAAAACTGTTATCTTCTTAGATACTTTCTATTAAGTATATTATTATGTACTTCTTTGGTGATACTGTCAATGATGATATTCTAGGATATCAAGTTCCATTAGGTTTCAACTCCTGTCCATGTTCTCATCAGTATCTTGCTACATGTCATGGTTAAATGATTCTATGGAAGAAGTATGGTGTAGGTGACTGAGCTGAACTAAGCTTTAGGCTGCTTCGGCTTGGCACAATGGAGGCTATATAGAGCTTGAGGTCCACTTGACTAGAGTCAAACATCGAACCGTGAGCTCAAGCTTGAGTTGAGCTTGGAAACATGAACTCAAGCTCAAGTGGAGCACTTGAGCTTCTAAACATGAGTTGGAGCTTGGGTTGCTGTAAGCTTGCAAAGGTGATGGGTGGCTTGACAAGCCTCAAAAGTATAAACTAAGACTCTTAAGACTGCACCCTTGGGCCTGCCATTTTTGCATGCTCACAGCCCATCTCAAAGTCTCAAGCTGATAAGGGTCCTTTATTTCTTGGTAAATACTGGTAAGGAAGGGTCCTTCATTTCTTGGTAAAATACTGGTTAGGGTCTTAATCAGAAGGGGGCACACAGAAGGGGAAAACACACAAAGAAAACAGACCCATTCCTTGAGTGTATAAAGTGAAAGAGGTTCAGGCTTTATTTATAGCCAATGGTTACTGTAGCCTTTCTTTTTTTTCCTCTATGGGACAAGCATGCTTCAAGTGTTAAAATGAAGGAGAGGCAGTATTTATTGAGTACAATCTCACCCGTTGATGTAGGCTCTTGGGTAGAAGGGTTTGTGTTTAGGAATGGGGTTGGAGTGTGTTAATTTGAGTAGTAACTAGGCAGCATAAAGCCTCTGCATAGAGAAGTCCATCTCTAAAAGAAATAGCACAAAAGTCTAAGTAATTCTCATTCACAAAATATCAAATCTAAAACTAAATTTACAAAGGCAAGGCCATGCATTATATAGCATGCCTCAGGTACAATCTGATTGGCTGCTGGATACAGCCCTATGATTGGCTATCCTATGCTAAAAGCCCATTGGCTGAATTATTAACAACCCCTAACAAACTAACCAACTCAGCCAAGCCTTCCTATTGGCTGCACATGGCTTAATTCTAACTGGTTAACAAGAAAAGACCAAGTACTAGGTTGTTAAGCTTTTGAGACAACAAGTACAAGGTTGTCTCAAAACTAATTACAAGCCTAAAACAGAAATGAAAACACTAGCTTAGATGCTCCTCCATCACCCGTATACCTCTTATTTGCAATGTGGGACAAGCAACTCTTTCATGAGTGTAATGATCACATCCCACGGTGGTAATAACTAACAAATGAAATAATTGAGAAGTCTACAAATGCTCATGCTTACCAGTGGAAATGAAGCTCATCTAGCTGAGCCAGCTTGCGAGCTGATGAGCAAGCATCTTGATGCTTGAGCTTGGCTCACTAATTGAGCCTGGGAGGTGGGCTCAGGCTTTGCTCATTTTGCTCAACAAGCAAGATGAACCTAGCATTTGACTGAGCCACTTGTGAACAGCTTGGCTCATTTACAGCCCTAAAAAGAACACAAAAGGAGCATGTGAAGTGTGAAATAAGAAATTCTGTTTCTAGTACTGATAATGTGTTTCTAGTACTGATAATGTGAGGAAATTACTAATTGAATAGCACCTGGTATGAAGTTCTAATGTGATTAATTTCATATTTATATCATATACTAAAATTGCATCCCTTCAATTTCCCCTCTAAGGCTGTTCATTTCTAACTGAAAGTCTTACATTGGGGTGAGGATATATGTGTTGATTAGATCAGGCACCCGTTTTCTGGACGAAGCTTTTGTATATATGGATGGGGTTCTGTGCAATTTAATTCTGAAGTCATGGTTCTTAAACCCAAAGCATCTGCAATCTGGCTTTTGCTAGTGCCATCTCCTTGTTGAACAGTGCATTGGACATATATACTTTTATCACTTGAGGTGAACATCATGGAGGAAAAGGAGTCTTGGTTTTCCAGATCAAGCACACCCAAAATTGTCTTTCGCATTTTTGGTATTTGAGTTGTACGAAGTTTGATTAATAAGAAAAATAGAAAATGAGTTGAACAGTCAGGGATGATAGTTGGGTAGGTTTGAAGTTGTGATATAATGCCTCATGCTTTTAAATATTGAATATCACTGTTGGTGTTGTTGTCACTTCTCACGCATTCAAATATATTGCACATATCAGAACTCATCTGAATTTGTGGTGTTCTTTTATCTATGATAGTTCAAAGAAATGGCTGGAAGGTTACCTGTTGGACCTGCAAGAAACAGCAATTCGTCTTCCTTTGGTTCTTCCAGCCCCCTTCTTGCTCAGGATGTTCCTACTACAGCCACTGACGTGCTAAATGGTCACATGACCTGCCATGAACTGGATTCAAAAGGATCAAACTGCCTGGTGATTTCTAATGGGTCAAGCACAATTAGTAACCACACTTCAAGTCACACTGAAGTGGTGCACCCAGAAGCAACTGCTAGGAGTAAGACCAGGCCAGCAAAAGGTGAACCCGCAAATGGGGATGAATGGGTTGAGCAAGATGAGCCTGGTGTTTATATCACCCTTGTTTCCTTACCTGGAGGTGCCAAAGATCTTAAGCGTGTCCGCTTCAGGTATGTCATAACCAAATGTGACCTAGTTTCTCTTTCCCTAAGAAGTTCCATGTACTCAAAACTAACATACATTTTTTCCTCAATCTAGAATTTGGTTCGATCCTTAAAACATTCAAGCCTAATGTTTTTTGTTTTCCTTTGTAAATCAGTAAAATTTATGATAAAGCATAAGGGGTGTAATTCTGGTATACAAGAACAATGGCAAAGTAAAAGATCATGCGATATGATTTCTAAAGTTATCAAATCCAAAAACTACAAAAAGAAAAACAACTAGACGCCACATCCACTAGTAAAGTGGTCCAGAGCAGGAAGCTGCAACTTGACAATGACTTGGGTCCCAAGTTTTCTTTCTCACATAAGGGAACAACAAACCATGTCATGCTATTATTTATACCAGAAACTTCACTTCGGATAAGAAAAGAACTACCCAGCCATCTAGCGCATTATCCACACAATTCCAAACAGCAAGAAGATTAGCGAGCAAGCCTCCCTATAGATAGGGCAATAAAGAAGGTGGTCCACTCCTCATCACTACCTTCCTTTGCACATACAGTACCTATCAGCTATAAATTTTTCATCCATTCTGAGATTACTCACGGTCAAGCTCATGAGCTGCTTGACATGCTTTATGTGCTGCATTTGGTTGGGAAGAAACAGGAGGGCTTCTTTGGGTGAAATCAAGTAGAATTTGCTCCGAGTTTTGTCTGTTAGGTCTTGAATCACTCTTCTTTTGGATCTTCAACGTCTTTTAGCGACTTTATTAATGCTCTTAATTTTAGATCTTGAGTTTTAATTCTTTATTTTCTTCTTTCTTCTCCTATTCTTTTCTGCTGTATTCCTCTTTGTATACTTGCAGTGTACTTGGGGAACACCTCCTTTTGGTGATTCTGAATGAGTTTGATTGCTTTAAAAAATATAGAAAAACAGAAAAAAGCCACCTAATCAGTACTTTGTCCTACCAAATGCTTTTCTAAGGGAGATTGGATTCCAATCCTCTTGTTAATGCTTGAAGGATGATATGCTTCCAATTATTCGAGACCAGTCTTTACATACTGTCTTCACTTTCACATTCACCCTAAAATCTTTTAAATCATATAAAAGAGAAGCATCAAATATTAGTTGCAGGCATCAATTTGACACTAACGTGTAGTTCGTGAATGTTTTATGACCACACAATAGGAAGGGCCTGAAAAATACTTTACATATAGAAAGATAACATTGGATTAGTTTGGATCATCAAGGTTTCTAAACTCTCTCCACTTTTGAAAGATTTTTTTCCTATTCAAAGAATTAGAGTTAAATCTGATTGCAAATGGACAACTTGAGATAGTTCTCATTGCAAATCATTACTATTCTTCAATTCAGTTCCTTTATGTTGGGTCCTGATCTTATAAGCCAAATTTCTCATTATCATTGCTGGAAAGATTTGTGAGTGTGATAATTCTTGTAAGTAAATCAAAGATTATTGACCTTTGGTGCCTTTATTTTCTTTTCTCTAACTGCAGTCGGAAACGGTTTAGTGAGAAAGAAGCAGAACAGTGGTGGGCTTTAAACAGGGCTAGAGTATATCAGCAGTACAATATTCCCATGGTTGACAAGGCGAGTGTTGGCATGGGAAGGGAAGGTTTAACTCATTGATCTACTAGATTCAAGATGTAAATGAGTTGGCAATTCCACATTCCAAGCTTCAAAATTGAAGTTTGTAATTTTTGTTTTTGTTTTTGTTTTTTTAATTCATCTTTTAAGCTTGTCAGAAAAAGAGAGCTGAATACCCCCAATTTTGTTTTCACAGCAGGGAGGGTTGTATTTCTTCTTCCCAAAAAGTCAATTCTTTTTTTTTTTTTTTCTCCTCCATAAATGCATCCCTCCTTTTCCCTCTGTTTTCTGAGGCAAGTCGTAAAGTTGTAGTCATGTGTAAATTCTTTGTAAGTAGGTTACTGGTGTTATATTCAAAACTTTCTTGTAAATTTGTAATGTCAATGCATCTTCCATTTTTCTTTTAATTCCAATTCTTCGGGGCTTTATGATTTATAAAGGACATCTAGTCTCAGAAATTATCATTTATCTTCTATTGGTTGCCATAAGAAATTTTGTCAATATTTCTTCGTCTTCATATGTTCTGTTTGCTCCCGGAATTGGTTGTCAAATCCTATTAGTTAAATCCTTTTTTGATAAATAAATCTTAGTTAAATCCTATTGATATGGTTGTGAAAGTTTGTCATATTAAAGTATCTTGGCTCAACTGAACAAGAAATGCCGAACATGTGCAAATAGGTGAGATTGTGTCGGTGAAAGCCTTCCATCTGTTTCACCGACACAATGGCACTATTGCTGAATAGTACTCTTTATGGGGATGCATAATGTTTATGAAGTACTATTAATAGTAGTAAAAAACTTTTATCAAAAAAAATAGTAGTAAAATACTAATTAATAAAAATTTCGATATTTGGCCCGTAAATAAGCTTTTATTTATTTATTTATAATACGCTTAATAAGCTTATTTGAAATTTATAGCTGATTGAATTTAGATCGCTTATGCATCATTGATTTTAGAGAAAGTCTATGGATACAATAAAATTTTATAATATTTTCATATCGAACTTGTTTTGAGTTGGGGTGGATCTCAATTGTAATATCTTTTTATTTTATCTTGAAATTGTGGTGGACTGGACATCTCATCTTCTTCTTAAAATATTATGAGAATTTCTTGTGTCTATAGGACTCTTGATTTTATTGGAACCAACTTGTTAAGTCATACCAAATTTACTAATTATGGTCTTTAGTGCTAGTGAAGTGAATTTTTAAACCTTGACTTTCAACTTTTATGGTTGGTGTTTCTGACTTGATCTTATTTAGTAGTAGATGCATGCCTCTATTTATTTATTTTAGGGGAAACAATAATTTGCATTCCCTTTCCTTGGGAAGTATAGTGCAATTGTAACGTGTCTATTTTAGTTTAAAACGTTGTAATGACTTATCTTTTTGTAATGAGCATTTTACTCCTTCCATTAGTAATTTTTGTCAAAATAACATAAATTTTTATTTTTCTGAAAAATGTGTTCAAACTCAAATGTTGATAACCTTAATACCCTTTAATAACAAAAATATCATATGCACAATAATGAACTTAATATATCCTTTTTTTTTTTTTTTTTTGCTCAAAATGAACTTGATATATTCTAATAACACATTACATCAACAATGATGATTGTTAAATTGTGCATGTGATGTACTTGTTATTGGAGGGTATTAATGATGATATTTTATTTTGATGATGTGGATTGGAACCCCAACCCTATTTTTGGTGGGCAAGGGTAAACCTCAGGTATCTGTATCCTCTCTCCACTCTCATAAGAGAAAGTATCGCTTGAGACCGAGGTGTTTGTGTAGGGAGTTGGACTTAGGCATCCCAATTAGAGTGTAGTATCCCAAGCCAACTCGGCTACCCCATGTGGGTGGGTCCATACACATTTTTCAATTTTTTTTGTTTGTTTGGATTTTTTGTTAATGTAATAAAATATACTAATGGAGGTTGAAAAATATACTAATGGAGGTTGAAGGGTATACAATGTTCATTACAAAAAGAAAGGGGGGTTATTGCTATATTTAAAACTAAAGCGGGGAAAAGTGGAAAAGTGAAATCTTCATCTCTTTTTTTAAAAAAAAATTTCTCAGACTTATATTTTCACATTTACTTAAATTTTATTTTTTAATTAATTCAACAATTCAACGAGCCACTCATTGGTTGAAAGTTGAAATTAGGAGTGCACAACAAACCTGTAGGCCTAGCCCACCCGCCCCGATTGGCCCAATCAGAATGGTTATAGGCAGCTTGACGAGTTGGGTGAGTGGGCAAAGGGGGTTCCTTTTTTTGGGCAAAGGGATTGGAGTTTTAAAAAAATAAAAAGGGATTATGTGGCGAGTTTTAAAAAAAGTAAAGGACATAGATTATGTGGCGGGTTTAGAATCAAGGACATAATTTAGTTAAGAATCAAATTGTAACAATCTTACTATAACCCATTACATAACATGATTGGATGAGTTTCTAATAAACACTATGTAAATAACATAATATATTTATATTTGTAATAAGTAAGTCAGATATAATCATATAACATAATATATTTATATATATGTGTAATAAGTTGTTGATTATATACCATTGAGAGGGGGGATTTGAACCAGGATTTGACTGGACTGTGATAATGTCATAATTAAATGATTAACTTAATAATTAGTTAAAATACAAATTAAAGTACACCTTTCAAATGTAAATCACAACTTTTGTAAGACTAATAGAAAACTAATAAAGCATAAAAAAAAAGACTAATAGAAAATAATAAAGCATAAAAAAAAATACTATATTTATTAATCCTACAAGTAGAAAACATTTTAATCTAAAACATGGTCATTTTCTAAAAAAAATCATAAACAACACATTCACACATAAAATTACAATTTCTAAATCACAAATAAATTCAGCAAAGAACACAAATTCAAGGGTACTAATAAGACATTAAGAGAGATGATAACCATTTAGTAAATAACATAATGAAAACTACTAACCCTTTCAAAGTCTAATAAATTATTATTTATTAAAGGACACAAGGAAATTGCAGCTGCCTTGATGGTCAGTATGTTTGTTTAGAAAACAACTACACCAATAAAAATTAAGGGGAAAATAAATGACTAACAACTGCTCATTACAATTTGAAATAATCGTGCAAAGAATGAATGATTGCAGTAGTATGCCCTAGAATATTTTGAGTCATCACTGTACAAAATAAACAGATAAGTCAGTACAATTACAATGGCAAAAAATCATTTCACAAACCTTTATATCTTTGGATTAGTGCGCACAAAACCAAGCTGAGAGAGATAATTGCTCTCAGCAAAATCATGTAATGTACGATGAGCTCTTGGCCCTTCACGATCAGTTTTTTCGCACTCTTCCTTCAAAAATCTTCTACAGTCATCAGCATCCTGAAGGACCATGAAGCAAACAGTTTTAAATGAACATGACTTAAAATTAAAAGGTTAAAAAAAGTGTCAATTTTTGGAAAAATAAGGAAAAGAAGAGATAAAATAAAGAGAAGACCAAGGTCTTAGGTATGTCTATAAACAGATCCATGTGGCATAAAGGTGTAAATCATCATAAAGCAAACAAAACTGATCCTTATTTAACCTACAGAAATATATAAGCTTCCAGAGTAAACAGAAGGACAAGTGATATCAGATTTGCCAGAAAATCAAAGTGTCATTGACGGCATTACGTCTTACTAGATACCCAGCACCTAGAGTTTGTGGGTGAGAGAGAGAGAGAGATATGAAACAACAGGTTTACCCAATAATGAAAGAGAGCAAATTCAATCCTAGATTTCAAATCTAAAATCCTAGTCATCTGTGACTCATTTGATTGATCTTTGACTTGATTCTTCCTCTTATTAAACAGAGCATGGCCTTGTTTTGCCAGGTAGCCCAATCCAGGTCAAATTGGCATGACTATGACATAAGGAGTGTCTAATAAAGCGTATGGTACAGAAGAATATATTTTTCCTGGAACTGGATTATCGAAGGTATACGAATCATGCCTGATGCACGGATACTGTTAACGGTCAAAGATAGGTTTACCTGTAAGAACTCCACCATTTGCTCTTCAATTGTCCCACGCATTGCTAAAGTTTCCACATGAATAGGACGAGTAGCACCCATCCGATGAGCACGACTAATAACTTGTTCCTCCATACTAAACCAATATAACAAAGTCAGTACCTTTGGAAAGGAGAAAGATATCGATCATTATGTTCAAAAGAACACTAGATAATGTACGAATTTTGTAGCATGAATAATTTGTTAAAGCATTATAGTGAACTAAACATAAGCATTTGACTAAAGATCCTAGGAGGTCGTGCTTTTGAATCAATGGTGGCAACAATGTACTGATATTATCACAATGACAACTGCTGCAGAGATGGATGGCAAAAACAAGGAATTGATGGCCAAGGTTGTAGGAATAGCTCCAACAGAATTAGTTCTGGCATCAGTGGGAGTGGAGATTGCAGTAGCATGGCAGCTATAATGATAGTACTAGTAGTCATCTTGTAGGAATGACACAATGGGGTTCATCGCACATGCATGCAGCAACAATGGAAAGTCATGGTGCTGTCAATGTGGTAGCAGAGATGTTATGGTTCAAGCATAAGATGAGATGGTGATGGTGGTTGGATAACTTGGAGTTAATAATATTCCCATTGCAAATAAAGTTGAACTTTTCTCCAGAAGATTGGTAGAATAAATACCACCCCAAGAAAAGCATTCTATCCAACAAGCCAGATGGAATTTTCATGATTTATTCTCAATAATGCATTATTTAGTATTTACTAAGACGCATTTCAGACAAAAAAAAGAGCAGAACAAACAGGGCCTTAGAAAAGAGACTTAAAAGGTAATCTTAAAAAAATAATAAGAATCTAGAATAGGATGATCTTTCTGAAGTCTTGGCACTCAAAATTGTTTAAAAGAAAAAAATCTCCGCACAGGATCAAAATAAGGTATTACCTTTTGTCCCAAATTGGTTCCATTAGGTACACATGTGTTACAAAGCTCAAATCAAGCCCCAATGCAGCACTTCCATCCATCAAAAGTGCCATACAACTTTCATCATTCTGGAACATGACCAATGACTTCATCTGAACCAGAAAAGTACATCAATACAAGAACATGAAACAAATGCGGACAATATGGGGGGAGAAAAGGAAATACCTTGTTGCTAGAATGCATTGGACTATACATCCCAGCAAATTTGATACCTGCAATTGTTAACTGCCACAGAAATGGAATTTATCAACAATCAACCATCAATTGTATGGGCAGAATCACACAAAGCCGTACTCAGTCTATGGTATACAAGTACCTGCTGTTCAATGACATGTATGTGCTCAAGAAATTGAGAGAAAATTAAAACTTTCTCTGCGGAAAATCTCTGCGTCTCACTGCTCGCTCTAGAGCAATCATCCAGGGACAATACCCTTGCATCGCTCATCTGTGAGGGACAAACTAGCTCATCCATGCACTTGGCAGTTTTTCCTTCTCCCATGTAGTGACCAATCTCTCTATTAGCTTCCAGCAAAGCTTTCAACCTCTGTACAAGGTAAGTGACTTTACTGCTAGATGTTGATTGCCAATCAGGATCCCAGTTATCCTGTATAAATATAAAATTGTACATAGTGATAAACATTTTGTTTACAAAAAAGGATATAGAAATTAGACAAAATTCAACTTTTCCTTATAGCTAAGCTTGCCTGTTTGTATGATGGTTGTAACTCAATAAGATCTTTGGGAACAGGCCACTTTGGGCTAGGATTTTCTGGCCGGGTTAGTACATCAGGAGACTCCATCTCATATAAGTTACCACATCCAGGATAAGTACACTTTTCACTATCCAAAGCAACACAATCAAGGCACAAAAGATGCCCACATGGTGTAATGACAGGTAAACGGCACCACTCGTTACATCTAACAAATAAAAAGAAAATCTGTAATCAGTGATTCAAATGTGATAAAAAATTCATAAACAAATACTACAAAATCACATGAAGCCTCAAAACCCAAATATTACCTGACACAATACCCACCATAGAGGAGGTTATTTTTTATATAAGCATACTCGTCTGTAGCACGATCCATACCCTTTTCAACTAAAACATCCATTGTTTCTTGAATATCTTCACCAGCTTCTTTTACTTTAATATGTCCAGCCACACAGCAAGACAGCCTGACATTTCTCACAGTTGCACTTCGAAACTTCCACTGCTTTGGATTAAGTAGACTCTCAACATGAGAAGGATCATTCCAGTCAGCCATTAGTATATTGCGCCGCACGGTAACTACTAATTCATTGTAACTTCTCGCATGTTCCTCAGTAAAATCAAGGAATGTAACTTTCTTGATGCAGGGTGGAATACTTTGCAAATCCATCTTTCTTGCACTGATCATGCACTTCTGAAGTAACTGCAGCAAACGTGACCGTCCCTCCACCATCTCTGCTTCAAATGGCCTAAGAATACCAGCTTCCCATGACCTTTGATTCTGTCCAAAAGCTTCCTCGTGAAGAAACTTAAGCAATGGTTGAAGATGTGACACTTGACTGTTGGGAGTGTTGGGAGTTGGAGTTCCTGTTAATATCCACCGATTTGAAGCCACCAATGAAATAGCCATTTGCAATTTGTTTGTCAAGTTAAAACTTGAGCCAAGGGTGTGTCCCTCATCTAACATGACTCTAAGCCAATGCACTTGCATCAGTACACTTTTCTTACGGGGGCCCCACTCTGCACTTAAACGACTAAAGGTTGTTATGACAATATCATAATCCCATGCCAGACTGTGAGCCGAAGGCTTTCTATGATCAGTCCATACATACACGCGTAACTGACCAGGACTGATATGCTTTTCGATTTGGGTTTTCCAATGATCAACTAAATTTGATGGAACAACAATTAGGGTTGCTCTGGACAAATACAACCTAACAGAATCCAGTGGCTCACAGAGAGAAATCCTGAGAGCAGCCACATCAAAGGCCAAGTTGTCAAGATCTGGTGGATAATACCACCTACAAATACCCTTTTCTTCTCTTTTCATGAGACCAAATGCTTGGAATATCTTATGGAAACCATGAGAATTTCTAACAGGCACAACACAAGTGCCTAAGTAAGGACTTCGTAAGCCAATTGATTCCATGTGTGAGAGTTTGTCCGGAGTAAGTTTAGATAACCAAGTTAAGGCTTTCTTTGTTTCAGAATTAATCAATGGATAGTACTCCCTAAGCACACCGGTGAAAAATGAAGCATTTCGTTCCTCACCCCCAGAAGTTCCTTTGGTATAGAATCCTGGTAAATATCTTATTGGGCTGCAATTATCCCAAGATTCTTCAGGAACACTACAACTCTGATATAAAGGATCAGTATTCATACTACAAAACCATACTGCAGTAGCGTCAGCAGCCCTAGTTTCTCCAAGCTTTCGCCACTTGTGACAAGCATCACATTGAACCCAGGTGTCATTATACTCAAGATGATCTGCAATGGCCTTGCCAGGCCTCTCGCAACCATTTGATACTCCATATGAAATATCAACTTTCTTTTTCTGAGAAAAATATCCTGGTAAAATAGAAGCATGCTTCCTTCTACTTGAATTTTCCCCAACCTTCCTTTCTTTAGAAAAACCAGCTGCTCCTTCATATGCAGAAAGAAGGTTTTTCTTGAAGCAGCTGAAGTCCCTGGAGCATTTAACCACAGACATTTCCGGCTTAGAGCAAGCAGATATAGGTGATTTCTTTCCTCTAGTAGGACATGAATCATCAAATGCAATCTGCTCATCAAAACATATTAACCTGGCTCTTTTAGGTGAGGAGTGGTTCGAGTCCTCCATGCCTCTTCGAGCATTCTGACCTACATCCCTTTTCCCCAAGAACGTGTTCCCAATAGTGACATGATCACCACTAAGCTCATAATAGCCACATTTCAGGTCACCGTTATGTGTACACCAGGTTATATGTACCCCTTCTGGTGGATCTGCCAATGTTCCCTGTGTCTTCAGAATAAGGGAAAGAGCAGTTATGGTCTTGCCTAAGCCAGGTTCATCACAGAACATGCCCCCGCGAAAATCTTTGATAGTGGGAGCTATTCCTGTGACTATTTCACCAGAAACAATATTTACATAGAAACTAAATCTATCTTCTGTTGAGAAAGCCATGTATAAAGGATGTGGCAAAATTTCAGCATTACGCTCACGCTGCAACATCCACTCAACTGCTGCCTGCTGATGAGAAAAAAGCCTTAGTTTCATACATGGCATGACTGATGCGGTCAAGGATCTTAGATGCCGACAAGTTGCAGCAACCTTAAAAAGGTCCTTTGGACCAAGTGTAGCTAATATATTAATCAAAATGTCATCTGATAACTCCCAAATGCCAGATCTATAAATGCCATCTAAAGGTATTATTCTTGAAGAACCAGCCTGTTGCTTCTTCATCACACTGGGTAAGCTCTTAAAGATTTCATGAAGTTCAAATAGCTTTCTCTTTGAAGAATCGGTGACATTGTAATGCAACTTGCATCCAAGAACATGACAATCAGAAAGATTCCAAATGCTCTTATCAGCTCCATGAGCTTCCGTACAATACTGTCCACTAGCAAGCATTGAAAGTCTCTCACCCCAGTCACAGCTGCAGAAAACATTACTGTACTATGTTAGCATGGTAGACAAACTAACACTTAATTTAAATCATGTAGCTAGGAAAAGAGAAACAGTTGATAATGCATCCGCATGAACCACTTTGTTTTATGGAGCCATATAAACCTAGTAAGACCACCAGTTGCAAGCAACAAAAATACACCATGTTCCAAGAGGTGATTTTAGACACATCATCATAATAATAGTTTCACTGTATTACATTTCCTTCAAGTATTTTATTTGCTTATTATCTCATCCACATAACGGAATGAACAAAATTTTTAAACACGTGCATATGATCGCACTATATTACCAAAAAAGTATGTGCACAACACTCCACTCCTTTTTGGTGATCTTATTCAGATCAAATCAAGAAATTCTTCAGCCAAATTTCACCTTAGATGTAGTGTAATTGTTATAATATTGATGCACAACCTGTATATGTTCACCTATCCAGTTAACTGGGAAAAAAAATCTACATTGACCACTTTTTGAAGTTAAAAAGGCAACATCATGCATATCTACATGCATGAAAAAAGAAAAGAAAAACCAGACAACAAAGTCAGCTATGATATAATAATAAGGTTACATCAACAGTTATCAGCTCTCATATGTTCATTAAAAAATAAGAATGTTTCATAAAGAATGAAAAAGAAACCTTTCCTGGATTGTCAAAATTTAGTGTTTGGAATGAAGCAGGAGGACGTCACAGATTGGACCACAGATTGCAATTGGCTGGACAGTAGCAGCTTGTGGAAACTCTAGACAAAAAGTGAAACACAAAAACGAATACAAACAACACAACCATACTAAATGAGTAAATGTATATATCCCACTTATTGCATGATAACCCTCTTTAAATGGTTAGAAATGGGGAGAAAGAAAATCCTATCTAGCAAACCCCTTGCGTTTGGCTCAAAGCTCTCTGCATTCAATGGGGCTCCTCTCTTTCCCTCTCTCTCACGAAACAGAATATCATAGCATTGCTGGTGCCCTATACTTCACTCTCATATGTTCTTTCTAATTCAGAAGGAATAGCAGATGTGGCCTTGACTATCCTGTTTGGGGGGGATAATAGACGAAAAATAAAATAAAACTCTTTCTCCAACTTGCCCAAGTGCAAATAAGCTGAGGAACCAAATGTCTTCAAAGCGAACCTGAACAACTTATCTCAAAGAAGAACATGGACACGATGACTATTTGTCTCACTAACACGGTAAAAAATTTGAAATCTGAATCCTCAATCAACCTAAGTCCATTTGGCCTTTACTTGGCGACTAGGCCACAAGCAACCAAGTTCAGAAGAAATTATTTCACCACTAAGTCAATCAAATCAACTGATTCCAGTATAATCACAATGGTCCAAGCAATATTGTAGCAAATCAACTTTTTTAAAACTAATTTTCATCACTACACATACGAGAAGTCGAGACCACATTGGCCACATAACAAAAATAGATTTTGATTCAATGTAAATCGCCAATCAATACATTGTACCACCATAACAAAACGCCTCTTAGGTCTCCAACCGTAATCCACAATCTACAAAGTGAACAACAATCACATCCACCCTTGCCTCAAATCTAATTAATCAAAGTACCCATCGGGTCCAACTCATTTTTCAGCTTTTCTAAAGTGGGGCTCTAAAAAGTTATACAGACAGCCTAAATTTTCCATCTATGTTATAATATCAAACTTTGCTAATCAAAATGAAACAAACAAATCAATAAAATCCACAATTACAATGTGGACAAAACCACAGCTGTAGTAACTAAACTAGCTGAAACTTAAACTCAGAACCTAATTACTCGAAAGTCGATAACTTCTAAGCAAATTAATACATATAGAATTAAAATGTGGACAATATTTCAAAATTCGTATTAATTAATCAAATTTTGCTAATCATAACAAATCAATAAAATGCACACAAAATCACAATGTAGACAAAAATGCAAAATAGCAGCACCGCACCTTAAGTGCCGAAAAAGTGCGGCGGCAATTGGGCCGGACCGCGGGAACTGCCAGCTGCTCCACACTTCGATCGGCACGTACACGTCGACGAGCACCACAACCCTGGCCTCAGCCTCGGCGGCGGCGGCGCCGAGACTTTTCACAACGGAAACCACGCGCGCGTCGATCTTCACGCACTTGTGAACCACCAGCACGTGAAGCTGGTGCACCACGCTTATACTCCCATGTACCTGACCTATCTTCCTCACTCTCCTCCTCTTCTTCTTCAACGACGACCCGCCCCCGCTCCTCGAAGCGACGCCGTTTTTCCCTTCGCATTGCTCGGAATCCGGCGCTGATTCGACTACGGAGAGTACGACGCCGTCTCGGGACTCGAATCCGACCTCCGAACCGTCTCCGAAAATTTCGCAGCGAGTGTTGAAACGCAGCGTTTCGGAGAGGTCTGGTTGTACCGTAAGAACCGTGCATAAATAACCGCAGAGCTTGTGGTCCGGAAACGACTTGTCGTCGTTGTTGTCGTCCATGGGGATTTCGTGAGGTTTCTTGGGATTTGAAGTTTAGTACTTCGAAGCAGCTTCCTTTCTTTCTTTCTCTTTGAAACGTTGCTCAAGAAGAAGAAGAAGTTGAATATTTATAGTGGTTGGTTTATTATTCTGGTGTGGTTGGGTTTGGTGGGGTCCATGGTTTAATCACCGTCGATTTTGGATATTTTAGAGATTGGAGATTTGGGATACAGATTGTTAGCCTTGGATTGCAGAGTCCAATTTCCAAAACCTCCTAATAAGGTAAAAATCAAACCTAACTTCCACTTGCAGAACTTTTGGATATTACTGTGGGTCTGGTACATTGGTTAATGCCGTTATGCCGCGTAATGCCGCTCACCGTTTATTGTACGTTGGAGGAATATATTGCATGGGTTAAAATATTGTCGGCATAAATATATTTTTAGTCTCTATATTTAGGGAGTGTTTTCAATTTGGTTCTTATATTTTAATTTCTTTCAATTGTGTCCCTGTATTTTTAACCCGTTTTCAATTATACCCTTGGCGTTATTTCCGTTAGAAATCTGCCTACGTGGCAAACAAAAATTGCTGACATAGCTAACTGTGTCATTTAAAAATAATAAAAAAATAATTTAATTAAGCCACATCAGCACCACGTATTTATTTTTATTATTTTTTTCTTTTTCTATTTTTTCTCCTCAGTTCTTATTCCTCCCCAAATTTCTTTTCTCTCTCCCTGCATTATCCATTCATTTCATTTTCTCTAAATCTCTCTCTCCACCACTAAATAGAGATTGAAGACGATTGGCGAGGTGAGCTTGAAGAAGATTGGCGAGGTGAGCTCGAAGACGATCGGCAAGGTGAGATTGAAGACGAAGCGACAAAGCTGAGATCAAAGAAGCTCTGTGAGGTGAGATCGAGACCATGGAGCTTCGGGACCTCGTGGGTGAGTGCGTTGACGGTCTTGGAGATGAGTCAGCAACAAGTGAGATCTTGCTTGAGTTGTTGAGTTGAGTCAAGATTTTGACGATTAGGAGATCAGGGTTGAGATTGAGATGATTGGGTTGATTTTTGGTTGTCTTTTTTGTTTAGGGTTTTGGGTTTGAGTTTTGGGTTTCACGGTGGTGAAATGGGTAACAGCTGACCATGGGGCTGCTGGATAGTTGCTTGCGGCTTGGCTAGGAGCCAATTGGCTGAGTTGTGTAGGGAGTAGGTTCTTCAAACCTGAAAAGCCAGTGTTCTTAACAATGCATTTTTGTTTCAATTCTTGGAAGTATTTATTTTTGTGATTGAACTTTTTCATGGTTTTGTTTTTGTTTTATTACACTTTGAAATGGAGTTAGTCATTAGACTTGGATTTTATTCATATTGTTGTTGCAATTACAATTTGTGTTTAACATTTTGGTGTTTGGCTGCCAAGAAAAGGAAAGAGAAAATTGAAAGTTTAAATAGCATTGTTATTTTATTTTATTTTATGTTAATTTAGAAATTAAGATTTAGTTTTATTTATTTATTTATTATTTGTTTGTTACTGACTTGGATATAGACAGATTTCTAACGGAGATGACGCTAAGGGTATAATTGAAAACGGGTTAAAAATAGAGGAACTCAATTGAAAGAAATTAAAATATAGGGACCAAATTGAAAACACCTCCTAAATATAGGGACCAAAAGTGTATTTTTGCCTTTATTGTTTTCGTCCTAATAGTTTTCCTCCAATCCGGTTTAGAGGAATTCTCCTTTAACTCATTACGTGTCAATCAAATAGATTATCCACTTGTATTATTTGAAAAAGTCATATAGTTCATTAAAAAAGTCATGTGACTAAAAGTATATGTGTATGGTCTATTTATTTGTCACGTAGTGGGTTGGAGGAGGATTTCTCTAAACCGAGTTGGAGGAAAACTATTTCCTCAACTATATATGAGTTTCGTTTTTCGTCCTTGAATTTTGAAAAGTTTGTTTTTTGTCCCTGAACTTTGAAAAAATTCATTTTTACATATGAATTTCGTCATTCTATAAAAAAAGTCCAGGGATGAAATTCATTTGTAAAAATGAAAATTTTCAAAGTTCAGAGACAAAAAATAAACTTTTCAAAGTTCAGGAACGAAAAACAAAATTTATGTATAATTTAGGGAGAAAACAATAGTTTAATCTATTGTATATATTATCAATTTTATTATTAATTTTATTTATTTATAAACTAACGCTAGTTAGTAATCCGTATAATTATATATAAAATTAATCAAAATTTATTTAGTGTTGGGTTGCTTTTTTTTTAAAAAAAAATGTGGTGAATTTTAATCAATTTAGCTTTATATAATTTAGTACTACTTATAATACTAAAAATTAAGTTTAATAATATATATTAGAATGATGATGTGGAAAATGTAAAATTTAAAATAAAATAAAAATCTGTCAACTCCCTTACTTGAAAAAGAAGAAGGTGAATTACACTAACATTCCTTAAGGATTGATGAAATATTAGAAATTGTTGGTGCAAGGATAAAAACTAAAAATACTCTTATTGGGTGAGGGGTATACGGTATACCTTGTTCGATAGGTTAAGGACCACAAAGTGCAGTAGAAAATGAGCCGGTGGCATGCTTCACAAAGAGGATCCTAAAAATGCTGCAAGATTAGTAGTTAGCTCGATTCCAGATCTTAGGGTCCATTTGGAGAGATGATAGAAAAGTGTGAGGATGTAATATGATACAAAATATAGTTTTCCATCGTAGAGAGGATGGAAAAGTGAATTTTTTTTCTCATTGGCACGCTTTGTAGACTTAGGGAAAAATAGTAAATTACATATAAGAGAATTCTTCTCCATAAGTTTTTCTCCCAATATGAAAAAATAGTATTTGGTGGGGTCGGGTGAAAAAATCCTAGCCACCCCAATTTCTTTCCTTCTCCTTTTCACCCGAACCAAACATGGCCTTAATGGTCAAAATCTATAGTGTGTAAACTACACGATGTCACTTACTAGTAGAAAAGAAAGTGTGATATCATGATGTAAATTAACCCCCCAAAATAGGAAAAGAAATTGTCCTATGAAGATGTTGCAGGGCCTCAACCTCATTTATAGTTGTGTCATTTACCTAATTGAGATTTAAATATTTGCTAAAGGTCCAAAATGCAAAAGAAGTAATTTGAAATGTAGGAAAATTGGACTAAAGATCGTATATCAAGCAAGCTATAGCATAGGATACTACACAAAGTTTTATTTATGTTCTATGTGATAATGACACGATATTTGTTTTAGAAACTTCCAATTTGATAAAATGAATACAAATGTGGTCTACCTGAAAAGCATTTATGTCAGATAGTCAGATTGAAGAAACAATTATGATCCGGCCAAAAGAGACAAACTCAACTTAGAATGTTGAATCCCTCCCTTGAACATCCTTCTTAATTGTCATTCAAAAGATAGACGCGAGACTTATTGTTAAAAACACATTCTATATGCTACCAAATTTTTGAGTTATGATAAACATAAATCACGACAATTTAAGTTTTTAATTTTATATATACATATATAGCCAACTAGTAGAAAAACCTTATTCCCGATTAAGTTAATAACCGACGACACGGAGTTTCTCTGACCTAGGGAATGACTCTGTCAAACCCTAGCCGCCAGTAGAAGTATAGTTCTTGTCAACGTACAAGGTATAGTCCCTCTAGTGGTTGTCACTGGTAGGTTTTTCCTAGTTTTGTTCTTGTATCGTCCCCCTCCCCATATCTAGTACGGCTTATTTTTCCTAAAGGCTTGTTATGGAGGCCATTGAAGGTCTTTGGGAAAGATTTTCACTATCTGAGCAAGAAGGCAACACGGTTGATCTGGCTGATGCACCATCTCATCCCAAAAGTTTTTTAGCAGCCAAGTTCTTGACGCGTAGAACCCTGAATATAGAAGCAGTGGCCCGCACATTCACGCCTCTGTGGAAAACAGAGCATGGTTTCTCGATTAGGGACATGAATGACAACAAACTCGTCTTCGTTTTTGAGGCGGAAGCAGATCGAGAAAGGGTGATGCTTGGAGAACCTTGGGCATATGACAAATATTTGGTCATCCTCCAGCGGATAGAAGAGGAGGAAGCCATTGAGGAGGTGGAGTTTGGCACCACGTCTTTCTAGGTACAGTTGCATGGACTCCCAGTACGAAGGATGAACCCTGAGGTAGCATCCATTCTTGGCTCTTCCCTGGGCAAGGTGGACACAATCTCGGCAGGAGAAGCTCAGGCAGAAGGAGGACATGCTATGCGAATAAGGGTAAGTATTGATATCTCTAAACCTCTGTGCAGGGGCAGGCTTACCAGGTCCGAGAAGGGGCGCGAAGCTTGGATCTCTTTCAAGTATGAGAGGCTCCCGAATTTCTGTTACTGGTGTGGGCAGGTTACACACAGTGAAAAGGATTGTGCCTATTGGTTATGCAATAAGGACAAACTGCGCGTGGAGAATCAGCAGTATGGCCCATGGTTGAGAGCCTCAACCGAAAGACCTTGGAGGAAAACAGAGCTCAAGGTGGCGGGGTTTTGTCACCCTCCAAAGCCAAAATATCCAAAACCACCGGCCTCATCCCGAAATCCTCCTCCAAGTCCACCCCACAAAACCAACCTCCCCACCATACCAAAAACAACAACCCCACATCCTACTTCACCAAACCCATACCCCGTAACCCCCATATCCTCACCTACAGCCCATACAGTCACCCCAACACCGCCACAAACCACCACCATGCCAAGACCCGAAACTGTCCCTCCAGTTGACTTTGTTGTTCATATGGAAGTGGAGGACAATCCGGGGATTGATTTTCCTCCCATGGAAATCCCGAAAAGAAAGGAAGATTCTTTTGAAAGTCAATTGCAAGCAATTGATGATGCCATTCAATACCAACCGAAAAATCCTCCACCAGCAAAAAATCCTTCCATATTAACCAAAACACTACCTCACCAAACCCCACGTACCATTATGGGTGACATCACCAATTATGAGAGTCCAAATATAGTGGGCCCGAAACAGCAAGGAGGAAAAAAATCTTGGAAGAAATTGGCCCGGGCCCAAACAAGTAATGAGGTTGCACCTCTTGAGCCCATCCACATGAAACGCACTTCCACATATCTTGAGGCCACCAATCCTGCTGCTGAAGGTCTGAAGAAATGGTGTGGAGGAATAAATGAAAATATATCGGCGGAGGCTGGGTTGCAGCCCCGCCGAGACCTATGAATTGTTTAGCTTGGAACTGTCGTGGGCTTGGGAACCCACGTACAGTTCAGGAGCTGGCACGGCTGGTTCGTGCAAAAGATCCCACTGTCGTGTTTCTAATAGAAACATGGCAGGATGAAGGCCCATTGGAACGATTGCGCTGCAGATTACAATTTGCTAATAAATTTGTGACTAATAGTCGAAATAAAGGAGGTGGATTATGTATGTTTTGGAAGCAAGAAATAAACCTCAGAGTTCAAAGCTTTTCTCCATCTCACATTGATGTAATTATCAATGACACTCTCCCGGAAGCTTGGAGGCTCACCGGTTTTTATGGAGCTCCAGCAACCCAAGACAGAGAGGCGTCATGGAACCTTCTTCGAAGACTCAAATCTCAATCTAATCTGCCATGGTGCTGCATGGGGGACTTCAATGAATTAGTGAGATTAGAGGAGAAGCAAGGTAGACTTGGTAGATCTGATCGGCAGATGCAACTATTTCGTGATGTTCTTGATGAGTGCAGTTTTGTGGACCTCGGTTTTACTGGACCGAGCTTCACTTGGACTAACAACCGTGTAGGAGATATGACTTGGGAGCGTCTTGATCGAGCAGTAGCGACCCCTGACTGGTTGCTGCGATTTCCATCTATCCGAGTTCACCATCTTGAAGCACAGTGGTCTGACCACAAACCACTTTGGGTGACCTCGGACCCAATGATGACACCTCACAGAAAACCATTCCGTTTTGAGGAAGTTTGGACCTCAAACCCGGGTTGTGAAGAAGCAATTGCAGAATCCTGGCGGTCTGCAAAACAGGGTGCTCCAATGCATATTGTTGTGGACAAAATCCGGGCATGCCGAAGGGGTCTTCGAGCTTGGAGTAAAAACCACTTTGGCAGTATCAGAAAACAGATTTCGGAAGTGGAGCTGTTACTGCAACAAGCAGAAGCTATGTCCATGAGAGGGATAAATCATGGTCAGTATAAGCATCTCAAAGGAAAACTCCAAGCATTGCTGAGTAAAGAGGAGAGATTGTGGAGGCAGAGATCAAGGGCCGAATGGTTAAAAGCGGGAGATCAAAATACGAGATATTTCCATTGCCGAGCCACACAGCGGAAGCGCAGGAATCAGGTGCATAGACTTAAGGACCCCAACGGCGTATGGACTACATCACAGGGTCAGGTATCACAATTATTTGTTAATTACTATAGCTCCTTGTTTACAACATCTAATCCTGCTCTAGTAGATCCCGTGGTTGAAAATATTATGCCTTCAGTAACAACAACAATGAATAGTATGCTGGTTAGTGACTTTACAGCAGATGAAGTAGTGCAGGCTCTGAAACAGATGGCACCTCTAAAGGCACCTGGTCCCGATGGTCTACCCCCAGTTTTTTACCAAAATTACTGGCATCTCATTGGTGAGGATGTTATAGCAGCAGTCCTAGGCAGTTTAAATTCAGGGAAAATTTTAAGAGCCATCAACCATACTTATGTTACTTTAATTCCGAAAGTGAAGAATCCAGAGGTAGTTACAGAATTCCGGCCAATCAGTCTCTGCAATGTTATATACAAAATTATCTCCAAAGTGTTGGCAAACAGACTCAAGACCATACTGCCTCAGATTGTGTCAGAATCCCAGAGTGCCTTTGTCCCAGGTAGACTGATCACGGATAACATTTTGGTGGCTTTTGAAACACTCCATTATATGCAGCATCAGAAGACAGGTAAAACTGGCTCTATGGCTTTGAAACTCGATATGAGTAAGGCCTATGACAGGGTGGAGTGGCCTTATTTGAAAAGCGTCATGGAGCGGATGGGTTTTCATGCAAAATGGATTTCGATTATTATGGAATGCATATCCACTGTGTCCTATTCTATTCTGGTTAATGGGGAACCCCATGGATATATTCAACCCACTAGGGGACTCCGACAAGGAGACCCTTTATCGCCTTACCTTTTTCTTCTATGTGCAGAGGGCTTACATTCTCTAATCCATAAGGCCAAGCTTGCAGGTGGTTTTACAGGGAGTCTCTATTAGCAGAGGTGGTCCGAAGATTACCCACCTGTTCTTTGCTGATGACTCTCTACTTTTTTGTAAGGCCAAACCGGATGATGTGGCTCGAATCCAAGCCATCCTCAATGAATATGAGCAAGCCTCAGGTCAGGAAATCAACAGGCAAAAGACTACCATCTTTTTTAGTAAGTCCACGCCCCATAGAGATAAAGAAATTATTCAAGACATGCTAGGAGTTCCTGCAATCAAGCAATATGAGAAGTACCTGGGACTTCCTTCTTTCATTGGCAGAGCAAAGTACTCTACTTTCGCTCAAATCAAAGAAAGAGTCTGGAGTAAAATTAAGGGATGGAAAGAAAAATTAATGTCCCAAGCCGGTAGGGAAATCCTCATTAAATCAGTGGCACAAGCTATCCCAACCTATGCTATGAGTTGCTTCCGACTTCCTAAACGTTTGATCCAGGAAATTGAAGTTCTAATTCGACGGTTTTGGTGGGGTCAAGGTGGTGATCGAAATAAAATGCATTGGATTTCATGGGATACTCTATGTAAATCCAAGGCAAATGGTGGTCTCGGCTTTAGGGGATTGGAATTTTTTAATGAAGCGCTTCTTGCCAAACAAGTATGGAGATTGTTGCACAACAAGACCTCGCTCTTTTATAAGGTTTTCAAACATAAATATTTTCCACGGTGTTCCATTCTTGAAGCTTCACAAAACTCTCGAGGTTCATATGCATGGAAGAGTATTTTGGGTGCTAGAAATCTGATTGTGAAAGGCTCAATATGGAGAGTAGGTTCGGGGAACAATATCCCGATATGGGGATCAAGATGGCTTCCCAGCACTCCACATCATCGTGTTATTTCCCCACGTCCCCCACATACCACCCTCACAGTGGTAAGGCATCTCATGGATGATCGATCCAATACCTGGAACGAAGACATTGTTACTGCCACTTTTCTTCCCTTTGAAGCAGACATAATCTTAAAGATTCCCCTAAGCCAATACAGTTATGATGACACACTTATATGGGGCGGGACAAAGAATGGAGCTTATGCAGTCCGAAGTGGTTACCATCTCCTCCTCCATGAGAGTCACAGTGCTGAACCAGGACCATCCAATACCTCCTTGCTTACCAATGTATGGAACACTATCTGGTCCCTCAAGGTGCCACCAAAGGTTCGCCATTTCCTCTGGCGAGCCAGCCATGAGTCCCTCCCAACCCGGCAGAATTTGCACCGCAGACATATTCTTGATGATCCTGTTTGTATCACCTGCAATTCAGAACCGGAAACGATCATCCACATTCTTTGGCTTTGCTCAACCTCCCAAAATGTTTGGCAATCCGTGCTTTGGAGTCACAAGCTGACCAGAGACACCTACTCAGACTTTCAAGAACTTCTCCTCAACTGTGTGCAGAACCTCACTCTCCCCGAGCTCCAACTGTTTGCCATGCTTTCTTGGTCCCTGTGGTACCGTCGGAATTGTGTGAGACTGAATAAGCCTGTTGAAGCAATTACTTCCCTTCTGCCCAGAACTAAGGAATTATTACAAGAATATATTCAGGTTCAGGAAAGCCCGAGTCCAACCCAGAAGCAAGTGATTCCTCAGCTCCAATCTCGAGGATCTGTGTGCTGGAGGCCGCCAGAAATGGGACGGGTTAAGATCAACTATGATGGTGCTGTATTCACGGAAATGGGAGAAGCAGGGGTAGGAGTTATCATTCGCAACTCTCAGGGGGTAGTCATGGCGTCCCTGAGTCAGAGAATCCTTTTTCCTCATTCGGTGGAAGCGGTGGAAGCCATAGCAGCTAGAGCAGCAGTTCAACTAGCTCTGGATTTGGGTTTTCAGGACGTGGAATTGGAGGGAGATTCGATCAATATCGTCAAGGCTCTGTCCCAAACAGAGACAAACTACACGCTCTATGGACACATAATCAATGATACCAAGCTTGTAAGCCAACGACTGGCATCTGTTAAGTTTATGCATGTAAACCGCGAAGGAAATAAAGTTGCTCACTCACTAGCACAACGGGCTCGATGTAATCAGCCTTTCCAGGTCTGGATGGAGTCTGTTCCTCCTGACCTAGTCCAAATTTTGTATTCAGATTATTCATTTCAATAAGATGCACTAAAGTTTTCTTCTAAAAAAAAAAAAAGTAGAAAAACCTTATTCCCAAATCATCAAATTTGTGAATGTTAAAACCTCAAACCTATATCTTTGGAAGGAGGAGAAGGACATATTAAGATGTAAACCATCAACAAGCCTTTTTATCTTATGTTTTGTACCATTTGTACTTGTTCCTCCTAAGTAATCTATTCCCTACTGATTTCAGTGAATATCACTAAAGGTGTGTTCGTTATGCTGAAATTTAGGATAGAAATTGTTAATTGTTGAAAATTTGGTTGTTCATTTGAAATTTTTTTCGAGAATTACAATTCTCATAAACATTTCAATTCACATGAAACACAGGAATTATAACCTTTTAGGTAAGAAATTTTAATTATTGCATTGAATTACTACTAACGCAAGAAATTTTAGTCTACTTAGACAATGTCAAGGAGTCACTTTCCATTATAGCTTCTTGTATCCTGGCCACCTTAATTTGCAATTAAAGGATATAAATTCCGCTGTTGATTGCTTCAATTTCTCCACAGCCTCCCTTAGGACTCTTACTGTTTGTTATTTTCTGTTCAACTCTCACGGCGACCCTTACTTGTGTAGCTACATCAACCTCAAAAATAGCCCCATTTATCCACATTCAACTTATACATCCCTACCAGTGGAGGAGTACTCCATCTCACACTTGCATGCTTTGGTCCTGCGGGTAATTATGCTCTTTCCTACATTTGTTTTCACCTAATTTCTCCATTAACCTTAACTAGCATGCATGTGTGGCGCATTTTAGCCACTCAAATTATGTTGGATAGATGATGTTGACATAATTAATTAATGAGTAAGATGATGAGGTACATTTCAAAGAAATTCATTTTGTTAACAAATAGAGTGATTAAAAGAAGATATATAAGGGAGGCTAAAAAAAAAGGTTTTGAGCATTTCTTTTACTCACACAATAGTGGTTTTCAAGGGAGGCTAAGGTTAATTAACACTGTGTTAATTATTTATAGTGCACTAATTAATTAATGATCCATCATCAACTTACATAAAATATAAATACTATATTGTCATAATATTTCATTAATTTATTATTATTATTTTTTTAAAGAAATTCTAGTCTCACATTTGTTTTTATATATATATATATATATATTTTCAAAAAAATAAATGGTAAAACAGGAATTGTGAAAGTAGGTAAACATGATGTTTGTAAGTATTATAGCATTATAATTAAGTGGTTCTATATGTGTATAAATTGATAAGTCACATGACAATACGAAACATATATAATATGAATTTATAATCCCAATTCCCAAATAACAATTAATTAAGTATGATTTTGGAAAAAAGATCTAAAAAAACAAAATACAACTTAAAAATATAGATTAAAAAAAATGTTATACCAAGATCAATACAAAATATAGAATATTATTAAATGTTTAAAAAAAGTTATGCAAGATCAATACAAGATATAGGATATTAATTATTAATTATTTATGGGAGACCAAAATTAAGTTGATGGATTATTACTTCTATTCTATTATTGCAGCTCATAGTAAATCTCAAGATTTACTTCAGTTTTTTACTAACTGGCATTTTTGTCAATCACGACAAGAGAGTAGCACATGCTAAGGAATAATATCTCACTAAATAGGGAAAATCCTTTTGCACATCTCGTGTACACTAATAACTAATAAGGCAATGATTTTAATGAAATTATGAAAGGAAATATGTCTATTGGTTTTACTTGAAATAAGAGAGATATAGACGAAACTTAATAAAAGACATAGATGTGCAAATTAATAACTTCATATGTTGGTGTCAACTAATTCGACTAATATTTATTAAAAAACAAAATTCAATTAATAAATCCCTTGTTGTATGTGAGAGGAAAAGAATGTTTAAAGGTAAGGAGAGGGCTACATGATATATCCATTGTCTATAACCCTAATGGGCATCCAATAGACCAAAAAAAAAAAATAAAAATATTACTAGTCATTAACATAATCTTTTAAAAATTGAAATCTCAACTGATGGGTTTATTCTTCATCTCTAGAGGGAAAAAAGAACTTATATGGAAAAAATAAAGAAGAAAAAAAAAAAACTTAATTGTTGACCAATCCAAGTGTGAATAAATTAATATGATACTAATTAACTAAACTAGAATATCAATTTCATCATATCAAAGATGCGATCTTCTTATGGTAAATGTACGAAATATGAAAACAACCAAAATTGACCCTGCAACTAATATCATCATATATATAGAAATCATAGCTTAATTAAAACAAAGAATATTCTTCATATATATAGTACAAGTTTTTTTTATTTTTTTTATTATTACTATAAAATATATATATATATAGTACAAGTTTTTTTTTTGTTAGAGAAATATATAGTGCAAGTTGGTAAACTGTAAACCCTAACTAGTAGGAGTAGAATCATATATTAATATATGGACTGTCTCACGAAATTGGAAAAAAACATACCATCAGAATATATAATATATATATATATATCACTACCTCAAGGCAAGGGAAGACCTATTTAAGGTCATATTGACGTAAAAAGCCATGTTCATGCCATGGTCATATTGATTTAAAGCCTGGAATATTCATATTTCTAACAAGATAAGCAGGTGATCACATAGGCTGAGTGTGATGAAATCTCTCCTCGTATCGTTCCTAAAATGGAGGGGCTCTGCAACTTTATTTTTTATTTATTAGCTTGTGAAATTGTTCAACGCACATATATTATCATATATAAGAGGATGGTATATATAATACATAGGTATAAACAATTTCTCATTTTTCATGGTTGTACTCTCAAATTATGAAATTATGACTATTATTTAACTTGAAAAAGGTAATGTAAGATACCATTTAAGGTCAAGAAATTTCTTTTTATTTTTTGTTTGTTTGTTGAGAAATTAAGGTCAAGAAATTTCAAGGAGGCCTATTGCTTAAGAAGGCCATTTATCTATCTAAAAAAAGAAAAAGAACAAAAAAGGCCATCTATATATCCATATGCTATTTTATTAACTATACTATGAATAAATTTGTGTGTTACATTATATTTATGTAGGATTATAATTAAGGACCTTGACATTATTGATGGTCAATATATATCATCACACTATAGAGAATATCTTTATACTATAGAGACTAAGAATGAATATATTTTAATTAATGTATGTACTTTTTCCATAAAAGAAATCAATGTATGTTTTGAGATGAGCATAAAAGTTATTCCTTAAAAATAAAAAAATTTCTCAAGACTCAAATTGATGATTAATTTAATTTTTAATTTCAAAACTCAAAATTGATGTAACAAGAAGAAGTAACATGTAATTAAGTACATTCTGACATGTATAACAATTTTATTGGACAAATAATTTAGTCTCCCTTAGCCAAAATATTATCTTTTTTCTAAAAAAAAAAAAAAAACAATTAGACTACACCAAAAACTAATTAGTTTCTTGATCTAATGGTAAAAACTAATCATCATATAATCAAATTCTATTGTATCCATCAAATTTTATCTTAAAAAGAGAAAATAAAAAAACAAAAAAGAAGAAAAAAATTAATCGATTGTAAACAAAAAGATTAAACAAAAAAGAAAAAGAAAAAAAGAAAAAGCAACTTGTTGGAGTCTGGACAGAAGGGTCAAAAAGAGTATAAAAACCAGCAAGAGAGAAATCCGGTGCTTGTAACTGAGAGTGTAAGAAAGAAAAACACAGTCATAACACATTTGCTATACGTGCAGTGCTTATTCTTTCCTTGGCTTTGCAACAATGGAGGCTTTAATAAAAAGTGGACTCTGTAAGAGTTCACTGTGCAGACAAGAAGAGGTTGAACAGTTGTCAAGGGATGGTAGCCATTACAGTCTCTCTACAGGGATTTTGCCGTCTCTTGGAGGAAAAAGTACAAGGAGAGTCAAGCTCAGGAGGTTCATTATATCACCTTATGATCGCCGTTATAGGTGCAACATTATTTATTTCTTGGTTTTTGTTTTTGTTTTGTTATTTACATTCATATATACAATGCTTGGTACAAGAACTTTATTGTTTTTACTGGTTTGTTTTCTGCGTTATATGATTGATTTTATTGTATTATTGTCTTTCTGATTCTGGGTTTCTACTGGATTTGTTGAAATTTGAGTTTACACATTATTTTCTTTTTCCTTTAATTTATAATATTTATTGCTGCCTATAGCTATATAGAACTGCTATTATTGGCATTAAAAAAGTATCACATTGTGTTTTTCTTTCTCTATTTCTTTTTTATTTTTGTTCCAGAGTTATACTTTTGGATTTTTATTTTCTAAACTTGCACTTTATTTTGGTTTAGCTATTATTTATTCATTTATTTATTTGATTTGTTCTATACTGTTTTCTTTTTTATTCATGCATGTTTAAATCTGAGTATTCTTTTCTCAAAAAAAAAAAAATCTGAGTATTCGGAAAAGAAAGGCTTTGACTTGTGATGCTTCCTGATCAGTAACTATAAGATTTTATTTTCTTTGGTTTCTCTATATTATTATATTATGTATATTCTTAATTCTACTTTTCAAGAAATGGTTTTTAGTTGGAAGATTTTTCCAATCTGTGTGAAAATAATATCCTTGAATAGCGTAAAAGGAATTCTTTCTCAAAAATTTTAGTTGATTTTATGCCAAAAAAGATATAGAATTACAAAATACAAATTTTTTTTTTAAAGAATATATAAAAAAATCAAGATTATTTTATTTATTTTGTAATTTTCAGTCTTCACATTGAAATTGGAATCTCAGATTGGTAGTCTAGAAATGAGAAATCCAGTGATCGGTTGTGATTAGTTTGTAGTTTTTCTCTTTAAATTGTTGGAAGTCATACTAGAGGTCCAATTAAGTCTAAACAATTATAGAGTGTAATGTGTGCGTTTCAGTCATTTTAACTCGTAAAATGTTTTGTTCTCAAATAAAGAGATATGAGATCGAATCCCGCTTACACTTTAAAAAGAAATTCAGTGGTGTTTTGGTATGATTGTCATATTTATTAAAAAAAATGACATGCACTCTGACTAAGATATTAAAAAGAAATTGTCCAAATAATTTCCAATGACAATGACAATATCTTTTTGCTAAGCTCAGCTAAGATTACATTGGTTATTGCAGGATTTGGGAGACTTTTCTTGTTGTTCTGGTCTTCTATACTGCTTGGGTTTCGCCATTTGAATTCGGATTCCTTAAAAAGCCACATGCATCTCTTTCCATTGCTGATAATGTTGTGAATGGATTCTTTGCTATGGATATTATCATTACCTTCTTTGTAGCTTACCTTGATAGAGCAACCTACCTACTTGTGGATGATCCAAGGAAGATAGCATGGAAATATGCAAGTTCCTGGTTGGCCTTTGATGTCATATCCACAATCCCTTCTGAGCTTGGTTGGAAGATATCCCCTTCACCTTTCAGGTCATATGGCTTTTTCAACATGCTACGCCTTTGGCGTCTCCGAAGAGTTAGTGCCCTATTTACCAGGTGTGAAGAGGTTTTTCCATCTTATGAATGCCTTCCAACTATGAGTAACCCCAAGTACACAACTTTTTCATAATTGTTGACGTGGTATGTTGTGATTAGAGTAATATCACTTTTATTATGAGCCAATCACAATAGACAATTTCAACCGTTGTGAAAAATGTTGTGTCCTAGACTTACAACTGTTGTAAAACATTATGAGGAATGAGTTTTGGTTTGACTGATTATTTTTATTTTATTTGGAAAATAGTCTCCTAGAACATTTTGTTCCTTGGTCTTAACATGGGGTTTATTTGTTCCTCAATACAGATTGGAAAAAGATAAGAACTACAATTACTTTTGGGTTCGATGTGCAAAACTTATTTGTGTAAGTCTATTAATGTAAGTCCATGATTATTTATAGGTGAAAGAAGAGCATGCATCCACTATCTAATTATATTATGTTTTGGATATTCTTTACAGGTTACACTTTTCTGGGTTCATTGTACTGGATGTTTCTTTTATCTTCTAGCAGCACGTTATGGTAACCCCAACAGAACATGGATTGGATCATCAATGGAAAACTTCCTTGAGCAGGACTTGTGGATCTCCTATGTGACGTCGATTTACTGGTCCATCACTACTCTATCAACTGTTGGCTATGGTGATTTGCATGCAGTGAATACAAGGGAGATGATCTTTGACACATTCTTCATGCTATGCAACCTTGGATTGACATCATATTTGATTGGAAATATGACAAACTTGGTTGTCAATGGGGCCAGTAGGACCAGTAAATATGTGAGTCAAAACTAAAAACTGTACTAATTGAGAGTAATACTCTGCCATAATATAATAATGTAAACATCAAGATTTGGGAATTTGTTTTAATGCTTTCTAGTTTCTTGGTACATTCTTAATACCATCTCCTTGTCTTTTGTGACTAATTTCCAGAGGAATACCATTCAAGCTGCCTCAAGTTTCGCTAAGAGGAACCGGCTGCCTCTTCGTTTGCAAGAACAAATGCTTGCACATTTAAGTTTGAAGTTCAGAACAGACACTGAGGGGCTCCAGCAGCAAGAGACTATCGATTCCCTTCCTAAAGCTATCCGGTCAAGCATTTCTAATAATCTTTTTTACTCACTCGTAGACCAGGTTTACTTGTTTCAAGGAATTTCAAATGACTTGCTTTTTCAGCTGGTAATAATACATTAAAAGCTGGCTTAACTTCTAAACTTTGAATGCTTCTCTCTTCTAAAGTGAATTTTCCACAGGCTTTTTTCGAGTAAATGTTTATGTGGAATTTTTTTTTTTTCTTTTTATACATTGTAAAGGTCTCCGAGATGAAAGCTGAGTATTTTCCTCCGAAGGAAGATTTGATCTTGCAGAATGAAGCACCTACAGAGTTCTACATACTTGTCACCGGTGCTGTGGTAATAATGCACTGCATTTGAATAGAGCTACACTATTTTTTGCAGCTTAATTTTTATTTTATTTTTCCAATCAAGAATTGCATTTTCTTTTCAATAATATAGCAAATAATGGCGTCTGATGTTTGAATTGCTTCACAGGAGCTATTGGTCTTCAAAAATGGAGTTGAACAGGCAAGTCTTATCTCTCAAACTTTCTGGACACCTTTCTACAATGAGGGATTTAAACATTTGTGCTGGTGTCCATGATATACAAGATTCTGACTGAAATAATGGTAAATGATTGCAGGTTGTTGGAGAGGCAAAAACTGGTGAACTCTGTGGAGAGATTGGGGTACTTTGTTATAGGCCACAACTATTTACAGTGCGGACCAAAAGGTTGAGCCAGCTACTAAGGATGAACCGTACCACATTCTTCAATACTGTTCAGTCTAATGTTGGAGATGGGACAATAATCATGAATAATCTCCTTCAGGTCTTTAAACTTATATTATCTCATTACATCTAGTCCTTCACCAATGTATAAACTCTTTCTCTTACTTGGACTAATTTGTACCCTTTTAATGAAATACACTATTTAAATTTTGTCCTTATGACATAAGGTTTTCCTCCCATTTTCTAAGTCTTTGATGAAACTTAGTAGGTGTCGGTTTTGAATTATAAAGAATTTAGGTAATGTGAAGTGATTTTGATTTTATTTAAGACAAACGTTAACATATTATGTGCTACATGCCTTTTTTTTCTTGGTGGACAGCATTTGAAAGACCTTAATAACCCAATGATGTCAGAAATTTTAGTGGAGACAGAAAACATGCTAGCTCGTGGTAGATCGGACCTACCTCTTAGTCTATGCTTTGCAGCTCTTAGAGGAGATGACTTGTTGTTGCATCAGTTGTTGAAACGGGGTCTTGATCCAAATGAATTGGACAGCAATGGCAGGACAGTTCTGGTGTGTGACACACTTCTGCTTCTGATTTAATTCATCAACTTTTTATAATGTGAATTCTGATACTTTGTCTTTCGAATATCTTCCCTTATTTTATGTGAAATCAGCATATAGCAGCTGGCGAAGGAAGTGAGAATTGTGTGAATCAATTACTTGAATATGGGGCAAATCCTAACATTAGAGGTACCTTCTAGCCCAACAACATATATAACCTTTAAAAAAAAAAAAAAAAATCCTTGCACTTTTCTTCTCCCTCCATCCAAACATAGGGTTAGTTAAATTATCAGGGTCCTACCTATTATAAATTAAGTAGAGCTATAATAAGTAAAACTACCTTCTAATGATATATCATGAGTGATTCAAGTCTGTTGACCATCTCTTAAAACATTCAGTGATTAATTTATGCAAGCATACAAATGCCAATGTGTGTTACTATTTGCCTAATTTGTATCAGATAATGGTGTTTTCACAAGCATTCTTTGAAGTCTGCTACATAGTCTGCCTCTATCTAATACACTATCCTTCATTATTTAGATATCCTGTTTTGGTGAATTTAATTTTGAGGTCATTGTCAAGCATGGATTATTCTGATGGGTGATTTAATAAGTAATATAAAGTGAAGAATTTAATTTTTTGTGTATGCAGACTTAGACGGGAATGTGCCTCTGTGGGTGGCAATGTTGGGCGACCATGAACCGGTGATCAAGCTGCTACTAGACAATGGTGCAAATCTACACTCTGGAGACATTGGTCAATTTGCATGCACTGCTGCTGAGCAAAACAACTTGAAGTTGCTCAAGGAAATAATTCGTTGTGGCGGAGATGTCATGCATTGTAAGACCAATGGAGCCACAGCTCTCCATATTGCAGTTTCTGAAGGCAACACTGAGATAGTCAAATTCCTTTTGGATCAAGGTGCTGATATTGACAAACCAGACTTTGATGGTTGGACCCCAAGGGCTCTAGCTGAACAACAAGGACATGAAGACATTCAAACCATTTTCCAATCTAGTAGAGAGCCTAGAAATCAATCCGTTGTTGCAATGCCTGAGAGGCAAAATGGTGTTCAATTCCTTGGGAGATTTACCAGTGAGCCAACAATCCGTCCTTTATCCCAGGAAGTTTCTTTCCCAGGTGTAGCAGATGGATCATGGAGCCAATCCCGTCCAAGGCGAAGGGCTGATAATTTCCACAACTCACTATTTGGCATGATGTCAGCTGCACACACTGGTGAGAAAGATTTTATGTTTTCTGCTAATCAGATAAAAAGTGCTAGAGATTGTGGAAGTAATGCTGCTAGAGTGACCATCAGTTGTCCAGAAAAGGAACAAGTTGCTGGAAAGCTTGTACTACTTCCAGGGAGTTTTAAAGAGCTACTTGAGATTGGTGCAAAGAAATTTGGGGTCCTTCCTGCTAAGGTACTAAGTAAAGATGGAGCTGAAATTGATGATATAGAGGCCATTAGAGATGGTGACCATCTTATTTTTGTCAGTTATCTTGGAGTTTAAGAATCTAATAGAAAAAACTCTCAAACCGATGGGTTCTTTACAACATGTATAGATTCAATATTATCTTCTTCTTCTTTTTTCCTCTGTGTTTATTTAGCAACCTTCAATGTTGATGGATAAATATTTGAAGACTTCAGGGAAGAGACTAGAGACTAGAAACTGAGATAGAGAAACATGGATGTTCAAGATCTAATAGAAAAAACTGACAATAATAAGATGATCACCATCTCTAATTACCTCTATATCATCAGTTCCAGCTCCATATTTGCTTAGGACCTTAGCGGGCAAGATCCCAAATTTCTTAGCATCAATCTCAAGTAGCTCTTGAAACTCCCTGGAAGTAGCACAAGCTTTCCAGCAACGTCTCCTTTTTATAGACACGTTGTGACTAGCAAGGTTAACTCCACAGTATCTAGCACTTCTTATCTGATTAGCAGAGAATAGGAAAAATTTTCCCAATGTGAGCAGCTGACATTATGCCAAATAGTGAGTTAACCTTAATTTACAATTCGTCACTGTTAATTTTCTCCAATTTGTGTTATATTGAACCTTGATATACTAAGTCTAAATGGACATCTATATTCCTTTACCATATTTTACTAAAAACAATACAGAATATGTCAGTTATACTTTTGAATTATGTTAAATAGCTTGCACCTTCGTACCTCTTGTTGCACTTTTGAGTTATGTGAAATAGTCTTCAAGGATAAGAAAACAAAATAGCCTAGATCCTTATGAGGCTGATAAAGACTCAGCAGCCAAGCCTCTACACTCATGGAGCAGCTGTTAGGAACCAAAGGAAACCAAAAATCTACCTGATGTGATTTGCAGGTAGTGAATGTCAGATACTTCAAACCATTTGAAAGACACAGCCAAGCCTATACAACTTCCCATTTCAGCAGCAACACCTTCATATGCCATCACATACTTCCCATCTTTCCCGTTTCTCACTATATGAACATTCATCACCCAAAACTCATCAAAAGAACTACTTCCTCCTCCTCCCATTATATTCCCCAACTTCACCCACCACCCACCTAATCCCACTGCCAAGAAAACACAATCTGTGGGGCTGCAATAAATGAAGAATCCCACTCTCTTTCATACCCCACATCAAACAAAGCCCCACTATGATGTTCACCTTCAATTCTAGCCCAGTGCCTCCCATCCTGACTAATTGGCCAACCTGGCAAAGACTTGGAAATCTTCCCAACTCCACCATTAAACTCATCAATGCAAAACCTTTCCACTTCAAGTGTAACAGGTCAAAAATAAAGATGCCTCGCAACAAAGCCAAAAATTTTAAGATTATACCATAATTTCAATGTTCAATAGGAATTTCCCTTCACAAGCTATGTCAGATCATGGCTACATAGTGGTCATATGGTAGGAGAAAAAAATAGGAGAAGAAACACTCAATAGCCAAATCAGAAAGCTACCTTGAGCCCAACTAAGTGTAAATAGCAGTACAGCACGAAGGAAGCTGACCATGAGTAAGGTTGAAACTCTCAAAGAATCTATAAATTGTGTATGAAATATTTGGGAAAATCATTAACCATATGTTAAAAGAAAAGTAAAACGGATTAAGACCTCTTAACTTTTATTTTTCCCACCAATTTAGTTCATAAACTTTAATAATATTGCAAACCAATCCCTTTTGTCAATTCTCTATCTATTTTAACGTTTTTTTTATCCACCAAATCATTGAAAGAAAAATGAAAGATAGGGGTCTTACACACCAGGTTTAGGGGTTTTAATGCATTTAAGTAACTATTTGGTGCAAAAAATAAAAAAAAAAGACGGAGAATGGACACAAGAGGTCCAAAAATTGACGGAAAAAAATAAATTAAATTAAGATCTTAGTACAATAACATAAAAGTTCAGGTGGTTTTGCATTTTACCCTCAAAGAAATACTGCTAAACCCACCAACTCATACAAAATGTTGAAGCCTTTTTTTATTTATTATTATTATTGGTAAAATTACACACGCATCCTAGATCTTGAATCCACAACCTCATCCTCCAACTAATTATTAAGGGAGAAGTGAGCATCAATTGAGCTCTAGCTCATTGGCATACAAAATTTCCAAACCTTGAGAATGAAGTTAAAGGGGAAAAATTGGAAGAAATTTTGAGGTAGAGGGTTGTAGCTTGGTATCTGGAATGATGCTTCTCAGGAAAAAACATGAATAAATATGTAAGCACAAAACATAATTTTAGTGTACATGTTTGCTCAAAGCTTTAATCAATAACAGAATCTATAGTTTTTGTTAAAAAAAAAACAAACAAAAGAGTATTCTTGAGAATCTTAACACAAAAAAAAAAAAATCCATTTTGAAGTGCTTGGTTTACTAATTCCAGCTCACATTTGACCTGTACCCCAAAGCCAATGTATTAGATCCCTAGTGATTGATTGGCCCTAATTATTATTAGAACTCAGGATCCAGAAGCAAAGGATGTCACTACGTTTGTGCTCTAATAGCAATATAAGGTTACCAGCCACCCCCTCTGAATCTGTCCTGTACCTCAGCTGCCCTCTCCTCTTTCAACTTCTGCACAATTTCGAGTATCTTAGGATTGAAGAAACGGTCACGAACGTATTTCCTCTCTTCAGCTTGAATCTCTTTGATAGCACTAGGATATGGGTTTGGAGGAGGTTTCTTCCCTTCAAGACGTGCAATCTGCTTCAAGCGAACATATGCCTTCTTCTTTGCTTTTTTCTCTGCACGATATTCCATCTAGACACCAAAGAACAACGGCAATTAATTTGTTTTTGTTTTTGGAAGAGGGGGGGAGAGAGAGAGGAAGAACGAAGAGAACATATTTTGGGAAGAGCTAAATCCAAGAATCCAAAACACATACATCAGCTACAGCCATTGCTTCTTCCTCACTAACTCCCTGCTCCTTCAGGTCAAGCACCCGCAAACCAAATAAACGAGCTGGTGGGGGATCAAAACCAGAGAGCCTGTAGAAAAATGAAGCCTAAGTGAATAAATGTTTTTTTGGTTCACATATTAAAGATTTGGGCTATCAATTATCTACATTAACATAGTACTAGAACCATATGCACACCAAATTCATACCAAGATAGGTATGTTACAACTTACAAGAATATTATAATGAAAAAATAGGTAGCAAACACTGCAAAGGAAAACTAGACATATAGAAACGAAGCAGTACTTGATGGCATCTTCATGTTTTGAGTCTGGATGTTTCTGAAAGAACTTTTTTATATAAACGTCCTCTGGGAGACTGATCCTTTTAACTTTCCCATCAGCACGAGGAAATGTTGCAGGTGGTGCACTGCACATAAGTTAGCAAAATAATCAAAATATACATCTTATTGGTAAGTTACACAAGCACCCGGTGGGTCCTGACCCCATGATCTCACCCTCCACCTTACTCTTACAAATGGAGGAGGTGCCATTTGAGCTAGAGCTCATAGGCACAACATATTCAAAGTATTAAGATTTATAAAAATGAGCATAAGAAGGATATGACTAATGCTTAAACAGATTCTTAATATGGGCATCATAGGCATCAAAATCATAATTTTGATAATGAAATCTTCAGATTAAGAATGCCGAAAAAACTCAACCTCACAAGGCTTAACCATAACTAAATTAATATTTCTAAATCAAATTTCCCGAGAAATTGGAAAGGTATTCCATATTTCCAATAACATTTTTATTTTAATATAAGCATTTCCAATAACATGTCTTACATGACCAAATATAGAATTAAAAGCATTATCCCCCCCTCCCCACCCCCCCACACACACTCACACACATGGAGGGAGAGAGAGTTCAGTTTAGACAGTAGAGAACAATGTATTCATTTACACAAAAAATTAGACTCTTCTTGTTCTTCTTCTTTTGACATACTTTATTCACAAGTCACAACCAAAAAGTTTTAGCTATCTGGCTATCCCAGACTATTTTTTACTCAATGCTGCCTAAAACTAAGTTGCCATTTTACCAAAAAGTTTTACTTTTTCTATGTACAACATATTAGCTAAAAACTAATCCAAATGCAGAAGAAATCTTCTTCTTCTTTTGACATACTTTATTCACAAGTCACAACTATATTTCTTTTCCTGATAAACAAATTGCAAAATTTGATTATAAAACACTTCTATTATATATTATCCCATTCACCCCATTTTTTCTTAACTAATTCAACACAAAAAATCCCAAACCAAAAAATTTGACAGCCTTCACAAATCAATTTAGAAATTGCAGGAATTGAAATTGGAGTCGAGCAGATTCGAGACCATAACAAACCAAGCCTATTCTCTTCAACCCCACCACATATTCAACAAAATAACGATGATTAAGTAATACCAAAAGGAAAAAAGGGATTAAAAAGAGCTCATATATACTGATTCATAAAAGAAATAAATAAAAAAAAATTGAGGAAACCCACATAAAACTAAACACTAATAAGTTATTGAATGCAATAAAGAGAGAGAGAGAGAGGGAGAGAGACACAAAACTGTTCCATGGCTTTGAGCCAGATAGGCTCGGACTTGGCCAAGCCCTTGACGAGCTTTCTGGTACGAGTAAACAAGTCTCCTTTGAGGAACGACATGGCTTTGGCTTGGCTGCCTTCCTTTGCTTTACAACTTCTCTCTAGTCTAAGATTAAAAAGTTCAAAAAAAAGTTTTCAACCCCAAAAAAAAAAAAAAAAACAATGAGAAGGAGCAAGAAACAGATCATATACCTTTGACTGAGTAACCAAAAACAACCTAAAGATTAGACAGGAACCGGTTTAAAATAAAAACAAAAGATGGGGTTCAGTTCAATGAAAACAACCTAGAGATTACAAGGCCTATATTAGTTGAATGAAACCTAAGAAAGCAATTTTAACAGATTTGGTTGTCTAAATGGAACTTAAGAATGAAGCTTGGTCTTGTGTGTACCATTAATTTCAGGAAAAGGTAAAGCTTTACATCTAGATTTAATCATTTATCAATGAAAAATGATTTTTTTGCGAGAAAAAAAAAATGTGCCTTACAGTCCGCTTGGAGTCAAACTGGACAGACAAAAAAATTACAAATTATAGATGAATAGATTAAATAAATTTCATAGTTCTTGTTTCTTTTCGAAAAGGAAAATTAAGAGGAAATATATATCTTTTGAAGTTTATGTCATTATGGTGTCAAGTATCTCAATTTTTCTATTTATATATATATATATATATATATATATATATATATATATATATATATATATATATATATATATATATATATTCTTTCGCTCAACATCAAGCAAATTTTAGTAACGAGTACAATTCTGGAAGGACATTAATAAAGAGTAAAAACTATTTGTTTATTTATTTTTTTAAATTGCGAGTCTAGAAACAAGATTAAACTGCCAATTCAACCAAATGCCAAGCTATTTAGCTTATAACTAAATCAACATTATAACATAAAAATCACAACTTTCATGTTAAAAATCCACCATGGAACCACTTCAATCTTTCCCCAAACTACCAACTATAACATATATATCAACCACACAAAGAAAAAATTTAAAATTGAATTGTGAATTGAAAAAGGCCCAATTTTTTTATTAGGGTTTCTCAGTTCTTAATGGCGAGAAAAGAAATCAATCACTTCTAAAAAAAATCCATGAAACACACAATGCATGAAGTTCAAGGAAACTACAAAATATCAGGGACAGTACCTTGAAATTTCACACCGTAGACGCAAGCTAAGTGGGGATCCGAGTGAAACCCAACCTGATTCTTAGGGCAGTAGAGCAGTGCGGGCGTGGAGGGTTTCTGAGCTGACGAAATTGAGAAGTGAAGAAGAAAGAAGGAAATGTTAATGTGAAGATTTACACGTGGACTTTTTCCTTTTTAAAATGCCATGTCAGACTACTATGTATAAGTGGTGACTCAATAAAAATAGGACACATCATTTAAAAAATGTTACATACCATTCAAAATCAACTCAGAGCCAACTCAGCTATTATGATTTACATCAAACCAAATAAAACTTACATTTTCCCTCTAACCAAACACTCCCAACTCCCCCATACCAGACAGATCCAGCAACTGCCGGTCTGTACAGCTCCGGCGACCCATGATAACTCGGCCATGTAGAGGATCTTGAAGGTGGCGCGAGTTTTCTGAGGTCGAAGTCGACAAGTTAGACCTTCTCTCGTTGAAGACGTTGATCTCTACTGTTCAGTAAGGAAGATCAGCAACGTCTTTGATGGGAAGACGAGCTTTCGTTCCAAATGGAGTTTAGATCTACTTCGTCAAAGAGAGATGATGAGCCTTCCCCATCTTTCTGGCGTCAGATTGTGGGTTGTTCCATTTAAACCACAAGCTTTTCCTTGTTGTGGTTGGTGTCGCTATTCATGGCTGTTTTGCCAATAGGAATCAGAGAAATACAACAAACATAAAAGAACTAATCTATATAGTTTTTTTGTGACTTAAAATCATAATAGATTAGTTCTTTTATGTTTGTTGGTGAGGACCTCACCATCATAAAAGAACTTACTACGTGTTTTTTTGTCCTTCAAGTTCTCTGACAAACACATCGACGCCGGAGCTCTAGAGACCGGTAGTGTTTAGATCTGACTGTGAGGCTGTGCTGGTGGTGTTTGGTTACAGGAGTAAATACTAGTCGGTTTAATCATTAATGTGAATTGTAATAGGCAAATAGATGACTTGGTTCTGAGTTGGCTTTCCGTTGCTTATGTAACATTTTTTAAATGATGTGTCTTATTTTTATTGGATCATCACTTATATATTGTAGAGATTGCATATTCAATTATTGCAGTTGATATGCTCCCAGAAATAGTTTACTTTCAAGTTTCAACCGAGTTTGGAGGAATCATACTTCAACTCACTAAGTGGTAATTAAATAGACTATCTACCTGTATTTTTAGGGACAGAGTTTACCTCCAACTCGGTATGGAGGAATTCTCTTTTAATTCACTACGGGTCAACTAAATAGACTATTTATATGTATTATTTAAAAAAATCACATGACTCTTTAAAAAAGTCATATGACTATAAATACACGTAAATGGTTTATTTAATTACTACGAAATGGATTGCATTGGAGGTAAACTATTTCTTATTTTTAGTCACATGAACTTTTTATGGATAGTCTATTATTGACACAAAGAGTTGGAGGAGAATTCCTCCAAATCGGATTGGAGACAAACTTTGTCCTTATGTACTTGCATTTTCTCTTGAATTGCATGCACTCATTTCGTGAAGAGATGCGATTAAAACAATGCTATTTTAACAAATGATGTATAATTTAAAGATGATCATTAACTCTAATTGTAGACAACAATAAGGACTTTAGAATTTCCTAGAATAAATTTTAATTAGCTCTTAAAATTTAAAACTCCAAAGATTTTTAGTGTTACTGTTGCGAGATTTTGATGAAACTTAGTCTGAAATTGTAAAACTTGACCATTGTAATTTGTTTTGTTTTTCTTGCCTCTTTTACTCAATTGACACAATTTGGTATGTCTTCAAGGATTTCTTTCAAGATTTTTATTTTTTATTTTTATTTTCTTTCTAAATTGCATTAATTGGGAGGGAATTAACAAAATTTCAAAGTTAGGGTTAGGGTTAGGTTTACAACTTTATTTGGGTATTTTCTTTTCATATTATAATTTCTTCAAATTAATTATTAAATCATGTAATAGAGATCTAAAAATTGATGATTTAAACTATCAATTGAGCCGTTAATATACTTATAGTGAATTATTAAATATTTTAAATTTTGGGTTAGGGTTACATACTAATTTGGGGATATTTGTGATCCTGCTGTTGTTCATTAAATTGAATGCTCATGAATGAAATTAAGGTTCCTAATTAAAGATTAGACTCTTATTTTGGTCATATGATGAGATGACTGCATTATGGTGATCTAATTGGGAAATTTAGGGATTTAATTTATGATGTTAAATTAGGGATTTTCAATCTAGTATGGATTCCATTAAATTGGATAAAACAATAAGTAATTGGGACATATAATTAGGGTTTTATAACATCAATTGGGGAAAATCATAATGGATTTGAGAGAACTCAAGTAATTAAAATGATTAAGGTTAGGATTTTGGTCAAATTTGAACCTTTTGATGATCTGAATGCTTTTATGTTAAATTGAAGACACCCAATTACAGGTTTGAACCTTTTTATTGGATATGATGATCAAAGGCTTATGCTTAATTAAATTTGATGTTTGTTATTAAAAGGGGATTTTCCCTTAAATTGGGGGTTTTACTAATTTAATTTTTTAAAATGGGAAGCACTTATATGGAATCAAATGTGCTAATTGACTTGTGGCATGTTCAATTGTAACTTGTAAGTCTTTGACCCTTTAGCAGATTGGAAGAGTCAAGGAGTGTATTTGGCAGTGAACTTGGGGAAAGTATCCACTATTTATATGTTGGATGTGCTTATACATCTTGTACCTCGAAAGATCTGTTGAAAAGATGCTATAATCGACCAAGATGTAAGATATTAAGGGTGAGGAGATAGCTTTGGCAGCAAAATACATGAGGGGCATGTCATAACATACTCTCTCAGGGATGTGAGCAAAAGTTTTCAGTATGTAATAAAAGTAGTAGAGTAGGATGTCAAGGATGGGAGTAAGAATGTTCATTAACTCCATTACCATTTGAATTTTGTCAAGCAGATGGGTTTACACTACTTGCAGTATCTAATGCCTCAATGATACTGTTGTTTTGAATTGTCAATGATGGACCAGTATCTAATGCCTCAACTTATAGTATTACTTTTAAACCACCATTAAAATACATCCTTGTTTGACTGCTTCATTTTGCATTCCACAAAAGCAACCTGTTCCAGTTCCTCATTCAAAGTGCAATAAAATATTCCCTTACAAATAATATGTCAACTTTTGGATTACAAAGTCACCATTTTGGTTTCTTTCCAATTATTTAAAGAGAAGCGTGAGCTCCTTGGCTACATTATTGATTTTTCTTACTTTGAATGCATCCAAAAAGACGATCCAAAAAAAAAAGAAAAAAAAAAGGAAAAGTTACCTACTACTTTGGACTGCCATCATATTTATGAATTGTTAATGATGAAATGTTGGTTGTTTTTTATGGAGAAAATGTTGGTTGTTAGGTAACTTCCTTGTACTAGTATATGTTTTCTGTTGTATGGCTGCTTTATTTCGCATTACACAAAAGCAGTTTCTGTATCTTGTTAGATAACCATGAATGTTGGAGAGACTTTTTTCTCTGCTATCCTTCAAGTGCTGTTTGACAGATTGGCTTCCCGCGAGTTCATAGACTTACTACGCTACCGGAAGTTTGATGATTTGCTGGAAAAGCTGAAGATCACACTGCTGACTGTCACAGCACTGCTTGATGATGCTGAGGAGAAGCAATTCCATAGCTCTGCAGTGGAGAAGTGGCTGCACATGGCTAAAGATGCTCTTTATGATGCAGAGGACATATTGGATGAGCTTGCTACTGAAACTTTGCGATGTAAGCTGGAAGCTGAATCTAAGGCTGGCCAAAATCAGGTATGGAACTGGAACCTTATTTCCACCCCTAGCAATACTCCATCTAGTAGAGAGATAGAGTCAAAATTGAAAAAAATTATTGAGAAGTTAGAATTAATCGCCAACTACAAAGATGTTCTTGGTTTGAAAGACAATGTTGGAGGAAGGTCATTTGGGTTCAAACAAAGATTACCAACAACTTCATTGGTAGATGAAACTTGTGTTTATGGCAGGGGTCGTGATAAAGATTTGATAATTGAGATGCTACTAAAGGGTGCACCAAGCAATAAAATTGGTGTAGTTCCTATAATTGGTATGGCTGGTATTGGTAAGACAACTCTTGCTCAAATTGTTTACAATGATTACAGAGTAGAGAAGCATTTTCATTTAAGAATTTGGGTCTGCGTGTCTGATCAATTTAATGTAGTGGGGGTAACAAAAACAATTCTTAGGTCAGTCACTTTGAAACATACTGATCTCAATGACTTGAATCTGCTTCAAGTTTGTTTGAAAGAAAAATTGGCAGGGAAGAAATTTCTGCTTGTTTTAGATGACGTTTGGAACAAGAGAAATAATGATTGGGATCTCTTATGGAATCCATTAAAAACAGGGGCAAAAGGAAGTAAAATATTAGTAACAACACGCAATAGGGATGTTGCATCAAGCATGGGGACAGTTCCAGCTCATCATTTGAGAGGTTTATCATTTGAAGATTGCTGGTTATTGTTCAAGAGTCAAGCATTTGAGAACAGAAACATTGATGTTTATCCAAATTTGGAGGCAATTGGGGGTAAGATTGTGGAGAAGTGTGAAGGCTTGCCCTTAGCAGCAAAGAGACTGGGAATCCTGTTGCGCTCTAGACAAGAAGAGGACGAATGGAAAGATATACTGAATAAGAAAATATGGGATTTACCGGATGATGAAAGTGATATTCTTCAGAGTCTAAGACTAAGCTATCATCACCTTCCTGCACATTTGAAGCAATGTTTTGCATATTGTTCAATATTCCCTATGGAATATGAATTTGACAAGGAGACACTAGTTTTGTTATGGATGGCAGAAGGATTTGTGCAGCAACCTAAAGGAAAGAAGAGATTGGAAGAAGTGGGTGGAGAATATTTTCTGGAGCTAGTATCAAGGTCATTCTTTCAAGAATCTATCAACAATAGATCACGATATGTAATGCATGGCCTCATTAGAGATTTATCTCATTTTGTTTCTGGAGAATTTTGTTTCAGATTGGGGGATAAGCTGAAGGATGGTAATCAAAACAGAATTTTTGAGAAGGCTCGTCATTCCTCATACATTCGTGGCAGACGTGATGTGCTCTCAAAATTTGAGGCCTTTTATGGAGTTAAAAGTTTACGCACCTTCCTACCATTAGATCCAACAGGCATGATTGGAATCAGCTATTTGGCTAATGAAGTCCCTCGTGATCTCTTGTCAAAATTAAGATATCTACGAGTGTTGTCATTTAATGCCTGTCGAATCACTCAATTGCCAGAATCCATAGGTGACTTGAAACATCTACGCTACCTGGACCTTTCACATACAGCAATTAAAGAGTTGCCTGACTCGACAGCTACTCTTTATAACTTACAGACATTGATCCTATTAGAATGTCGCTCTCTCGCTAAGTTGCCTGCAGAGATGGGGAACCTAACAAGCTTACGACATCTCTACATTAGCGGAAGCAGGTTAAAAGAAATGCCAAACCAAATTTGTAGACTGAAGAATCTCCAAACACTGTCTACTTTTGTAGTGGGTAAAGATGGTGGGTCAGGAATTAGAGACATGAGAGACATGATGCAACTTCAAGGATCAGTTCTCATTTCAGGGCTGGAAAATGTCGTCAGTTTTACTGATGCAATGGAAGCTAATTTGAAGGACAAGCAGGAACTTAATCAGTTGGTACTCCAATGGAGTAATGTCTTCGAAGATTCAATTGATGATGTGAATGAAAAGGAAGAATCTAAAATGCAAGAAATTCTCACGATCAACAAAGATATCAGCATTAGAGGCTATAGACACAAAAGATTTCCAAGCATCAGGGAAGCCTTGAAAGCTTATGAACAGGAACCTGCTGAGCTAACATTGGGACGGAGGAACAGTTTAGATGATGCAAGAAATGAAACAGATGTTCTTGAGATGTTGCAACCCCACAATAACATGAAGCAAATCATAATCAAGGACTATGGAGGTACAAAATTCCCAAGTTGGATTGGATCCCCTTTGTTCTCCAATCTGATTCGTCTGAGACTTAGCAATTGTAGAAAGTGTAGTTATCTCCCACCACTTGGGCAACTACCCTCTCTCAAAGACCTCACAGTTGAAGGAATGGAAGAAGTAAAGAAAATAGGTAATGAGTTTTGCGGGGATGGGCGTTCTTCTGCTATGCCTTTTCCATCCTTGGAGACTTTAAAGTTTGACAACATGTTACAGTGGGAGGAGTGGTCTTCTCCTGGAATTGGAGACAAGGGAGACTTCAATAACCTCCAAAAGATTGAAATTCGCAACTGTCCTAAGCTAACAAAATTGCCACACCACTTTCCTTCCTTGAAAAGAATGAGTACTAAGGGGTGTGAAGAATTGGAAACTCTACCAAGCATTTTGACTGTTGATGATAGCTTAGAACAAGGCAGAGAATTCCCATGCCTTCTTGAGCTTTCTATATGGGAATGTCCCAGCCTGAGGGAACTACCCCATCTCTTTCCTTCCTTGGCAACACTAGAAATAGATGGATGCCAAAAATTGGCAGAACTTCCAAAGCTTCCTTCAATTCGTGAACTAGAAGTAAATAAGTTTGATGAGGGGGTGTTACGAAGTATAGTTAAGCTCACCACGCTTACCTACTTGCGTATGTGTCATATTTCCAAACTCACATGTTTGCTTGAAGGCTTTTTTAAAAATTTAACAGCTCTTGAAGACTTACGGATCACTTATCTTGGTGAGCTCACAACTTTCTCCAATGAAATTGGATTGCAAAATCTCCAATGCCTCCAACGATTGGAGATTTCAGGATGTCCATTCTTAAGAGAGTTGCCACAAAGTTTATACAAACTTTCATCTCTTAAAGAGTTGAGGGTCTCAAAATGTCCCTTGCTTGTGTCTTTTCCTGAAACCGGCTTGCCTTCAAAGCTCATAGGCCTTGAGATCATAGATTGTGAGGCTTTGCAGTTCCTACCAGCGTGGAAGATGCATAATAATGTGAAGGCATCTCTTTTACTTGAATACTTGTTAATTGAAGGTTGCTCTTCTCTCACTTCTTTACCAAGAGGCCAGTTGCCAAGCTCACTTAAACAACTTGAAATCCATTACTGCATGAATTTGGAGTTCGTTCCAGAGCAGATAATTCACAACAATAGCTCTCTTGAAATCTTTAAAATTTCGTGGTGCCATTCTGTTACGTCCTCAGAAGGTACTTTTGGGCTTTCTACAGGCACATCCAGCACTATCATGAACCTTAAGGAGCTCATTATCAACAACTGTACAAACCTAAAGTCATTACCTGGAGGGCTACACAACCATGTCTATCTTGATTACTTGGAAATAGTTGAGTGCCCACTTCTTCAATCTTTTCCAGAACCTGACTTGCCAACCTTGCTGCGATCAATTAGAATCTCCAATTGCAGGAGTCTCAAATCCCTACCAAATCGGATGTATAGACTCACATCCCTTCAAGAACTACACATTGATGGTTGCTCAAGTCTTTTGTCATTTCCAGAGGGGGGTCTACCGTCCAATCTTTTGTCACTTTCAATCTTAGACTGCGAGAACCTCAAGCCTTCATATGAGTGGGGGCTACACAGACTCACTTGTCTCACGGACTTCTCATTTGGTGGATGTCAGGGGTTAGTATCATTTCCTAAGAAGTGGTTGCTGCCTACCAGTTTATCCTCTCTTTCTCTTCAGCGACTGCCAAATCTTAAATCTCTGCCCAGGGGAATAAAAGACCTCACTTCTCTTGATAATCTGGATATATTGGAATGTGATAGGCTTCAAAGCTTGCCAGACAGCCCACATACTTCAGAGTTTGAAATTTTGGGATGCCCTTTGATATACAGTTAGTAGAGAAACCAAAAGTTCCTTCTGCATGCATTTGAGTAGCCATTGTTATTCAGAATATCATCTTCTTAAAGTATGTGATGAGCCCTCCAAAGATTCCCATCCTTGCAAGAAGAATGCCTGCCTGCTTGCTGTGCTGTATCTGCTATGGATCTACAACTGCTATATGCTAAACAGCCTCTTAAAAAGGAGAAAGCAGAAGAATTTTCAACCAAGATAATCCAATAGCTTCCATAGCCTTCATCTAAGAATATTATTGGTGAGTTTTGTTTTCTTTTTCAAAACTCCAGTATCATTTATACCCATACATCATGAATGAAAACACAACATTTTTGCTAAATATTGGATTCTCACTGACAATGACAGGTTCTTGCTGTGCTCTTGATATAGGGGGGAAAAACAACCTGTGTGTACTTGACCAGGAAAAGATATTATACTTTCACATATGGTATGTTCCTTTCTCTTTCTTTTGATTGTAGTACTGGACACAATGTTTTGAACTCTTAGTTTCTTTATCTTTGGGGTTTTATTGCACCATCAAGTTGTACTCTGTTGATCTGCAGAATATAATGTCAGCATTCTGTGCTTGAATAGCATAAACTGCTTAGCCCATCAGGGGTGAATGCCTCTGAATTACCCGACAACTGGTTCTAGCCGGTGGGGTCAGTTGCCCGTAGGTTTTACTGTCTAGAGGCAAGTCCAAAGGGCTCTTTTTTAGAAAGGTTTCCTATATTATCAAAATAATAATAAAATTTTGTGCTTGAACATACTCTAAATTTGATGCTTTTGCAGGTCACACATACCCATTAGATCTTGGATACAAACAACATGCATACATTAAAAAAGAGCATCTACTCAAAGTCTCAAATGGTACCTTAAGAAGAAGAGGATAGTATAATTGATTGCCTGCTGCTATTGGAAGTATATATCTGCCGATTCTTGGAATGTCTTTTACAAAGGAGCATCCAGTAATGATGTTAATTTTCATGCGCTCATGTTTTATCTCAAAATGGAAAGGATAGTTGTAAGTCTTTTGTAGATTGTCAGAGGCAAGGAGTGTTTTTGGCAGTGAACTTGAGGAAAGTATTCACTATGTATTTGTTGAATGTGCTTATACAGCTAGTACCTAGAAATTTCTGTTGAAAAGATGCTTAATTCAACGAAGATGTAAGATGAGGAAATAACTTGGGCAGCAGAGTACGTGAGGGGTATGTCTTTCTGTGCAAAAGTCCAGACTCCAAAGGCTCACTGTCTTTGGAAAGAGATGAACAACAGACTTTTTTAGGGGTGGGCGTACAAGTGTTCAGCGTGTAATAGAAGTAGTAGAGTGGGATGTTAGTGGTGGAGTAAAAGTGTTCGGTATGTAACAAAAGGAGGAATTTTAGCATTAGAATTTTGTGAAGTAGATCGGTTTACACTACTTCACAGTATCTAATTCCTCAGCAATAAAATTTTTGTTGTTGTAGTTGTGGTTTGTTGTCTGTCATTCATTTTCATCACTAGACCTTTTACTTTCAGTAATTGGCAAATCATTTTTCCAATTAAAACAACTGGAGCCTTTTCATAGTGCAACAGTAGTGTTTCCATGCAAATCTTATGCTTTGTATTTCTGTTTTCAAAATATAAAATTTCATCTCCAAAAAGTTTGAATCAGGCTCAGTTGAGTTGAGTGTACGTCTCTGTGTTGGTTGCATTGATACAGCTTCAGTCATATAAATTTCCGATACAGCAAACTCTGTGAAGTATGGTGTTCTGTCATAAAATGCTTATGCTGTAAATACTAGACTACTTGAGGTTAGTCATTCCATCAAAAGTCTTTGTCTTGCACTTCAAGTCCAATCTTGAAATGTAGTAAATAACTAATGACTAACAAGGCAAGAGCAGCTCTAACAAGAATGAGAGTACGACTTCTTCAACGGAGATAGAACGGTGAGCTTTTACAGGAGCTTTAGGAGGTGACTTGAGAACATATTAGAAATCTAGTAGTTTATATTATCCAAAAGTATCAAATAGCCAGCAGTAGCAGAAAATTGATGCTGGGTGAGTGAGAGCTAAAAGTGGCACTGCAAGGTGTAAAAAAAAAAGGACGAGGTATTGAACAATTAATTAATAAATAAAATTTAGTGATGAAGCTATTTTCCTAGGAGTTGAAATCAAATAATTAATAAACAATTTATGTTACCATACTATTTTTTGAAGCTTTTAAGTTTTTTTTATTGGTTTTATTATCATATTTTCAAGCTTCTCATAAATATTTCAGAATAAACAAAATAATTTTGGGAGAAAGATTTCAAAATACCAATGAAGCTATTTTCCTAGGAGCTATCAAGCTTGATGAGTAAATAAGTTAATTTAAGAAAAAATTTGTAAGTCTTAAATCACGCTACCCAAATCAAATGTCCCAAAAAAACATTTATGTGAAAATGAATTTTGGTATAACAAAAAAACATAAAACCAAAAAAAATAGCCTTGATATTGCATGGGATAAACAAAATTGAACAATATGCAGACAAAAGTAGTGCAGAACAAATTTGTGGACAGAAGCATATCTCACATCATAGCTCATGTCATCAGTTAAATCTCAATGAGAGGGACATGATGCCAGAATGATCACGGATGTGCACAACATAAGATTCTTAAAACATGGAACAGAGTTACTAGAAATAAGCTGAAATCTCAATAGCATTGGAAAAGAACAAACAAACAAAACAATTACAAATTCGGGAATATTTCGGAGTACATCCTACCTAACACACTCACTTGGAAAATGATCAGGTTCTAGATGTGTAACAATCACAATTGGTATCTTATAAATTTCCCAAGCAATATGTTTTCAATCACATGTATCTGAAAATTGGAACTGGGCACCATTCTCTCCATTGCTCTTGATTGTGCCAGTGCACACATGGAGGTCCAAACTTTATATGAAGTAAACAGAACATGCTGGCAGGACAGATGTCATTGCTGCTTGTTTGATGTAAATTTAGCTCTTTGGAAGTTTCAATTGAAGAAGGTCAAATTTTATTGGTAGCAACCACCTTAGATCTTAAAACCAAGCCTATAATTATTGTATTCATCAAGGATGATGTAAAGCTTGTCAGGTACATTATTGTTGGAAGCCTCAACATGTTGCATATATTGTGTCTGAAAACCTGCAGAATAGTTCAGATTTATACATTATTCATGATTAGAGGTCCAAATTTTATACCAAGAAACACAACTCAATTGAACAAAATAGACAACTACCAAGCACCCTCTGGTTTGAAAACACGTACTGGTAATTGCTGGTATCGACATCTGAGAAAGCCTCAAGAATGGCCTTGATGTTTCATGGAACAAGCACCAGAGCCATCTTGGGCCAGTTTTCCCCTTCTTTGCCTCTAGCACCACTTTCTCAGTGTAGGACGATTTAGAATTCTTGATAGTAAGAACAGAGTTGGACAGCCCCTACTGGTGAGGACTGCAAGGACAACGACATCAGTGATATGCTGAGCCTTTTGAGCTATCTGGAGACGACTGACTTCTTCCCATCCACCATCCACCATCAACTCCCAAAGCTCACAGGGAGGTAGTTTGTTCATCTGATGATGTTCTTGATTTAAACAGGTGCATATGGAATATAGAAAATATCCTTGCCATTGTGTTAATATAGTACATATGTTTAGATAACAGAATGCATGATGGTTTTTTGTTCATATCGAACAAGGTCATGGATGCAAATAAAATTAAAAAAAACAAAAAGGAAAACAGAGGAATATGACTTGGCAGTATCAAGCACCAAAAGATTCCAGAATAGTTGATAAAAGTGAAGCAGAAATTTTTTAGTAACAAAGGATGTGTTCAAGAATGCTTTTCTAATCTGAAAATATTGAAAAATCAGTTGGAAGGAGATGAGCTTACCTCCTTTAATTGCATGATCCATTCAGCATGGAATTTTCATGTTCCAAGACTTACAAGCCCACATAGTTTTCATTAGAGACAACAAGAGGCAAGAATCCCAAGCAGCCCCACCTCCACCAGGAAATACTCAATTAGTCGATTTCTTCATGAGTAAATACTCCAACAGGGGGATGTCATTACAGAGGCCATTCCACCCACATGTGATGTGTTCGTTACATCTGGAATGTGGCATTTAGATAATTAAAAGGATAACGGTTTGGTTTAAATGTACAAGCATTCAGCATGACCACTTCTAATTGATTTCGATACCATTTTTTGCAGTTCATGTAAACATTTTACCATTTCTTATTCCATTTCCAATTCTTATATAAGTAATGTATGGTTTCCTCTTTTGAGAAAAGCAAAGGTAAAAAAATAGGAATGGAAGCACAGGGTAAAGCTGACCTGCATTGTTCAATCAAAGGAACTCCTCTCACTAAGACTGAGAAGTGATATCCAATCTCAGAAATGTGAGGATCGAACGCTACAAGTCTGCACTAGGTTCCACCTGCCGCTTGTCAATTTTGGACTAAATAGCCTGCCATATTTCTGAAGTCAAAGATTACAATCGCATCTTATAGTCTAAATTGTTAGAAGAATCAATCTGTTAGTCATCAAATACACATGCTTAATAAAAAAAATTAAAAAATAAAAATAAAAATTGAACTACCAGAGACTTGTCATTCCCTCAATCTTCCTCTGTCTTGTTCTACCTCCAGAAGTTTGGGCTCGAAAAGAAGGAGCTGAATAATGCTGCAGGCTCCTCCAGTAGGAAAGTGAGCAAAATAGTCAAATAACCAAAAATCCTCAAGATAAGAGGACTTTTTCAGTGACTTGGAAATGTATTAGAAATTTTTAGGAGCGTGACTGATGCAAGAGGACCAATGGGCATTGATATCACACCATGTCTTGTGTTGCACTTGTTGACAAATTAAAGTGAATCTGAACAATTTCTGGATGTAACATGAATTTGTTATATCAGTTTTGAAAATCATTTAGAAAAGAAGCAGTAAACTAAATTGATACTAAGCTGGCTGTAAAGAATTACCTGACTATAAAATTGAGTCAATTATAGATTCTATGCAGGGGGTTGTGAGACATCTTGCAACATTTTTCCCTTCTTTTGGCATCGTTTCTTTTAAAAAAAAATACCATAGGATCATAGATAAGAAAGGGAGGCAGGTGGCCTATCATTTAGCTTGAATTGAGCTTGGCCTTTATACCCCGATAATCTCTTTATTATAACTCATGTATGAAACTAAATCCCTTCTCATGTAACAGAATAATCTCAATGTCTCTGCCTGGGTTGCTCGGTTAAAGGTTATTCTGCAAAAACAAATAAATAAACTAAAACAATCACCAAGATTTTATTGTTCACTTAAAGAGACAAGAAATCAACAATTTCATGCAAATATTTATGAAGTGTACAAAAATTCGAACATCAATTACATCATTCCGCATTTTTTACAATTAGCGGGGAAGACAAAAGAAAAATAAAAATCAGGATATCACAGTAGTGACCAAATGAATTGAAATAACAAAAAGAACTGTGTAGCAGAATGTTTTTCTCTACTGCTGAAAGGTTTCAAATCTTATTTAAATATTGCTTTTCATATTCCTTCAGCCCAATATCTTAACTAGAGAGAGAGAGAGAGAGAGATTTCAGTCACACAAGAATTCAGCATTTCCACCTTTTTTTACTGATTTTCAAACATGTTATTTATTAAATAACATGTTTGAAAATCAGTAAATTGACGTCCAATAAATAACATGTTTGAAAATCAGTAAATTGACGACCCCAAATTGAAAATCAACTAGTTTATAAGAATCATGTCACCATACCATTATTTTAATTGTTTTTACAACTATACAATTTCATGAAAAATATCCACTTACATAATTTTATTTTTAATTACTAGTGGTTATTTTATCCTTAAAACCTCCTGTCAAATAATTTGAAGACTTTTTTTTTTTTTTTCTTTTTTTTTCTCTGCACATTAAACAGATTGATTGCTAGATGCAGAGTTTATTGTTTTTTTGTTGGCCCTTCTTTTCTCCTTTTTGAGAAAGTGAATTTTTACTAGATGAAGTCCAAACAATTCTATTGGTTGTATTATCATATTTTCAAGCTTTGCATAAAAATTTGAGACGAAATAAAATGATTTTGGGCAAAAGTTGATGAAGCTAGTTTAATCGGAGTTAAGAAGCTACTTAAAATGAATAAACAAATAATGTCTTGAAAAACACACAATACAAGTTAATTTAAGAAGTTTGTTGTAAGAGGTTGACTCTGCCCAAATCAGACGTCCCATAAAAACCCGTTTCTTTGAAAATGGATTTGAAATATAACAAACAAAACTCATAGTTTTTATTAGTGCAGTATCTTACCTGGGCAGAAGCGCTTCTCGACTCATAGCTCATGTAATCACTTCATCCTCAATCTTTATCATGGGGATGTGAGCAATTTTAGGCCAGTCTTCCCCATTCTGTCTTTGACACCTTTTTTTCAGCAAAGGGCATCCTAAGAGACGTAGAGAAGAAAGAGAGGCGGGCAACCCCTCTTTTGGTAAGCACTGGAGGTTGTTGCAAATCGCAATGTCCAGATGTTGAAGAGAGGTGAGGTGTTGAAACTCGTTGAGTGATTTCAGATTTGGCAAAAAGTTAATGGAGAAATTGGTAAGAGTGGGAGGCAGCAATGCCTTCTCCTAAAATGACTCCAATTCTTCGTAGCTCCAATAAACTTCAAATTTCCTGAGAGAGTGAAGAGCTTGCAATCCCCACTCCATGCGACGGGAAAAGAGTTTATCGCAGGTGGTGATTCTGAGTTTATTGCAAGGATATTGCACTTACTTTTAGATAACAGAATGCATGATGGATTTTTGGTCATATCAAGTAAGGTAATGGATGCAAATAACATAAACCAAGAAAAAAATAAAGGGCATATAACCTCTGTATTATCAAGCACCAAAAGATTCCAGAAATAGTTAGTAAAAGTGAAGAAGAAATTTTTTAACAACATAGGATGTGTTCAAAAATGCTTTTCTAATCTAAAAATAATAACAAATCCAAGCAATGGTACAAGATGAGCTTTCCCCTTGTAATTACATGATCCATTCAGCAAGGATTTTTGTATTCCAAGACTTGCAAGCCCACATAGTGTCATTAGAAATGAAAAAAAAAAAGAGGCAAGAAGCAAGCAGCCCCCCAGCTCCTCTAGAAAAGACTCCATAAGTCTCTTTCTTCATGATTAAAACTCTAACAGAGGGATAACATTTTTTTACTTGGCAAAACTAGGCCACTGTAAAAGATTAATCATAACTCTATACATAAAAAATGAGGACTGGATAAAATGGTCGTAAACAAGAAGACTGAATTCACCTACAAAGAAGATATCCAATAGGATGCCATGCAAGGTTCCACTCAGAATTATCATGTGCATTGGGAATTTCTACCTGGTAAGTTTCATGCCTGTGCATCAGAAACAGTCACAAGATACAAATTATTTCCAAATTTCTAGCAAAAATGATATAAACAGGATTAGGCATGAAAATAGAACCCTTGCCTCTGGCAGTTTTGCCCCTCTTTGCCTTTGGCACCACTGTCTCAACTTGGGACAATTTAAAAATCTTGATAGTAAGAAATGGAGTTCAACAGCTCTTACTGGTAAGGCCTGCAGGGACAGCAAGAGTAGTCATGTGCTGAGCCTTTTGAGCTCTCTGGAGTGAGGAAGAGAAGAAAGAACCAAGAGACTGGAGAGGGCTTCACTTGTTGCCATTCACCACCAACTGTTGCCATTCACCACCAACTCCCAAAGCTCAAAGAGAGGTAGATTGACTAAGTCCTTCTCCACACATGGGCAGTGAGTTTGTTGTATCTGATGATGTAAACTTGATTTAAACTGGTGCATATGGAATATACAAAATATCCTTGCCATTGTGGAAATATTGCAAATATGCTTAGATAACAGAATGAATGATGGTTTTTTTTTTTAAACAGGTGCATATGGAATATAGATTGTTCATCTGATGATGTTTTTGATTTAAACAGGTGCATATGGAATATAGAGAATATCCTTGCCATTAAAGTACATATGTTTAGATACCAGAATGCATGATGAACAAGGTCATGGTTGCAAATACCATTAAAAAAATAAAAAAAGCAAACAAAGGAATATGACTTGGCAGTATCAAGCACCAAAAGATTCCAAAATAGTCGATAAAAGTGAAGCAGAAACTTTTTAGTAACAAAGGGTGTGTTCAAGAATGCTTTTCTAATCTGAAAATATTGACAAATCAGTTGGAAGGAGATGAGCTTACCTCCTTTAATTGCATGATCCATTCAGCATCGATTTTTTATGTTCCAAGACTTACAAGCCCACATAGTTTTCATTAGAGACAACAAGAGGCCAGAATTCCAAGCAGCCCCACCTCCACCAGAAAATACTCCATTAGTCGATTTCTTCATGAGTAAATACTCCAACAGTGGGATGTCATTATAGAGGCCATTCCACCCACATGTGATGTGTTCGTTACATCTGGAATGTGGCATTTAGATAATTAAAAGGATAACGGTTTGGTTTAAATGTACAAGCATTCAGCATGACCACTTCTAATCGATTTCGATACCATTTTTTGCAGTTCATGTAAACATTTTACCATTTCTTATTCCATTTCCAATTCTTAGTATAAGTAATGTCTGTTTTCCTCATTTGAGAAAAGCAAAGGTAAAAAGATAGGCATGGAAGCACAGGGTAAAGCTGACCTGCATTGTTCAATCAAAGGAACTCCTCTTACTAAGACTGAGAAGTGATGTCCAATCTCAAAAATGTGATAATGGAAGGCTACAAGTCTGCACTAGGTTCCACCTGCCGCTTGTCAACTTTGGACTAAATAGCCTGCCATATTTCTGAAGTCAAAGATTACAATTGCATCTTATAGTCTAAATTGTTAAAAGAATCAATCTGTTAGTCATCAAATACACATGCTTAATAAAAAAATAAAAAATAAAAAATTGAACTACCAGAGACTTGTCATTCCCTCAATCTTCCTGTGTCTTGTTCTACCTCCAGAAGTTTGGGCTCGAAAAGAAGGAGCTGAATAATGCTGCAGGCCCCTCCAGTAGGAAAGTGAGCAAAAGAGTCAAATAACCAAAAATCCTCAAGATAAGAGGACTTTTTCAGTGACTTGGAAACGTATTAGAAATTTTTAGGAGTGTGACTGATGCAAGAGGACCAATAGGCATTGATATCACACCATTTCTTGTGTTGCACTTTTTGACAAATTAAAGTGAATCTGAACAATTTCTGGATGTAACATGAATTTGTTTTATCAGTTTTGAAATTCATTTAGAAAAGAAGCAGTAAACTAAATTGATACTAAGCTCATTGTAAAGACTTACCTGACTATAAAATTGATTCATTATTGATTCTATGCCGGGGGTGTGAGACATCTTGCAACATTTTTCCCTTCTTTTGGCATCGTTTCTTTAAAAAAAAAATACCATAGGATCATAGTTAAGAAAGGGAGGCAGGTGGCCTATCATTTAGCTTGAATTGAGCTTGGCCTTTATACCCCAATAATCTCTTTATTATAAATCATGTATGAAACTAAATCCCTTCTCATGTAACTGAACAATCTCAATGTCTCTTCCTGGTTGCTAAGTTAAAGGTTATTCTGCGAAAACAAATCAATAAACAAAAACAATCACCAAGATTTTATTGTTCACTTAAAGAGACAAGAAATCAACAATGAAGTGTACAAAAATCGAACATCAATTACATCATTCTGCATTATTTACAATCAGTGGGGAAGACAAAAGAAAATAAAAATCAGGATATCACAGTAATGACCAAATGAATTGAAATAACAAAAAGGAACTGTGTAGCAGAATGATTTTCTCTACTGCTGAAAGGTTTCAAATCGTATTTAAATATTGCTTTTCATATTCCTTCAGCCCAATATCTTAACCAGAGAGAAAGAGAGAGAGAGATTTCAGTCACACAAGCATTCAGCTTTTCCACATTTTTTTACTGATTTTCAAACATGTTATTTATTAATCCTTTTTCAATTTCGTCTTTTGTAAGTAACATATTTTCCTCTCCAAAAGTTAAAAGAAATGACAGAAAGCAATATGGAATACTGACCAACATCATTCAATCAAAGGATTCTCTTGCATAAAAACTTTAGCTGCTGTTTGAATGTATTAAAGCAGAACTAGCTTCAAACTGCCCCAGTGTCTACCTGAGATTGTGCCCAAGTCAATTGCCAATATCACCAAAAAAATACTCTGTACTTGTATAACAAATTTATTAATCATCAAAGACATATGCTGGAAAAACTTACCACCTATCTTAATAATTCCGTCACAGTCTGTGTCTCGCACTTCAAAAGTCCAAATTTGAAATGTAGTGAATGGATATGAAGCCAAGAGCAGCCCCAGCCTTCAGCAAGAACAAGAGTAGGGGAATGCTTGAATTTTGATAAAGATAGAAGGATGAGCTTTGTACATTTTAAAAGGATCAGTGGCCAGAGTAGCGCAAAAGTGATGCTGGGCATGTGGAGCACATGTTGGTTAAACTGCAAAACAACAGGCAAAGAACTGGGTATATACATTGACATCCCCAAATTGAAAATCAACTAGTTTATAAGAATCATGTCACCATACCATTATTTTAATTGTTTTTACAACTATACAATTTCATGAAAAATATCCTCTTACATAATTTTATTTTTAATTACTGGTGGTTATTTTATCCTCAAAACCTCCTGTCAAATAATTTGAAGACTTTTTCTTTTTCTCCGCACATTAAACAGATTGATTGCTAGATGCAGAGCTAGTTGTTTTTTTGTTGGCTCTTCTTTTCTCCTTTTTGAGAAAGTGAATTTTTCCTAGATGAAGTCCAAACAATTTTATTGGTTGTATTATCATATTTTCAAGCTTTGCATAAAAATTTGAGACGAAATAAAATGATTTTGGGCAAAAGTTGATGAAGCTAGTTTAATCGGAGTTAAGAAGCTACTAAAAATGAATAAACAAATAATTTCTTGAAAAACACACAATACGAGTTAATTTAAGAAGTTTGTTGTAAGAGGTTGACTCTGCCCAAATCAGACGTCCCATAAAACCCGTTTCTTTGAAAATGGATTTTTAATATAACAAACAAAACTCATAGTTAATATTAGTGCAGAAGAAAGTACCTCAGCTGGGAAAAAGTGCTTCTCGACTCATAGCTCAAGTGATCACTTCATCCTCAATCTTTATCATGGGGATGTGAGCAATTTTGGGCCAGTCTTCCCCTTTCTCTCTTTGGCACCTTTTTTCCAGCAAAGGGCATCCGGAGAGACATAGAGAAGAAAGAGAGGCGGGCAACCCCTCTTTTGGTAAGTACTGGAGTTTGTCGCAAATCGCAATGTACAGGTGTTGAAGAGAGGTGAGGTGTTGAAACTCGTTGAGTGATTTCAGATTTGGAAAATAGCTAATGGTCAAATCGGTAAGAGTGGGAGGCAGCAATGCCTTTTCCGGAAAGGACTCCAATTCTTCGAAGCTAATATGAACTCTGAATTTTTTGAGAGAGTGAAGAGCTTGCAATCCCCACTCCATGCGACGGGAAAAGAGTTTATGGCAGTTGACGATTTGAAGTGATACTAAATTGGAGGGCAAACCGCCCTCAGGAAATGATTCCAGTTCTTGACAATCACTCAAAGAAAGATACACAAGAGATGGGAGGAGGGTGTGCATCCCTTCAGGCAGTGACTTTAACTTTTTGCAATTGCAGATAGAAATCCCTGTCAAATTTGGGGCGCACAGTCCTCCACTAGCAAAGGATACAAAATTAGGACAATCACTGAAATGCAAAAAAGTTAGAGAAGTAAGATCCTGGTGAGATCCGTCTGATACCGAAAGAGATTCAAGATTTTCACTTTTAGACACAAAGAAAGATTTGAGCTTTGTGTAGAACTCTAATGGAAAAGACCAGAGTGAATCACAGCTGCCCTTTATGATCAATGCCTCAAGTGAAGAATAGTAGTGGCTGGTAATTTCTTCAATTGATTTTAATGTAGTAGCAGGTCCTCCAATAGAGAGTGAAACCAACTTGGGTGATAATTCCTTCAACAATACCTTATCACAATCAATTAACTGCAAATCATAAAGAGCGGGAGTCCTAGGAAGTGAAGCAGCAAGCTGCTGACATTCCTTAATTTTAAGATTGGTTAAAGAGGGAAGGTGATTGGGCAAGCCCCTACTTAGCTTGGGACATTTACTTATGCGAAGCTCTTGGAGAGTAGAGAAAACTCCACCTTCATTTTCGCCTTCAAATAAAAACCATTCCTGCCACTCTGGCATATCCTTAAATTTTAATTTTTCAAGGGATCTGAATGGGTTAGTTGCAGAAGAAGAACCATCCCCGTAGAACTCACGACCCACGTGTGATACCGCATGAAAGCCTTTAATTGAGAGTCTCTTAAGGACAGGTAGATGCCCAAGTGGGGGCAACAAGAAGCAATACTTACAATTGGCAAGTTGTATGGATGCCATATTGGAGAATGAACAATCTTCTAACCAATTTGGAAATCTTGTACCTCCATAATTTTTTATGGTGAGACATTTCAATTTTTCATGAGGATGCAATTGCTCAAGCACATTTCTTTCATTTTCTGAATTGTCATTGCCATGACCCCATTCGAACACCAACTCAGACAAGTCTTGCTTATCCTTCAAATTAACCTCCATAGCATCTTTATCGTGAAGAACATTTTGCAAATTTAATATCGACAATGATCCAGAAAGATGTTGAAGCTCCCTCAGCTCTTTAATGCTAGACCCACTATGTTTGCTCACAACAAAAGTAGTTAATTTATGGAGATTTCTCAATTTACCGATTTGCAGTGGCATCTCTTTCAAATTCGTTCCGCTTATATCCAATTGTCGCAAGTTGACTAGTCTCCCCATATTGGCAGGTAACTCAGTGAGAAACTCACACTTCGACAATAACAAGGTTTGCAAATTATACAAAGAACATATAGAATCTGGTAACTGTTTGATTGAAGTGTAATTGAGATCCAAATAACGTAGATGTTTCAAATTTCCAACAGAAGTAGGTAAGTGCTTCATGTTTTTGTAAGTAGAAAATGATAGCACTCGTAAGCACTTAAACTTCAGCAACAAATCATCAATCATCATTGTTGATATGCTATTCCACAACCATTGAGACTCTGACAAATCTAATCCCAGGAAGGTCCGCAAATCCTTGGCTTCATCAGACACCTCAAATTTCTTAAAGGCATCAAATTTAGTTCTAACATATGACAAGTGACGAGTCTTTGTTGTAATTTCACAAGACTTGTCGATCTCCAGCCTAAAACAAAATTCTCCAGATATAAATTTTGCCAAGTCATTGACTAAGTCATGCATTACAAAACATGATTTGTCCATACTTGATTGTTCAAAAACTAACCTTGATACCAGATCATCCATACTTAATCGTTGAAAAAATGACCTTGAAACCATATCATCAAAGTATCGTTCACCTATTTCTTCCATCCTTCCATTTTCTTTTGATTGCTGCAATAAATCTTCTGCCATCCACAATAGTATCAACTCCTCCTTTTTAAATACATAATCCTTTGGAAGGATTGAGCAATAAACAAAGCAACGCTTCAAATGTGATGGGAGGTAGTGGTAGCTCAATCTTAGTGCTGGAAGGATACTAATATTGCCTTCTGGTAAATCCCATATATCACTCCTCAAAATCTTTGTCCACTCCCTTGGATCTTGTTCAAAGCGTAACAAACCCCCAAGTGCTTTTGCAGCTAAAGGCAAGCCTTTACACTTTTGGACAATTTGTCTACCAATTTCCTCTAAGACTGGGAATTCATCTGCATTTCCATTTTTAAATGCATGTTTTTCAAACAGCGACCAACATTCATCATTTGACAATTGCTTTAGAAGAAAAGTTGGAATAGTGCATACATTTGATGCAACCTTTTTACTGCGTGTCGTAACAATGATCTTAATCTCTTGTGCCCCACATCTAAAAACTTTAAGTAACTCAACCCAATCACCATAATTCTCATTCCAAACATCGTCTAAAATGAGGAAAATTTTCTTCTCCCTGAATTTCTCTCGAATTTTAATTTGCAGCAAATCCATGTTTTGAATGTCACAAGCAGACAAAGTGACCCTCTCAAAAATAGTTTTTGCTATCATGAAACTATCAAAATTTTCTGAAACGCAAACCCAAGCTTTGTGATCAAAATTATCCACCCTTTTGTCATTGTATATAAACCGAGCAAGAGTTGTTTTACCAACCCCACCCATACCCACTATGGGAACAACACAAATCCCATCTACACTTGCATTATCTAATTGGAACTTCTCAAATATTGCCTCTTTATCATTGTCTCTACCAAACACACCATATTCTTCAGGGCAAGAAGTTGTCAATGGTCGTGAAGGTACTCGACCAACAACCTCTTTCAAACACAGGACATCCTTCCGTTTTGTAATAGATTCTAATGTGTTTAGAACCTTTTCTAGTTCAGATTGTATCCTTCTGTCAAATGAATTAACAAAAGTAGAGATAAAACCCATTACCTTACTAGTGGATTCAGCTTCTAACTTGCATCGCAAGGCTTCATAAGCAATCTCATTCAGGAGATCATCCGCAACATAAACAGCATCCTTTAGCTCATCTAGCCACTTTTTCACAGCTGGGTTTGTAATTTGCTTCTCTTCTGCATCAATGAGAACTACATCAGCAGACATCAGCTCCATCTTCAACTTTTGCAGCAATCCATCAATGAGTTTCCTTCCCTTGAGATAGTCCAGGACCTCACGAGAAGCCACTCTGTCAAACGCCACCTGAAGGAATGCAGACAGAAACGCTCCACCCACCAGTGCCCCAGCCATGGTCTCTTGGTTGAAAGAGAAGTTAATGCAGAAAACAGTACAGATAGGTTTGTGGTGTAAAAGTCTCTTCACAACTTCTTGCCAGGTTCAAGTAGATGTAGAAGCAGGTCCTTTTTCTGAGGTTCGTTGTTGCAAATGGCCACATGGGACAATCTAGCAACCGCGTGGTTGACTTGGATTCACCTACTACTTTTGAATGAATGATTAATAAAGTAGTGGTGGCAGGTGGAGAATGGAGACATGAACAATATGATTGGCACAGAGTGAATAATATAATCATAAGTTAATACTATTCGTTAGAAGAAAGTTGTTGGCAATTTCTATGAATATTCATATGATGCTGCTCAGCATCCTTCTACTTGCTTAAGATATTGAAAACAATTTTTGTTACTAATTTTTACTGATTCGGGTCTCTAGGAAACAATGTGGCAGAAATGGTACATTTGCAAGTGCATACTCGTTCATTTAACTTCTCTATGAGTAATTATTAGATACTCCCGAGTCCAACCATGTGCCTAATGGTACCAATAAAAGCATATTTTTGTTAGGGCCTTAGGGATAACGTTGCTAGACTTTTATAGGAAGAATCCGGGTAAAACTATTTGCACAAATCATATGCCAATAGCATTGTTCATTTCACTATGTTTTTCCATAAACTTAAAACATCTAAAAGATGTTCTTTAAAAACGTGTTTGTATAGTGAATTTAAGACATAATTTTTAAGATTATTTTTTAAACATTCAACCAAACAATAACAATTTGCATCAACACACCACTTTTGGTTTCAAGTAAAAAAATGTCGTTTTATAAAACGCTTACCAAACAATCCAAATATTGTAAAACCTCTAACATAAAGTATTTGCACAAATCTAACGACATAGCTTGTGCACAAATTATAATAGCATTGTTCATTTCATGTTTACCGCCAAGAGCATTATAGTTCAACTCATTGGCTCTCTTAATGTTTTCCAAATAAAACATCTATGGTTCAAATCTCACTCTTCCAATTATCGCATTATAAAATATATATATATATATTATGTATATATAATATATATATATATAATATATATATTATAAATATATATATATATATTATGTTTCCCATAATTGGTAAGTAGCGTAAGCACATCCCACATTCTTTAGTACAGCTGTCAATGTCCATAGCGAGTAAGAAATACCTGTAAAAATGTCAAGCATTAAGTAGGTTGTTAAACTTATACTTATGACTATGAGTCAAGGTTTTTTTCTCTAAGAAGGATAAGAACAACCCACGAATTGTTAGTTTTTGTTCTCTAAATTAATTCCTTTGCCTGCGTCTCTTTTTTTCCTTCCAACTGAAGAATTATTGAAATTATAGGCTGTACCACGAGAGAAAATCTCTTCTCTAAACCCATTCCTTGTGTCGTGTTCTTCATTCACTCATACTCTAATGGCTTTCTTCAAACTATAGACATATATCGTTCTTGAATTGGGTTTTGCCTATTTGGTGCATCATATCATTCTTGAGTTTTTCATATATATATATTTATATTTTATTTATGTTCAAGTATTAATTTGGAAGAAGAAACAAAAGCACAAGAAGAAGATTTATAATAGCAATGAGACTAAGCACAATAATTTGGATGGGCACTAAGGTTTGGATGGGACTATGTGAGTGGCTCTCTATGTGTTTCTTGTTCGCTGATGATATTGCTCGTTCTATCCAGCATGAAGACGTAGTGTTTGATTGATCCTTACATTACTTCTTTAAATGTTATTTCAGTGTTTTTCTTTCTTCTTCTTTTTTTCTTTTTAATTTTTTTTTTTTTTTTTTTTTACATTTTTCTTCAATGTAGGACTGGTTTTGTATACTCATTGATTACGGAAAAGTAGTTATTGTTGCTTGCAGAGGTGAATTTACCTATGATAATTTTTAAATTGCTGCTCTCATTCTACGAATTTGTATCCTAGAATTAAATTTAAGAAATTTTCTTATGTTGTCTTTTTCCCCACCCTTTTCTTTGGTCTCTGCCATTTATTTCTTTGTTCTTGTTTAGTTATTATTTTTTATTTATTTTATGAAATCTTATTCAGTTAAATGACAAGTAAGATCAAATGATTTTATGATGTTGCACTCAATTGTTTTATTCATCTATGACTTCTATCCTCTCCATTCATTAATAAATTGAGAGAAAGCATTTTAAGGGGAAGATTTAGTAACCTAAAAATGAATATGATGCCAACTTGCCAAATCTACAATAGGATTAGAATTTAAACCATCATGTATATTTTTGAATTCATGAAATTAAATTTTCACTGTAAAATATATGGAAAATGTTAAAAGTTATTATCAATTTTATTATAAAATGCTTACAAACTGATGTGACAATAAAAGTAATTGGTGTCACTTTAACAACATTATCAATGAACGTGTTAATTACTTTTTTGTTATTGATGATTATCGATTTGTAAAACTTATATAAAATTTGTAATATCTCTTACATCACTCAGGTCAGAAAAGGTAACGTTCAACATCAAATGAATCAATTTCAAAATATCAAATCTTAAGTTGTATCTAATTGATGTTAGATACAATCTTAAATATAAGAAATGAAATCTTAACCATAAAATAGAATTAAGGACACGTGTTGGATTTTCCATTTTCGACTTGAACGATGATTAATATAACCCATCACAACAGTTTGCAACGTCTAAGATGTGTAACAAAAACGGAAATAAGGGAAGAAAAATTCAAATACACTTGGGTGATAAAAACACATCCTAGGGGGAATTATGAGTTTTTTCTTTTTTGCTAAATAGGGGAATTATGAGTTAGAAACAGAGTTTAACATATTATTTATAGGTAAAAAGACCACCTAGTACAGAGAAAACAAAAACTGGAAACAACAAACTCAACAGTGTTTGTTGTAGTGAGAAAATGACCAATCATACAAGGAATTAACAAAAATTTCCTGAACGGTTGCAGAACGACACGTGTTTTATGTGCGAGCATTCCTCTCTCTCCAAAGCCATTAAGCATGAGGGAACATCCTTATGGTGCTTTCCAAAAGTTCCTCCAACCCAATAAAAGGTCCACCACACATTTAATATGTAATTACATACATAACCTTTATTTCTTTGTTATTTTCTATTGAAAAAAAAAAATTTCTAAAAAGTTCAAGAGCTTCTATTGATCATTGGGTAATAAATCATATCAAGGAAAACTGTGGCTGTGCGAAAGTTCGCCGTATTAATAATTGGGCTGTGTACTACACTCTGCAACAGTTATGTAATTGGTCCAATTTGCTTTGGGAAAGGGGAAAAAAAAGTTTCTTTAGAACTATTCTCTGCCTCTCATTGATATAAACCACAGCCATACTACAAACCAGATGAGCTTTAACAAATTACAACGAATCTATAACTCAACTAAAGCCATCTCATCAAACATTTGAATGATTTCATAGACCAAACAAAAGAATGACCAACGGCAACAAAAAGAGAAGAAAAAAGAAAGCGACAACATGAAAGGAATAACAATGATACAGATTCTCCAAGAGAGGATTGCCTTTTCTTCTGGGTTAGATGGAAGCGCTTGCAATGCAAAAAATGGTCTACTGAGGGGTTTGGGCATGAGGTGGTGGACCTGGTGGTGGAGGTGGATGCATTCCAGCTTGATTCCCAGACTGCAATAAGAAAAGGTAGAACACATTAGCTTCTGCTAGACTAATTTACAATTGCACGCAAGCCTGGTCTCAGGGAAGTCTTGAAATAGGACTGACTTCACAACTTTGAAATAAACATTTAATACACATAAATTTCGCAAATAAATGCCAGCTATAGTTGATGAATGATGATATTGATTATATATATTGGTAAGATCTGAACTACAGACCTAAACACAATTCAACCCCAACCTTTTCCACTTGGAGCCAAGGTTTTCCATTTTCTTTCAAGTCAATGGAGAACAGAATGTGGTAACGGTGGTAACACCCGAAAAAGCAGGGCCATGCAGGGGGTAGAGTTGCTTCAAGTCAAAATTCTAATGAAAGATGCTTCCTAAGGCAAGGTGTAAACACATAATCATCCAAAAAATAGGTGTTTAACACGTAAGGACCTTAAGATAGATTTTATGCTTAAATTACCTCTTCACACACTTATACATATCCATCAGCAAAATTTATAAGCCATATGCTCACCACTACTAAGTACTAACCTTCCTATACGAACAGAGTATTCTCTCTTTTCTTTTCTTTTTACTGGCAAAAACCTACCTTTATATACAAAGTACTCTTAGTTCCCATTCCCAATCCAAGTACCACAAAAATCAAAGGCCTTATAGAAAGTTAGAAACAATGATAACTTCGGTGGGCCAACAACAAGAAGGTTGATGTATATCAGTTTTTGAAAACATGAAGGTGTTTTAGCTAGGGATTCTTGAACAAAGAACAGCTACCAAAAGCTAGAAGAGTTTATAATGCTAATAACTTTTTCCATAAATTCCTACAATAAGCAGTTCACAAAAACAACAAACCTCTCTACCCTACCTGGTAGGGATTATACCCTGGCATCATTGACATTTGTCCAGCTTGTGGCCGGTTATATGTCCCACCCTGAGGATACATTTGGGGTCCACTTGCATTTGATGGAGCCTGCATATTTGGCAAGCCATTCGGAAAACCTCCAGGGGGAGGTGCTCCACTTGTAGGCAAGGATCCGGAGTGCATAGGGTTCATGCCCATAAAATGACCTTGTTGCAATGGAGGAACAATCTGATTCATTGTGCCTTGCATTCCCTGAAGTAAGAAAAGTAAGAAATTATTGTTTTCAGTACTGATAATAGAACTTTTCAAACATGAGAAAGGGAACACTCAATAAGCAACACCCTTGAAACTCGCAATGATGAATGATTTTTCTGCATAAAATGTGAAATAAAAGGTCACAAGGGTATTTTGCAACTATAAGTTAATGAGATTCATGTTGATGAGTGATGATGACACTACAAATCCATAGAGAAAACCTTTTGAAAGTATAACCTTCTTCCAAAAGCTACATCCAAAAGCTACATGCCACATCAAATTACAAAAAAAAAAAAAAAAAAAGATTTTGAAATTTGCAATATATATATCAAAATCCAATGCCATATCACACGGTATCACCCATCCACAGAAAGGAAACAGGGAAAAAAGGGGAGGGTTGGGGGGGACTGTTGCAGATAAGCCTTTTAGCTATCACTATTAAAGAGAAACAGTCAACAGTCACTTCGAATCCTCCATTTCACAAATTGTTTAATTTGAGGGGTACACCTTTAAGTGAAAAAAACTGAATTGCTAGAATACGATAATTTTGCCAATACAAACACACACACACATGTATGTATGTATGTATGTGTGTGTGTATATATATATATATATATATAGAGAGAGAGAGAGAGAGAGAGAGATATGTTCAGCTGCAAATAAAACAAATGCAAAAATAGAGTTTCTAAAGGTAACCCAGCTTGAGGTACTTCATGGCTTGCACTAAAACTGGAGGGGAAAGATGTCCCTATTAATTACTAAGCAGCACATGCAGACCAAAAAACAAATCTTCTTCTTTTTGTGTGTGTGTGTGTGTGTGTGTGTGTGTGTGTGTGAAGCCTTGCTGGCAAGTAGATCAAACTGACTGCCACACTGGAAACCTGAGTTTAAAAAGATTAAACAAGAAGTAAAACTGCAGACTAAATCATACCACTGGAGGCATTGACAACTGATGCGAGGCAGGTCCTGATGAAGGCATAGACATCGATCCAGGCATTGAAGATGGAATTGACGAAGGCATACCATGTGGGGACATTTGAGGTGGAGGGCGAGATAAATGGGGATGCGGAAGCAACGGTAAATGAGATGGAGGCTGTAGTTGTCCCATATTTGGAGGGGGCATAGGCAAAGGAGCCATTTGTTGTGGGAGTGCCTGGTGTTGGTGGGGGTGTTGTTGCGAGATCTGCTGCTGATTTTGATGATATGCTTGCTGTTGATTGGCAGCAAGAAGAGAGGGATGTGGACCAGGGGGGAGAGGAGGAGCCCCTAAAGGCATTGAAACTGGAAGAGATTGCTTTTGCTCTCCCTGAGCTGATGCATCGTGAGATGAAATTGATAATGGCATCGCAACTCCAACACCAGGAATGGTTCCTTCATTTCGAGTCAACCCAGGAGGAAACGGTCCTGGAGTTGTTGGCCCTTCAGGTATTGGGAAATTACCAGTCATGCGACCACCAAGAATAGGGTTTTGCTCACCATAACCTGATACAGATAAAAATATTTAAGATGATGAAACATGTTCCCTTTAAATTTGGCTATTTCTACCTCAATTCTGAACTTTCAGAAAATGCATTGGAAACAAAAATAAATAAATTTCCATCAAGTAATGACAATACTCCTCAAGGAGAGTTTTCACTTTCCATTGGACCACACAGTCCAACAAGTCAGATTTGGAATATTGAGCCTGACCCAATTAGAGAAGACCAAAGGGGCATCTCTCTAGGTGGGTGGGGAAGGGAGTTACAACCTTGGGTCTGAACCACGCTAAATTTATCACGTGCAGTGTCTCCTGGCCTATTTCTGCACCAGAACTTTGTTGTATGATCATTGCTACCACTGCACAAGAAACCACACAAATTGATAAACAGCTGCAACTTGATGATATATGCACCAATATAACACAAAAACACAATAGAAAACAACCTACAGAGTTAAAACTAATACAGAAACAACATGAGGCCTCCAATAGAGCTCCTTTCAATTTGTATTCTACCAAGGCTAACCAAATTTGTTTTTCCCAATATTTGTGGGATCTCTTGCTTTCTCCGTCATAGAGGAAACAAATTAATTAAGTCTATTTATAAATATCATAGAATTCATTCTAAATGAATTTAACTTTACACATTCTAATAATATGGTCAAGAATCTGGAACGATAGCAAAACTAGGCCACTATAAAAGATTATTCAGAACTCTATACATATAAATAAGGACTAAACAAGAAGACTGCCAAGATGATCATAAACAAGAAGACTGAGTTCACCTGCAAAGAAGATGCAAAAGAGAAAAAGATCCAATACAGAACAGAAACAAGATGCAATACAGAAATGAAATCTACAATAGAAGAAAAAGAAACTATTCCAGCAGCCTTAGACCACACAGCGAAGGACCGTTCCTTTATCATGATCCTTTCCTTCCCCTCAAAGCATTTCTTTCCCACCAAATACACCAAAACACACAAGGGGGAACCATGTCCCACACCTTCTTAATTTCTGGCAACTGTTTCCCCCAAGATAACAGAGCAAGCACCCCACCTGGCATAACCCATTGTGCCAAAAATACTAAACATGAAAGACCAAATTCATAGCAACCGAGCAATGTAATAGTAAATGAGAGATAGTCTGCCATTCTCCTTACACATACAACACCAATCAAGAACAACATGTCGTCTCCTCAAACAGTGGTGAGTACGCCCCATGCAGCAACCCAAACAAAAAAAGCCACACGCGGAAGCATTAGTTTTCCAAATCCTCTTCCAAGGAACTTTACCAGCAAGAGGTAGGAGATCTTGTAATTTTCACCTGAGCCCTCCTTAAGACCCTCTCCAACATAACCTATCCTATCATAAGATAACTTCTTTCTTTTCTTTTTTTGTTTGTGTTTTTGATAAGAAAGTTTTTATCCTCGAACAAGTGACCTCCGCTCGAGGATAAAAAACAGTAAAGTGATACAAATTAATTACAAATTTCCAGCAGGAATCATATAAAGAGCCTTAAGCATGAAAATAGAACCCAAAGAAACCCAAACAGGAAACTAACAGTATTAAGAGGAGTAACAGGTGACATCACTCATCTATTTGGTCATACGAAAAGGAGTAACATTAACCCAAGGATTATATGCTAGCCACATGGAATATTAGCAATCTTACTGTAAGACCATGTAACATTTGTTCAATGACAAAGAAAAAGGAAAATAAATCAACAACAGAAGGGTGTGTACTCAGATTCCTCCTAGAGGTTACATTCTAAAATTGAAAAGACAATGAGACCAAATACCACACTCTAGGAATCCTATTCTTTTTTTTTTTTTTTCTCTGAATAAGAATTCTATTCTTCTCTTGCAATGATCTAAGTGAACTTTTGTTAGCATATAAAGTAATTTAATTGCAAAGTTCGCACTAAATTCACCTAAATCCACCTTCAATTTTATAATGTTACAAAGCAAATCCAAAATAGGCTAACCAAGAGCAATAGGTTTCCTCCCTTTCAATGTATTCTTTCTTTATAAAAATATGTTCAATGCACTGCACAGGAGAGAACTATGGAAGAATACAAGAGGTAAAACATGAAAAGTCATTACATGCGTTAAAAACCCTGAGGAAAAATAAATTCTATGCAACCAGTAAAGGAAACAGTTATGAATTAGAAAAGACTTTACCCAACAAGCCAGTGGAAAATGGACCCGTCAAAACTCCCACTAACAAAGTATTCCTCATGGAATGGGTGCCAAGCCAAAGCTGACAATTGAAAACAATAATGCAGCATAAGTATCAATGTCTTACAAATTACACGAGAAATGCATTAGCATATAAAACACTTACACATCACTAGCACTGCCACTAATACAAAAGCATGACAAACCTAACTTTAGTCTACAGCCCAAATAAGACCTCAAACTTTGGCAGAAAGGTTTAAGTATGATTGGTAATTATTCAGAAGAATGGTTAATGTGCAGTGCCATATTTGTCGAGAGCTGTTAATTTGACCAAAAAATCAACAAATGTTTCTTTATATTTCCACCTAAAGGTGATAGCAACACATTAGCATGCAAGCCCCACTCATGTTCCAGCATAAGTAGAGACCATGAAAACGCATGGGGCTGCAGTGCAAATGAAGTATCTTGCAAATTTACTGAACAAAACCAATCCTATCTTCAATTTTTAGCAGCTAAAGCCAATTATATGCATCTTTTCAACAAATTTATTGGAAAATTTCAAGTAAATAGTCCACTCATACTAGCTTAGCCACAGAGAATGTATTGCTAAATATAAATGGCATGCAACCAGTAACTGCAACATTTCTTATGAATGATACTAATTTCTCATGTGAAACAAGATTACGTTATCATGTAGATACAAGATTACGAATATACTGCTTGTACTTGGTAGACTTCACAATAGTCCCCAGACGGACTTTAAGATATGTATAAGTTGCACATCCAAAGATTTCTAAAAGACAGCAACCAGATGGAAAACGAACAGCAATGTATTAAGGATTAGACATGTTTTACTATACAATGGTTGGGTGGAGGTTTCGACTACATACTTACAGTAATAGTTTAAGAAAAGAATTTTTTTTTTTTTTTTTTTTTGATAGGTAAAAGATAAGTACTATTAGAAAAAGTGACGTCTTAGTGTGCAAAAAGCATGAACACAAGAGCATCAAATATTTACAAAGGAAGAACTAATAGGAATTAAAGACAGAGAGGAAATAAAATGAATGACGGTAGTACTAAAAGTGAAACCCCAAGCGTGAGACCAATCGAACAACGAGGTGAAGTAGTCTATAAATTGACACTCGGTTTAAGAATTTTGTCCCTAACTTTTCTAATTGTAGTAATCAAATCAATCAAGGCAAATTTCATGGCTCTATGAGAGGCCTTTTTTAATTTACAGTAGGTAACATGACAATATCAGGAGTCCCAGCTTCCTTCCACCACCACCATTGGTGAACTTCAAGTATTTCTGAGCAACAGTAGCTTTCAGCATGGACAAATAGTTCACGTTAGAAATGGGTTAACTGCTTTCACATTACCTGTAATTAGTTAAAAGTCCTTTGAACAGCCTCATTTGGAATGGGTTAACTATGTTTTCACCATTGAATACCTTCATTGCTTGTACTGGAAGTCTAATTATGAATTAATATTTTTTTGATCGGTAAATTATGCATTAATATGCAAAAAGAAAGGCTAGAATGCAATAACAGTTGAATAAAAATGAATGCCTTGTAATTTTCCATAACAAGCACATGGCTTCATTCAATATATTTATACTTGCTCACATCAATTTGCAACATTTTCAAATGCTTTAGTAAAATTAACATAATAAACATAGCATTCTTCCACATAATTCTTCTAACACAAGGGTTTGCATTAGGAGAAGGCTGTCACTAACCAGTCACATCTTTCCTGTGCCCACGGAAAGATTCAAGCTCCTTCATAGCCCTAATGTCATAGAGCTGCAAATGCAAGATGCAAGATCAGGATCAGAGAGATAAAGACAGAGGAAAAGTGACAAAAACACATAGATAGCTATGCAATAAATTTTAGGGTTATATACAAATATCAGCCCCTAATGTTTACACAAGTTGCACGTTTGATCCCTAATGTTTGAAGCACAATTGGTCCCTAAATTGCACCATTTAGGGACCAATAGTGCTCACTTTTTGAAACTTTAGAAACCAATTGTGCTCACTTTTTGACACTTTGAGACTAAAAATCACCATAGGGACCAATAGTGCACGATTTTGAAACGTGAAGGACCCATTGCGTGCATTTCAAACATTAGGGACCAAACGTGAACGTTAGAGACCAATAGTGTATTTAACACTAAATTTTAAAAACAAACAATATTGGCCCTATCAACTTAATTGACAGTTTTAAGAGGAGAAACATGTTATCTACCTTGATGATTTGATCCTTTGAAGCAGTTAACACCCAGTTTCCATTTTCGTTCCATTTGACACAAAGCACCATGTTTTTGTGGCCATGGCTGCAAAGAAGATGTATGAGTCCTCACAAAAATTCAACTAATAAACTAGACTAAGGGTTTTGCAATGAAAATATAGTACTAACAACGAAGAAAGCTCTCTTCCCGTTTTGGCGTCCCAAAGTTTCACAAGGTTGTCTTTCCCACCTACATAACAACCAATCAAACAGTGATAAATGTTTTTTGATAATGCAACTAACACGAAGATTTGAACAAAGTTCACAACAGAGCCATAGTAAACACCAGAAACTAGCAGAGATTTTGTAGGGTGCCAGTCAACGCTCTTCACATCCCAACCATGGCCTGCCTGAGTTCAAACCCCACATAGAAAATTCTTAGGTTACTTCATGCACATAAAACAGATATATAACAAAAAAGAACATACTAAAGGATTTAATTTGACATCAAGCATGAATAAGTTTATCACATTGTTCAGCTAAAGAATAAGAGGAACAATCTGCTAGAAGAATATGAAAACAAGCAATCACAGCAAATGGGAAACTACATATGTATGAGAAGCAAGATGCTAATGAACAAATGTTCCAAAAATTATAAATCTTAAGGATGTCAATTAAAATATTTTTAAGAAGTATAAATAAATACACACATTCGATAGGGAAAAGAACTAGAAATATTACAATCTAATCAGTTCGTGACTTCCAGAAGTAACTGACATCAATGGTTTTACAATCATATTCCTTCACACCCTTTTTGAATGGGTGAATGCGTCAGGGTAATTTTCTTTTCATTCTTTGTTAGACATGCTTGATAATTGTTCTTATGAGTGTAATTGACATATATCATTCTTTTGAGTATTCGAAGCACATTACCGGACAACGAACGCTCTTCTTGGCACCGCGCAAAATCCCAAACTTTAACAGTTGTATCATCTGAGCAGGAGCAGAACTTCAGGTCTGTCCTACAAAAGCTGTTCAAACAGTCATTAATGATATGCCTCATGGAGAATACTCATCAAGAAAATATAATACATAAGAATAGCTACCTTAAGTCCCGGACAGATTCTTTATGAGCAGATTTATTGGCCTTAACGTTATTCATGTTGTTCTGCCAATATCTACAAGTTCCCACCATAAATCAACCAATACATTTGTAAATTTGAATGAGGTCATGTCTTCAACAAAATTCAAATAATATTAAAAAAAAAAAGTTATGTGGCTGAACAGCACTGAAAATTCTATAAGAAACATATTTACTTTATTGCACCCCCATCGTCACCAGAGACCATCCAGTTATCATTATGACTCCATACCATAGACCTGATTGCTTGATCATGGGCCTACACAGTAGGAATTTCAAAAGCTATTAATATGGCATCTATTTGAGGAACAAAAAGTGAACACGTAACTTAATACAATTATGTACCTGAAGAATCATTTCAAAATTAAATGACAGTCCATTCCAAAGAGTGAATTCCCCACTTTGAGAGCCTGTGATTAGTCGCCTCCCAGTAGGAGTCCACTTTGAAAGAAGAAAAAGAAAACACATCAGAATCAGTTAACAGCAATCTAGTGCTACAAGAAGACAAGAATAATCCAAAAATGTTATGTCAGAAACCAAAAAGTATACAAGCATAATCCATAAAATCATACCAATAGAGTATAATAAAAATAGCTAATATGTCAGCATCAAATCTGATACAGGACATACCATCTAACTGGTCTCATTCAAAATAACTCCATATTAGTCAAACAAGATTTATGGATGGCATTAATGCTTCCCATTTGCTTATATTTCCCTGTCTTTTAACATCTATAGGTCACATTAATTTAAGCCATTAGCCAAAAGGAACAATAGATTGGGGCAGTAGATTGTAGGACATGTCATTATAAATCATGTAATACGTGACTTCAGAAGTCTGCCAACAGACACGTAAGGAGAATCCACCAATCATCCTTTGGAGGCCCACTCTGGGATGGTCATCATAGTGTCACTTAATTTACAGCCAAGATTCCCCGGTGAACTAGAGCACAAGGAGGCATTCTTTCTTTTCTTTTTTCTTTTTTGATAACGTAGGGAACCTTTGTTGGAATTAGAATAATTATCCTGTGACTTATGTCACGTGGGCTTTTGTTTAGGCTTCTAGTTAGGCCTTATGTTTGGCCTATTATTGTGTTTCTCTGTCTTTTGTAACCCTAATTTGTTAATATAAATATACCTGACAATCTCTTTTATGAGATATGTCAATTACACAAATATTTGTGAATTTCTATTACCTTAATAAACAAAGAGCCCTTTGGACTAGACAGTAAAACCTATGGGCAATTGACCTCACTTGCCAAAACCAATTTCTGAGTAATCCGAGGGCATTCACCCCCGACGGGCTGATCAAGAAGGAGGCATTCTATTTATAGGACTCATTTCCAATTTTCTTTTTTTTTTTGCACCATTGCACTTCTCTTCTTTTCTTTTTGGGACCATTTTTCTTGAATCACTATGGATGGACAACACATTGTGCTCTGGACACAGTAAAAGCCATACCCAAGCTACCAAGTGCAAGCCATACTAGCAGTTTTTTTTCCTCCATGGCATACGTAGTAACAATGTTTGCATGTTTAGAAAGCCTTTTAACAAATTTGTGTCTTCATGTCACATGCATAGGCTCACACTTGTCTTGTTACACAAATCAAAAGCATCCAACAGCTAAATTGCTTCTTCTATAAAGAGACCAATCACTCCAAACCCCAAATTATTTACCAAAGGTAGAATTCTAAAAGAGAAAAGAAACACATATAGATGAAAACACACAGTTAAGACAAATTATTTACCAAAGTATATAATTTGGGAAAATTAGGTTTCAGCCTAACTTACCAAAACCCGATTAATTGAACAACGGTTTTTGTTCAAAGATGTATGTACAAATTTTGCGGCAAAGCTTGTAGATGGATTATCTGAATAGGCAACTGTCGGCAACATCTGCACCAAGGATTAACACAAGATAAAATTTTAACATTTTAACTATTATAAGTGAACATACATCAAGTTCATAATAATGATAATGCCACCGCCATGCTTCAAGTCAACCATGCTTTTCCCATTACAACAAAATATATATATAATGTTGAATGTTACTGACATCGATCGCTGCTGCTGGGGTAGGTTGCAATGCTGTCCTATCCCTTGAATCTCGTTGCCACATACGAATCTGCGGAGTAGTTGATATGAAACAAGTTACTCAACCCCTATAGGAAATCATAAAACAACAAGACAATTTATACCAACATCCCTTGAAATGAAATAGCTTCTGAAAATCAAAATAGATATAACAATAACAAAGCCTTAAACCCAAAAATTTTGAGATCGGCTATGGACCTCAACAGACTTATTGGGGTTGACAACATGTATTATTCTCCGCCATTCTATCCTATCCAAAATCATATTCTCTGTCACCTCCTTAATTAACACATCATATTTTACTATTTCTACTGATGTTATTTTCGGAACATTTTAGGTCTTCCTCTCCCTCTTTCCGTTCACTCAACTTATATCAAATCACCCTTTCTCATTGGTGCGTTAATTGTTCTTGCTTTGCACATGATCAAATCATCTCAAGCAACTCTCCTCATATTTTCATCAATAAGAGTCACACCTATCTTTAAATGAATTTCTTTAGTTCATAACATTTCCTTATATTTCAACTTATCCATCTTAACATTCTCGTTCAACTACACTCATTTTACGAACATGTGACCTTTTTAATAGCCCAAGATTCGGTATAATCCATCAAAAAGCAACTTATTCATTCCTATTCAATGGCAAAGGAAGTATTGCTAAAAAAGCATACACTGATAAGTGGAAAGCTATTGAACAAGGAAAGGCTTCACATTGATTATCAAAATAAACCATCTAAAAGATAACCAAAAAGTGTCTTTATACTATCAAATATGGTAATTGTGTTGATAGAGAAACAGGAGATGAAAAGTCTCATAGGTAGTAATGGACCGCAGAATTGCCTTAATTAAAAATAGGGTACTTATATCAACTGGCAGTTACTTGATCCATTTTAAAAAATGAATTTACTCAAACTATAAATAGAGGATACCTCAGTTCAAAATCAGACGCTTAAGACAAATCCAGCCAAATCCACAAGATGCTAACAGATACACACATAAGAAAGCCGAACGGTCTCTTTATACATCGATATGGAATTTGGGCTAAAAAATTTAAATAAAAGATTATCGAAGCAAAAACAAAGAAGAAAAAAAAAAGAGTAAAGTATTACAATATCCAGCTGAGAACAGAATATTGCCACTGCTGCCAACCAGACCAATCTCATAATATTTTATTAATCATGATCTGGCTATGAAGATATAGTCATCAGAATCAAGGGGAAAAAAAAATAGAATAGGCTTTGCCACCATTCAAATGTGATCTAAACAACACACAACACAACTATAGATCTGCACAAAAAAAGCAGAAAACAAAATCTCCAGTGAAAAGGCAGTGACAGTGAAGAAAAGGCAGTTTCTTTAATTCACCTAATCACTTGAAATTTCAACATTAGTTTCTTCATCCCTCTATTGCAGGACAAGCGACAATCATATAATTTGGAGGAAAAGAAGGGACAAACTCGGTTAAGAAAAGGAATATGGAAAACCCAGAGAGAAAAGAAGAGGAAGAATCCAGACGAACACATGCATCATGGGATTTCAACAAAATCCATAGGACGTATTTGGTAAATTTTCATTTTAGATAACAATTGATGCCCATACCAACTAAGACAGCCCAATAATGATTCAGATGACAGAAGTGTCAACAGAGGAATTCATACAAATTGTAAAAATTTCAACAACAAAAAATGCCACCTGTAGCTGAGGTGTGACAAAATCTTCAGATATAACCCAAAAATTTGTGGATGATTGTCCATTACAAACATTACCTGCATATATCGCACAACAGTGCTAGTATAATCAACTGCCCTCCTCTGGGTAAGCTTTCTCATTCTTTTTGCAGCAAAACTATCGCCATGTGCTGCAACAACCATTTGTTACTAATTAGAAACAAAGGAAACCAAAAGAACAATCATTATGATCTACACCATCAACATTTTTTTTTGATAGGTGTCTACACCATCAACATTTTTTAAGTAAAATTTTTCACTATTCTTGATTTTTTTTTATCAATAAATAAAAAATTTATTGCAGAAAGAGTACACAGGAAGTGTACAGAAAAATACAAATCAAGCATTACAAAAATCTAAGAAATCCAAAACACAGTAGAAAGACATCATGCCAGAGGCATTAGCCCAGTCCATGAGGGTTCTTAGAACTGTCCCTTTAATCTCTAGCAAATTCCTCTCAACCCCCTCAAAATTTTATCACTATTCTTGATATGAGACAAAACAATCATACTTTTTCACCTTAGCCTCACTTTCAAGGTCCAAAACTACAAGGCTAATACACTTGAGGCTACTTCGACATGGTAGGATCCTGTTACACATTTCTCTCACTCCTTGAGACTCATTTCATGCTTTTTTTTATAAATATATCTTTATCTGAAAGAGGAGATAGTTTCAATACACATGAAATGTGTCAGAACTGCTCCTAAAGATTTAGGGTAAAACTTAGGTACAGTTCCTTAGGTCAAGTACATTAGGTTCCTAGTTGAATTCAAATACAATGAATTTAAATATTCTTGGAAAAGATAACATTGTTTGTATTTCATTGGTTAATGCAACCATGTGTTTGAATTCAATTGGAAGAACCTAATGTACTTGACCTAAAGAACTGTATCTAAGTTTTACCCAAAGAGTAACTGATCAAAAAAAGTTTTACCCAAAGAGTTAAAATCTAAAGTTCAACAAATCTAAAAAAATATGAAAAGGACAAGGAAGGAAGTTCAACAAATCATACAAAGATCTCATAACAGATTGTTTAATGAAACTGAGGACATTTTACATCTTCAAAAATCCTACTATTCCTCTCTTGCCATATTCTCCACAATACACACAAAGGAACAACCTTCCAGATTCTTGAACCGTTGTATCTATGAAATCTTCCTTGCCAATAGTTAAGCATCTAAATCAAAGTCTTCAACCTCACCAAGATGCACCAAATAATGAAAACATACGATCAAGTACAAGTATCCTTGCCACTAAACAATGAAGTAAGTAATGCTCAATTGACTGCGCCACAACTTTTTCACAAACAACACCAATAAGACTTCCCACAACTAAAGCATTCTTATCCACAGACAAGGTTAAAAGGTCAAGGAAGAGGTGTTTGTGAGAAAAACATTGACACCATAGGTCATGCCAAAAGCAAACTCGAGCTATCCCCAATCAAAAATTTAACATGTCTAGAAAAAAAGTCCTAATCACTTCTTTTTCCATAAACTCACCCCATGTGTCTCTTGTCCACACCCCCCTAATGCTTCTCCATACTTTACAGTAACAACATGCCTCCAAAGTTGATCCCTCTCAACTCCAAATCTTTATAACCATTTCTGTAGATTGGCTTAATTAAAAGTGCTCAATTTGCAAGCCCCTAGTCCACCCCCCTTCAACCAAGACTACACAACCCCCTATATTCCACTAAATGGAACTTGGTGGCATCATCCAATCCACCCCTCAAAAATTCTCTTTGCAGTTTCTCTAGTCAGACAGCCATTTAAATAAGTATTGTAAAAAGTGAGAAGGTACACAGGAAGACTGGATAATGTACTTTTGATAAGGGTGATCCTCCTTCCTTTTGATAAATAAAGCCTCTTCTAGCTTGAAAGTCTCTTCTCGACTTTATCAATAATAGCATTCCACATTATTTATGTTTTAAAAGAAGGACCCAATGGCAATATTAGTGGAGTCAAAGGCGAAAGGCAATCTTAAGGCACCAAGTCCTTGTATCGCCTGACGTGTGAGACACCAAAAAGGTGCTTACCTTAGTTAAACGAGGAGCCAAACTCAACATAAAGTAATTATACATATAAAGATTTGGAGTTCCAGTTCACTCAATTGGTAAAGTTTCTTATTGTCAAATAAAGGACCTAGATTCAAATCCCGCTAATACCAAAAAAAACTCATTGGTGTCTCAGTACAATGGTAAAAGGCAACCATCGAAGAGAGGAGGCCACAAGTTTCAAATATATATAATTAACTCAAATCATATGTATCTAACGCTTATTGGGCATAGTTTTAACTTTTTAAAACTAGTAGGAGGCTCTATTAATTAATCTAAGAATAGACTTTACAACAATCTTATATTAATAATTTCAAAAAACAAGAAGAGAACAACAATAAAGCTAAATGATTATATGATTGAAATAAATAAATAAATAATTATATTTCTATGCAAAAATAAAAGATACAAGAGAGGGAGAATTAAGCAAGAGAAAGAGATGCCCACTAACTTGCCAAACTGCCTTCCTTTTTTGCTGAATTTCATTGAGGTTATTCACCTCAAGCACCTTATAGCCTATTTCAGGCACCCGAGCACTCACCTAGGCTCTAAAGGCGAGCGCCTCACTAAAGGAACCTAGCCTCACCCGAGCACCTAGGAAAGCACTTTGCTTCGCTGACTACACTGGGCAATACTTAATGTCATATGCAGATTAGATTACCCAACTTGCAACCCAATACTAAACCTACATCAATTGCTCCCACCAAATCATCTACAAGTACCAACTCACTTTTATTCAAATTCACCCTTAAACCAGACACTACCTCAAAATAGAGAACACATCGAAGGTGTCCAAGCTATTCAGGATTTGCCTCATAAAGTAAAATAGTATTTCCATTACGTATCTGCTTTCATCTACAACCTGAAACCCAGCTAAGAAACCACCCTCCATTGCTTTTTAAAGCATCCTACCAAGAATCTCCATAACCAAAGTGAAAAGAAGCTAAGATAATGAATCTCCTTCTTGGAACCCTCTTGAACTACCAAAGAATAAAAGAAGCCAGTTGGGTTACCATAAACCATAATTTAAAACCAAACAACCGAAATACCAAACCAAAGTACCAAACCCATTTCCTCCACTTCTCACCAAACCCAACTATTTTTACCATAAAAAAACAAACAATCCCAATTGACATGATCATATTCCTTTCCAATATAAAAAAATAAAAATAAAAACATATAACGCTAGGGATACCAATCCGAATTCTACAATCCATTGCTCCCATCACATCACCTAAACAAGCACTTAGCTCGCCTTTGACTACACTGGGCAGTACCAAATGTCATATGCAGATTAGATTACCCAACTTGCAACTCAATACTAAGCCTAGATCCATTGCTCCCACCATATCACCTTCGAGTACCAACTCACTTTTATTCAAAACCCTTAAACTGGACACTACCTAAAAATAGAGAACACATCGCAGGTGTCCAAGCTATTCAGGATTTGCCTCATAGAACAAATAGTATTTCCATTAATTATCTGCTTTGACATCCAACCTTAAACCCAGCTAAGAATCTCCATAGCCAAAGTGCAAAGAAGCGAAGATAAGGAATCTCCTTGTTAAAACCCTCTTGGACTACCAAAGAAGCTAGTTGGGTTACCAATCCATTAACCATAACTTAAAACCAAACCACTGAAATTCAAAAACAAAGTACCAAACCCATTTCCTCCACTTCTCACCAAACCCAACTCTTTTTACCATAAAAAACAAACAATCCCAATTGGCATGATCATATTCCTTTCCAATATCTAATTTACATATAACCCAAGGGGTACTAGTCCAAATTCTACAATCCAAAAACTCATTAGCGATGAGTACCAAGCCAAGTATTTGATAACCTTCAGCAAAAGCATTTTGTGAATCTAACACAAGTTACCAATCACACATTTTAAACAATTAGCCAACACCTTCGCTACTACTTGTATAGATATTTCCTACCAAACTAATAAGACAACAATCCTTAATGACAATAGCACCACTCTTCTTAGGGATCAAGATTATGAACCCACTCAAACCTACAATAATCATAAACTCCTAAAAGGTGAGTTTATGGAAATCAATCCACCAAGGCTGGCCTTCGTTCTCAAATCACTTGTTTTATCTGGTGGGGGATGGATCTCGGGTGAAATTCTGGCATGATAGGTGGTGTGGTGGTTCGCCGTTGAAGGAGGCTTATCCAGCGTTTTTCTCTATCGCTCTAGATAGAAATGTGTCAGTAGCTGCTCTCATGTCTCACATTAATGGTATGCTTCACTGTGACGTGCTTTTCACTCGGAGTGTTCAGGATTGGGAGTTGGAGTCCATCTCTTCCTTTATGGACCTCCTTTACTCAATTCCGATGCAAGGCAAAGAGGAGGATAAGATTAGTTGGTGTTCTCCGGTCTCTAAAGCTTTTACCGTTAAGAGTTGCTACCGCTACTTGAGTTCCCCATCTCCTGGAACTTTCCCTTGGAAGTGTGTGTGGAAATCCAAGGTCCCTCCTCGAGTGGCTTTCTTCTCGTGGACTGCAGCGTTGGGGAAGATTTTGACTATTTATAACCTTTGCAAACATGGCCTTATTTTGGTAGATTGGTGCTGTTTATGTAGGGAGAGTGGGGAGAGTCCCAACCATATTCTTCTACATTGTAAGCTAGCTCGGAAATTGTGGGATTTGGTGTTTGTTTTGTTTGGGGTTCAGTGGGTCATGCTGAGAACAATTTTAGATCTTTTCTCATGTTGGCAGGGGTCTAGTGGTAGTAGTAGGACTTCCATGGTGTGGAGGGTTGTTCCCCACTGTGTTTTTTGGTGTGTTTGGAGGGAAAGAAACGCTCGACATTTCGAGGATACTAAGACCTCCATTCTTGAGATGAAGAGCAGTTTTTTTCAATTATTGTTTGAATGGGTTAAGGGCTTGGGTATCCTGTCCATCAGCTCTCTTGTAGAGTTGCTGGACTATTGTATTCTTTGATTCCTTTGTCCTTTTGTATACTTCTAGTATACTGGGACCTTTTTTAATAAATTTTCCTTACTTATCAAAAAAAAAAAAAAAAAACTCCTGAAACACCTTGAGACTCATTCAATATATAGGACATGCATCGAAATTTAAATTATTTACTTTGAGACCTTACACCTTTTATTCCAAAAGTTCATGTCACTAAAACTTAAGACTAATGCGTCAAAAGGAGAAATACAAAAGCCACCAAATCAAAGCCTAAACACAACAAAATTTAGCCTGCAATACAAAATCCGCCTAGTGGGTCTTGAACCCATGGTCCTCCAATGAAATTCAAATTCACTAACCAGAACAATCAAAAACCCTAACATGAAAGTAATCCAAACCCACTTTCTTAAAGCAAAATGCCAAATGAAAGTGTCAACAAAATCTTAAAATTTTATACATTTCTCACAATTTATAACCACAAGTCTAATACAAAATTGATATTAATTAAAAAAATAACAATCTTCAATTAGTCAAGGAAAACTATTCTCTCTCTCCCTTAATTCTTCATTTTGAATATTATTTATTGTTCATTTCTTCAGTAATAATAAAAGCAAAGCGAGCAAAACAATGCGAGAAACCCTAACCGTCGTAAGGAGGAGGAGGGCCAGAGGGGTGGTGATACTCTGGGGCGAGAGTACTGGAAGAGGCGGAGGGCTGCCTCATCATTGGCGGTGGCGGTGGTGGTGGACCCCTGTGAAAGTCTCCACCTTGTTGCTGTTGATTATACTGATGTTGATGTTGATGTTGCTGGTGCTGGTGCTGTTGATGCTGCTGTTGTTGTTGATGATGTTGTTGCTGTTGCTGTTGCTGTTGCTGGTGCTGGAGCTGTTGCTGCTGTTGGTGCTGTTGGGGATCACCGTACATCATCTTTGCGATGAGGTATCAGCAATTGAAACCCTAAGAGAGATTGAGAGAAATGTAGCAGTGGATATAAAAACCCTAAACCCCCAAATCTTTCTCTGCGGAGAGAGACTGAAGAAGCGGGAAAGAGGGAAAGGGAAGAGAAAGACTGTGTGCGTGAGTGTGTACGTGGCTTTAAGAACTTAGGAAAGACTGACCAATATTTTTTTAACGGTAAAGGTTTAATTGAGTATTTTTTGCATGGCTCATAATTCATATGCACAGATATTTCAAAAAAAGATATCAAAAAAAAAAATCATATGCACATGCTAAGCTCAATGTTTTTTTTTTTTTTTTAAAGTTTCATTTTGGTTCTTATATTTACTGATGTATTATTTTTGTCTTTTAGATTTTTAAGTGTCATCTTGTTTACAAAATTTTTATTAAAATGTAGTATTTCGTGAACCACGTCATCAAATTTTGTAAGTAAAATGGTTGTAAGGGCCAAAATAAAACACTTAAAATTTAAGGATTGATAACACCAAAATATAGGACTAAAAGGGATTTTTCCTCTTTTTTTAAAAAAAAAAAAGATAAATAAAAATTGTATTCATTCAATATCAAGATTATGAGAATAACTAAATGGCCATTTAGTTATTTATTGAAATAACTAAATGGCCCTATTGTAGTGGGTGAAAATATGCTCAGAATACAATTAATATCTTTTATGAGAATAACCACTGTATAAAGATCTAGAAGAAAAATGTCGTCCAATTTTATCACTATTGTTTTTCTATTATAGTTATACAAAAATACATTGCAAGTATACCGTGCTCAATGTGGGATACGACCGAATCGAATGGCAAATTCGATTTGACCTTTATGTGGTTTACTTGGCTGGAATCAAAGATCTAAACCTTCTGCAGGTCTGGAGATTGGCTACTGGGGTTGTTCTTGCAATCTGCTGGAGTTCGGTCAAGCTTTCTGCCGTGTGTTGTTGTTTTTGTTGTTGTTGTGATGTAGTAGTATTAGTTGTTGTTGTTGTTGGTGGTGGTGGTGGTGGTGGTGGTGTCTTTTTTATTTTCTTGTTCTGTACTTCTGCCCTCTGTGTAAGATTTTTTGCTATGACGAATGTCACTTTATCTGCCCTTTATGTAAGGTTCTGTATCCCTCTATATAGGGTCTTGTATCCCTCTCGTAGAGTTGTATAATTTTACTTTATTTCAATAAAAGTTTGCTGTTTAAAAAAAAAAAAAAAAAAAAAAAAAAAAAAAAAAAAATGTGGGATACGACAACATAAACTAAAAACAAAAAGTATAAATATAGCTCTAGTAGAAAATCGGGCTGAATTAGCTCTTTGAATTGGAACACCACTTTTTTAATTCATAGCCCACTTCATCTATACTAGATGGGCTATGAATCCTTTAATTTGTTGTCTTTCAAACCATGCCCTATGGTCTAACTAAGCAAGAGGTCGTGGGTTTTTTCCTTCTCAAACAATTTGACGATTCTATAAATTCTTGGGCCAAAACCTTTTAATCCTTTGAGACCCACGTTTTTTCAATACTAGTCCATGTAAAAGTCCTGCCCACTACACCTATAGTATATTAAAATATGTATTTAAAAAAATATCCTATCAAATTACATAATGATTCACTCGATTATAAACAAGATACAAAATATATATGTAAACTATAATAGAGACTAAGACGAATAAATCAATTTGTCAAAGGTTTTTATTGCCCCAAATTTTTTTCCAACGAAAATTACCATTAACTTGTTATGACAATACGAAACTTAATAATTTTGTACTATTGCGATAAGAATAAAGTGAAGTATACTTTTGTATAAAGATTTATATCTAGGTACATTGTAAGGATTTTATATTATCCTCGATCGAGGAATTTATAAAGTTTTAGAACTCAGTAATATAGTATTTGTATGAGTTTTTTTTTGTAAAAAATACCGAGTTTCATATTTTCGATTTATGATTCCAATTCTTCCCTAACAAAAAATAACAATAAACAATTGAATTATTAAAAAAAAAAAAACTTAAAAATGAGTGAAACTGAAAACAGGGAACGTACCACCTGCAATCCCTACCATATGATTTAGGTGGACTAATTAGAAGTTGCCACCTTTATCTAAGCTCTACTTCAGACCAGGACTAAACTAAAGGAGTTTAGTTGGATTTTGAATTGAGATGGCTACTTTTAATTGGGCCACCTAAGTGATATTGCAAGGATAGTAGGTTAATACACATTGCAGGTGATATACTTTTCAGCGCAAAAAAAAAAAAAAAAAAAAAAAAAGATCTCCTCTGTCCTCTCACAATCTAACACACTCCTACCCACCTTCCGTTACGCCGCCGTCGCTGCAATTTTGGGCCGATAAGGTATCATCAACTCACCCCAAATACTGTTTTTGTTTTTCCAAACTTGTAATTCATAATTGCTTGTTTTTGGTTACATTGTTTTTGTAAAGATTTTGTGGTTCTGGAAAAAAATATATAATAAAATTGAAAGAAAGATGGAATTTTGTGTATCAATTACTGAATCATACGCTTTGAAAGTTCAGAATGCATATGGGTTCCTAATATATTATTAAAAAATGTGTTTTTTTTTGGTTAAGGATTGCCCACTTTTGTTATAGAAGAGATCAATATTATATCACATCCCTCTTTTTTAAATTTCTGGAAGAATGGTTGAGAGGGTTGGACTTTGCTAGATAAGCACTAAGTTGATCTGTATCTATATCTATGATTGTTGGTAAACAAATAAACACCCTTCAAAGGCACTTTATGCTTGTGAAGGAGGGAATTAACTTTACTTCTTCATAGCTTTAAACATATATATATATATATTGATTGATTGATTGGTAAGATACAGGCACAGTCGTCAAAAGTCTTATAGCTCAGTGAGAGTATCTGGTCTCATGTCAGTGGGGTGAACCTGGGTTCAATTCCCCCTCCCCCACTTGTTGTAAGATAAAAAAGTTACAAGCACACTGAGCCATAACCATAAGCACCCTCCACCCATTATTGTTGGAGGAGGAAGTTCCGTTTAAGTTAGAGCTCATTGATAAAGTTTGAGAAAACTGTTTGTGATTATGTGAAATATTTCTAGATATTTCAAATATCCCACATGATATGTGATATTTGTAGTGTCTCCCATTCCCCTTGAATGAGAAACGTGTGCTCCTCCCCATTTCCCCCTACTTCTCTCATGTAAATGAAGATTGAATCTGCTCCACCACTCACGTTCTTTCCTTGTAACTTTGTCCCAGGATATCCCTGAAAGTGGCCTATAATTATAAGAGAAAGAGACAAGAGGTTCCTTGACAAAGGATGGCAGCATCTGCAAAAACCCTCACCATTGATAACAGTACTTTAGATGGGGGCTGGACGGTTGTTTTACCCCGTCGTGGCAGACAGAGAAAGCATTCATTCAAAACTAGATCCCCGGAACAACCACAACCACAACAACAATCATCATGGACTCCAACTGATCTTGAAATTAATCCTATCAGGAATTCAAAATTAATGCAGAAGATGCAGATCTGCATGAAGAAAATGGAGAGCTCTCCATTTTATCATACTTCTACTGGATCAGATCCAAACCCCAGAAATCTTGTGTTGCTTTCATAGGGTCTTAGGCTCAGAGTTGAAAATGCAAATGGTGATTTATGGTATAGGCAGCATTGAATCATATGACAGCCCTCGATTGCAGCTTAGCCTTGCTCTCTTGCTGAAGAGGAAGTTCAGTTGGATTGGAGATATTGAGGTTTTTGATCCTGTTCTTTCTACAACTGAATGTCAAGTGCTGGAAGCCCTAGGTTGTTCTGTTCTATCAGTAAATGAGCAAGGGCGGCGATGTGCTCTAAAGCCAACAATGTTCTTTATGCCACACTGTGAGTCAATGTTGTATGACAATCTATTACAGGCAAATTGGGCGCTGTTGAATCATGTAGTCTTGTTTGGGAATAGTTTCGACATATATGAGAACAATCTCTCATACTTTAAGAACTCCGCTATTGCTGATTCGACAACGCATATCTCTGCTGTTCGAAAATTTACAAAGGAGTTCAAAATCCAGACAGTTTCAGCTGATTATTTTGGTGCTTTCCATTCTTCAAGTTGGCATTTTTTCAGCCTTGTTCTTGAGACAGAGCTGCAGTAAATTGATTAAAAATATCAATTTGGTTTCAGTAATTGGATGATGTTTGAAGCATATTTTTTGTTTCCAACTTTTGTTGGAAATGATTTTTTGGAATTAGTATTATCCAAATGCATGTAGAATTAGTTGTTTGTTTCCAGTTGCTTGGTTTGGGGACCCTAACAAGCCAATGTCAAGTCTGGATATCAGAAATAACCTGATGTTAGAACTTTCAATTACCAATTTATGTAATATCATTGATTTCTGCTTTCTTCACATAGGAAGTGCACTTTTTTTAATCGCATTCTGCGTATATATTATTTATTTGATATTTTTCATGACCACTTATGGATGTTAGTGGCGTATATTGACTGAAAATCCAGATGTAGGTAATTTATATTGATGAGGATGACAGACTTGCTCTTGTGTGGTGTGTGGGGTGTGTGTGTGTGTCTGTGGGTAGTTCTGTGTGTTTTAATTGTTTTTATTAGGAACCAGTAACAGTTTCAGACTGTTAATTTGAAGGAGTTCTTACTTGATTGATTGTTACTTCTGGAGGATTTTGCCTTTTAATATGGAACATTGTATGCATGGTTTTATGGGCTGATTTGTAGAATTGGTCTTGATATGAAAGGGTATGAATTCCTATAATTTATTTCAAAGCTGGGTACCAAATTTGTGATCCTTCTGGGTCCCAAAAAAATGGTAGTTCCAACACTACTATTGGCTGAAGTTTATTACTATTCTTCAGAAAGTCAGAATTCCTCTTATTCCAATCTCTGGGAACAGAAACCATGTTCTGTTGCTCTTGAAAACAATCCTGTCAAAGAATGGAAATTGATGCAGGAGATATATTAGAGAGAGCTTTCAATTTTGTTTTAATCCCCTGTATCAACTCCAGAATCCAAAAAAAAAAAATTGCATTGATTTCCAGGACTTTGCACTGATCTGAATCAAGCATGGATAGGGTGATATACTGGCTCGCAGAATAAGACCGCCTATTTTTTTCTGCAGTCGGTTCGGGAAGCTCTTTGTTTTTTATGACTTTATCCATAAACTACCAATGTTGATAAAGGGGCTTGAAAGCTACAAATGTCTTTTATGCAGCATTATGAGGCAGGTTTACTCAAGAATATGGGGTGTTTGAAGATTCACATATGAATTCAGAAAGATTATTTGGTGCTTCTTCTGATTCAGGTTGGCAGTTATTTTGGTTCTTACTGCCCTTTACTTGAGAAGAATCCTTGATTCATCAAAGTTTGGATCTTGTCAAGTGGGTGTTCACACACACACACATATATATATATATGGCCTCTAACTGCATAACAACCTCCTCATTTTAACATATTTTTCTTTTTATTTCCTTAGTTCCAAAGTCTATGTTCTCATGGATTTGTGCTTTTGAACCCATTATAACCTTTGTGACAATATTGATCAACTATGTAGTTCATCGTGGATGTTGTTGGCTGATTATTATTGAAGATTTTTTATGTAATCAATTATTATTGAAGATTTGACAGTGGGTCTTATGTAAGTAGTATCAAAGAGGATGCCTTACTTGGGCTGCTATTCTTCTTTCATCTTTTTTCTTTGCTATATGTATCATTATATGGTTTTGCTAAGCACCTTTGCCTTTTTTATGCAAGGATATTGTTCTCAGATATGTGATTAGATTGTTATACTTCATAACATGGAACCTTTTGTTGCTGTTGCATACTTCATATGGTACCAACAGCATTATTGCGTGCATGAGGCCATATCGATGACCCAAAACCCCTCTCAGACCGTGCACAAAAACTGTTGCAAGAGTATCTGCAGCACTAGAGCACTCCTTTGCTACATCAGTACTTAGCTCAGGAGCCTAATAATGTAGGATGCTGGCCCCCCCCACAATGGATTTCTTCCCGGTCAATTGGAAAGTTGTCCATAACAGTGCTGAGAACAATGATGTAATCGGGATCATCATACAAGATCACCTTAGATGAGTTCCTGCAGCTCTCAGCCAGAGTGGAAAAGCAATGTCTGATACCCAGGAGAACAAGAGCTGTGCAGCAGTTTCAGCTCTTAATTTTGCTAGAGATGTTGGAATTCAAGATATTGTGTTGGAAGGTGACATTTTCCAACTCAGCTCCGCTCTGTAACAGAATCAGCTAATCAGCCATGCTTCTCTGAGCGAAGGTCATGTTATTAAGGATTCCAGACAACTACTCAGAAGTTATTGGCGATGGCAGATTGGCTATATTCATAGGCAATGTAATGTTTCAGCATGAGAGTTAGCAAAATATGCTAGGACTGTGGTTGATTTTAGAGTTTGGCTTGAGGAAACTCCTGCCTTTCTGTTGGAGGCAGTGATCAAAGAGGTAATAAACCCTTCCTAATAATATACTCTACTATTTCCAACAACAAAAATTGTAATTAGAGTATCTATTATTTTAGAAATTAAATTTTTTGTTTTTTCGATATTTTCATTTTGTGATATCTATGACAAGGGCTATGTCCTTTTTATGAGAAGAGTCAAGCTAGTCACACAATGTGTACCATGGGACACAAAACAAGTCTCATATGAGGCTGGTGATTAGAATTGTAAATTCATGAGCCAAACTGAGTCTTTTATTAAGGTGTTTAAGCTTGGCAAATAAAAGAAGGATGTTTTAGCTTGTTTTGTTTGCTATTGATAGCTTGAGTCAACTTGAACTTAAGATTTTGCTCGAATTTTATGCTCAGACTTAATTTGTTAATTTTTGGAAGGAACAGAGTTTATTCACAAACTCTATCATGTTGGTTAAGTATATTAATATAATTAATACAATTTTAACTTAAGAAACCTTTTTTTTTTTACCTTTCTTAGTGCATAGCAGCCATCAAACACTATATTGAAATTTTACTAATTAATTCATTTTCACTCTAATAACAGTCATTTTTGTCAAACAAAATAAAATTGTATCTTTTTAAAGTTGTACATAACTACATATCAATTTTTAAAATAATATTTTGTGTTTATGAACTTATAGAGCTTGAATTTGGCTTTATTCAAGCTTGATTAATTAACTAGTAGAGTTTCAAAACATGGTCGATCTAGCTTGATTTGAATCAGCTTTGTTTGTAACGAGCCAATCCCATTCAAAATAATGGATTAATTAGGCATAATTTTTTTTTGTAATGAGGATTCAATATTTGCTGGAGTTGAAGAAAATAATAAACAATTGACTTTACCAAATCCTAGGATTTCAAGGTGGAACAACGTAAGTATACATGTCCAAACTGAATCGTGATCAAATCTGACCCAACAACCACAAAAGACAAAACAAACCAATAGGATAAAGAAACAAGCACAAGAATATCCCAACACAAAACATGCACTCACGCTGTTTGTACTTAGAAAAAACAAACTTGCCGCACTTTTTTTTTATTTCCATCCACTTTGCCTCGGAATTGAAGTCTAATGAGTAATCAAAGCTCGAAAAAATAAAGAATTTGAATAACTAATATAATACAATTGGATTAAAACTTGGGTTTTAAGCAAACTCCAAATCTATCAAAACAAAAGATCTCAAACCCCCATTTGGTTCCTCTTTCTATCCGAACAAAAACAACAAACAACCGACCAAGAATTCAATCCAGAGAGTCAAGATTGATGCAACACATGCATGAGTATTTTTAAAAGCTCGAGAACTATATGTTTTTTAATCAAATGGAGAGTAGTTAGAATTTTTTAAACAACTATTTGCTTAGAAAGTTAGAATTTTGGGTTCTCAATCATCCATGCAAATGTTGATATAATATGGCAAAGGGAGCATTGAAAGGACTGCAATAGCTAGAGTGAAGCTCAGCCTTGTAATCTTCATGAAGATGTTGAGTTTATCAATCAGTTTTTTCTTTTAGCTTTTTTAACTTATATGATTATGCTTAATTTTTTAAAGTTTCACTTTTTATAAGTATAATTAATTACTTTAACCAATTTTTAGTTAATAAACAATCATTAAAAACTGTATCCAAATGCACACGCAATGATTTCCTACAAATAAATGCATATTTCACTGCTAAAAATAATAAAAAATTGTGGATTGATTTGCAGGCGTAAATTGAATATACAAATGGAAATTGGCTTATGAAAAATGGAAAGTATAACATATATAAATAATAATATGCCCATTCAACTGTGCATTTCTATTTCCTTCAGACGTCTTTGGCCCACAAATCAGATTGGATAATCCAATACAAACTTGCTGTTGGCAACAATGTTTTTTTTCTTCCTTTGCCATTTTCTTTGAATTTTTACGAGTCCCTATCGTTGTTAGGTAATATGCTAAACACGAGATAATATATTATAATCTAGCCCAATCAATTCAATTTGCCAAACATGACTTTATGAGACAAAGTTACTTTTGTTGATTTACTTTTTTTGCTAAATACTTTTGATGATTTACAGACGACTTATTAGTTATTAGTATATGGAATCAACTCAGAGAATCAAAATGCCCATAATGATAGTTGGACCTGAACTGTTGAGGTTTACTTGTCTTTATCTACAACCTCATCAAGTGTCAACTGTCAAGCAAGTCATGAAACGAACAAATTTGGGTGGCATAACATAATTAATTGGTTGAACTCCGCGGGTAGAGTTTTCGTATGTGCTAATTTTAGAATATTATTGGATGTTTTTTTTTTATTATTATTAAGTTGGTAGAAAATTTATTGATAATCAAAGAAAATATTTACAAGTATATCATTCTAAGGAAGGTGATGGGGTGGACATAGCCAATACCTCATAAGAGAAAACCTAGCAAAAACTTAGCAAAAATCACAACAAATACAAACATCAAGAACAAAAATTCAGATCCAGACATTGAACACAAAGATGAGGCACTGAGGAGGCCAATCCGATCCGAAAGCCAAGGCACAGACATGGGCACTATGGAGGTAGAGAGGACAACCCACAAGCGGTAGAGCGACCAATGTGAGAGAGCTAGTGAGGAACGACGCTATCCAGACGGAGCGGGCGGTAAACATTGATCCATTGAGAGAAAGCCTACTGTAAAGCGAAGCTCACGCAGGGGTGGATCAGCTGGAGAAGAACCACGGGCACACAATAGCAGCGGCTATATAATTATAATCCATAGATAAAATCAAATAAAAACTTGAAAACAAGAATTCAAACTTGAAACCATTTTTTTTTTAATTAATAAGGATTGATATTATTCACTTCCTAATACTTAAACATGCCAAATATATTTAATATGATGAAAAAAAAATACCATAATTGGAATTTTGACTACCAAAAATGACTATAATTGTAATACATGGGTTTAAAAAAAAAATTGGTCAAATAGAATACCATATATGCAAAGATTAAGTTGAATAAAATTGAGAAATGATGTCAATTAATGTTTGTTTAAAATTGGTGATATGACAAAATTTAAGAATTCTATGCTATAGTTACCTTAAAAAATCTAGAAATTTTAATCAATGGAAATTTATACCATAGAAAAATTAATTACCATAATCAGAGTACATGGTTTCAAAAACATTATAAAACAAGAGTCAGATTATATAAGGAATAATAACTACTTTCTCAAAAAAAAAAAATAATAATAATAACTAAACTCTTAAAAGGGCTAATACATACATGAACTTGCAATTAATGACATACATAAATAAGATAAAAGAAAAATATTGGTAAGTTTAAAATAGGTGAAAAAAATTTAAAGAATAATAATATCTCTAATTTGGCTTTTATAGTTTAAAGAATATTAATTATAAAGGATAATCTCTTAATATATAATTATAATCCATAGATAAAATCAAATAAAAACTTGAAAACAAGAATTCAAACTTGAAACCATTTTTTTTTTAATTAATAAGGATTGATATTATTCACTTCCTAATACTTAAACATGCCAAATATACAATAAATATATTTAATATGATGAAAAAAAAATACCATAATTGGAATTTTGACTACCAAAAATGACTATAATTGTAATACATGGGTTTAAAAAAAAATTGGTCAAATAGAATACCATATATGCAAAGATTAAGTTGAATAAAATTGAGAAATGATGTCAATTAATGTTTGTTTAAAATTGGTGATATGACAAAATTTAAGAATTCTATGCTATAGTTACCTTAAAAAATCTAGAAATTTTAATCAATGGAAATTTATACCATAGAAAAATTAATTACCATAATCAGAGTACATGGTTTCAAAAACATTATAAAACAAGAGTCAGATTATATAAGGAATAATAACTACTACTTTCTCAAAAAAAAAAAAAAAAAAAAAAGAAAAAAAAAAAAAAAAGGATAATAACTAACTTAACAGTAATACTTTCTTTTTTCTTTTTGTTAGTGGCTTAAAAGGGCTAATACATACATGAACTTGCAATTAATGAAATACATAAATAAGATAAAAGAAAAATATTGGTAAGTTTAAAATAGGAGAAAAAAATTTAAAGAATAATAATATCTCTAATTTGGCTTTTATAGTTTAAAGAATATTAATTATAAAGGATAATCTCTTAATATATAATTATAATCCATAGATAAAATCAAATAAAACTTGAAAACAAGAATTCAAACTTGAAACCATTTTTTTTTAATTAATAAGGATTGATATTATTCACTTCCTAATACTTAAACATGCCAAATATACAATAAATATATTTAATATGATGAAAAAAAATACCATAATTGGAATTTTGAGTACCAAAAATGACTATAATTGTAATACCTGGGTTTAAAAAAAATTGGTCAAATAGAATACCATATATACAAAAGATTAAGTTGAATAAAATTGAGAAATGATGTCAATTAATGTTGTTTAAAATTGGTGATATGACAAAATTTAAGAATTCTATGCTATAGTTACCTTAAGAAATCTAGAAATTTTAATCAATGGAAATTTATACCATAGAAAAATTAATTACCATAATCAAAGTACATGGTTTCAAAAACATTATAAAACAAGAGTCAGATTATATAAGGAATAATAACTACTTTTTCAATAAAAAAAAAATAATAATAATAATAACTAAACTCTTAAATGGGCTAATACATACATGAACTTGCAATTAATGACCTACATAAATAAGATAAAAGAAAAATATTGGTAAGTTTAAAATAGGTGAAAATTTTTTAAAGAATAATAATATCTCTAATTTGGCTTTTATAGTTTAAAGAATATTAATTATAAAGGATAATCTCTTAATATATAATTATAATCCATAGATAAAATCAAATAAAAACTTGAAAACAAGAATTCAAACTTGAAACCATTTTTTTTAATTAATAAGGATTGATATTGTTCACTTCCTAATACTTAAACATGCCAAATATACAATAAATATATTTAATATGATGAAAAAAAAATACCATAATTGGAATTTTGAGTACCAAAAATGACTATAATTGTAATACATGGGTTTAAAAAAAAAAATTTGGTCAAATAGAATACCATATATGCAAAAGATTAAGTTGAATAAAATTGAGAAATGATGTCAATTAATGTTGTTTAAAATTGGTGATATGACAAAATTTAAGAATTCTATGCTATAGTTACCTTAAGAAATTTAAAAATTTTAATCAATGGAAATTTATACCATAGAAAAATTAATTACCATAATCAGAGTACATGGTTTCAAAAACATTATAAAACAAGAGTCAGATTATATAAGGAATAATAACTACTTTCTCAAAAAAATAATAATAATAACGAAACTCTTAAAAGGGCTAATACATACATGAACTTGCAATTAATGACATACATAAATAAGATAAAAGAAAAATATTGGTAAGTTTAAAATAGGTGAAAAAAATTTAAAGAATAATAATATCTCTAATTCGGCTTTTATAGTTTAAAGAATATTAATTATAAAGGATAATCTCTTAATATATAATTATAATCCATAGATAAAATCAAATAAAAACTTGAAAACAAGAATTCAAACTTGAAACCATTTTTTTTTTAATTAATAAGGATTGATATTATTCACTTCCTAATACTTAAACATGCCAAATATACAATAAATATATTTAATATGATGAAAAAAAAATACCATAATTGGAATTTTGAGTACCAAAAATGACTATAATTGTAATACATGGGTTTAAAAAAAAATTGGTAAAATAGAATACCATATATGCAAAGATTAAGTTGAATAAAATTGAGAAATGATGTCAATTAATGTTTGTTTAAAATTGATGATATGACAAATTTTAAGAATTCTATGCTATAGTTACCTTAAGAAATCTAGAAATTTTAATCAATGGAAATATGTACCATAGAAAAATTAATTACCATAATCAGAGTACATGGTTTCAAAAACATTATTAAATAAGAGTCAAATTATATAAGGAATAATAACTATTTTCTCAAAAAAAAAAAAAAAAAAAAAAGGAACAATACCTAAACTCTTAAAAGGGCTGATACATACATGAACTTGCAATTAATGACATACATATATAAGATAAAAGAAAAATTTTGGTAAGTTTAAAATAGGTGAACAAATTATCATAATTGGAATCAAATGGTTTTCAACAATACCAATCAAGTGGTTGATCTTATAAAGAATATTCTAAATGAGCATGCGTATTTATTTTTATTTTGATGAAATAAATGAGCATGCACAATTATTAGCACATGAAGTTAAAAATAAATTTAATTTATAGAACACACCATTAATGTGAGCTAAGAAAATACACGAAAATATTGAATATTAATAATAAAAGAATAAACAAAACAAAGATAAAAAAGAGTAAAACTAGGAAAGTGTTTTAAGTTTTAACTGTTAATTAATCAACAAATAACAATATCTTCAAAACCTTGTCTGTGATTAACCTAAAAATTGTTAGGCATGAGAAATATGATAAGAAATTAGTAGAATAATAAAAAAAAAAAAAAGTAGGCCCAAGTCCACTAGATTTCATTTTATTCAACACAAACGACATGTAGCTGTTGTCACCAAAAAAGAAAAAGAAATAAAGAAAAAAGTCACCCCCAATAAAAAAAAGAAAATAAAAGCAAAAAGTCTAAGCGCGTCTTTAATTCAAAAGCATAGAAAATGATAAACAAGTCTGACCTCATTAAAATCTGAAAACCCAATAGTCGGTCGCCATGAATTAATTATAAGCTAAGCTTTTTTGAAAACAAAACTCTGTTTTTTTCAATGAGATAAATATATTTATGTAACGCAACAACAAATTAAAATGCTTCCTTTATATCTACGTCTCTGCATCCCAAAAAGCAAACCTTTGAGGCAGCCACCTCCTCCTCCTCAACCAAAACTCTAGAACAAAATAAACAGAAGCAAAGCAAAGCACAAACAATATCCAGAACTACACCAAAAACATCCACAATCAACAAATATCTTAACCTCGCCGCCTCCGCCACATCCAACGGTCACGATCGTTTTTTATCGTTTCTTAGCTTTTAAAGACCTAAATCGAACGGTTAAGATCATTTTCAGCCTTCTCCTCCGATGGCGGATTTCGAAAATAACGCGGAATTATCGGGTGATTCGAAGTCTTCTTTCTTCTTCAACCGTTCGCTTACCTTGCACACAACCTCCATCGATGCCCCTCTGAAACCGGACCTCCAAGTCGGCCTGGAACGGTCTGGCTCCGGTTCGTTCACGAAATTCTATAGCTCCTTTGAATCGGTCCGGTCCGCCAGCAATTCCTTCAAAGGTAAGGTCAAGAAGCTTTGTAGTTTCTTTGAAACGCCCAAAAACCTCGATGACTCGCAAACGGTGTTGCCCTCCAAGCTCAAACCGGCGCCGAAACAAGCTGAGTCGGAAAATCGGGTTTCAACGACCGGTACATTGGATGCGATTCGTTTACCCGGTACCGAGGACAGAATCGTGGTCTATTTCACCAGCCTGCGCGGGATTCGGAGGACATACGAGGATTGCTACGCGGTACTGATGATATTTCGGGGGTTTCGGGTTTGGGTCGACGAGCGAGACGTTTCGCTTGACTCGGCGTACCGGAAAGAGTTGCAGAGCGTGTTGTTAGGAGAGAAGAAGAACAGCGGAAGCAACAGCAACGTGACTTTGCCGCAGGTTTTCATCAGAGGGAAGCACGTCGGTGGCGCCGATACGATAAAACACGTCTTCGAAACCGGCGAGTTGGTGAAAATGCTCGAAGGGTTTCCGGTCCGGAAACTCGGTTTCAGTCTCGGCTGCGAATGCTGCGGCGACGTCCGGTTCGTGCCGTGCACGAATTGCAGCGGAAGTAGGAAGGTGTTCGACGAGGAAGAGGATAGAGTCAAGAGATGCTTGGAATGCAATGAGAATGGTTTGATTCGGTGCTCGGATTGTTGTTCTTGAATTCAATTTCGGGTTTCATTGCTAAATTTGGATTGGTATTGCATTGCATTGCATTGTTGATGTTGTTGTTGTTGATAAATAAATGTGATCAAAAAATGAAGAATTGTGATTGATGATTTGGTGTTGGACAATGATGATAGTTGTTAGAGTTTTGAATTCAAAAATCTATTTTGAATTCAATTGGGGTTTTAGAAAAAAAGAGAAAATATTGGTCATCATCAGTTTTTGGGGCTGATGTTCAATTACTCTCTGAACAGCAATGCATTTTGAGTAATACTGTAATGTTATGTCAAAGTGCAAAAGATTTGGGTTTTGGGTGTTTTTTCTCTTTTGAGTGTAATGCATACAGGGGAGTTAGGTTGTTCTCCTATATGGGAATGTAAATATTTTAATTGTATTATTGTTATTTACTGAAAGGGCTTGCAAATGGTGTAACTTGTAATGAGAACGGGTTTATTTTATGCCCAGTTACTTATATGGTTCACAAGGTTGAATGTGTGGATGATATTCATATAAATTATGTAAATATGGCTTTGTAAGTGGCTTGTGAATGGTTGACAAGATTGTATTTGCAATGCAAATGGGTTTGTTTTATGTCCAGTTACTTCTGTTCTTGAATACTATTTGGTTCGCAGTGGAAATTCAGTACGTGTATATTTGGATGTGGTTTTGTTGAGGTTGAATGTCTAAATGATATTCTTATAAATGATGTAAATTTGACTTTTTGGTTGGATTTATATCGCCCCTTTTTTGGATTAGAATTCATGGTGTCTTCTTAACGATTCATGGTATCCCTCAATGGAGTTATGAGATGAAACATATAAGCTTGTTTTTAGTGTTTCGATTCTATTTTATGCTTGGGAGTAGTGAAAATGTGTCTCTTATCAGGGGAATGTAGGTATTTAGTTTTAGATGCTATGCCATGATTAGTAGCATCATGAAATGAAGTGTATGCTGTCAAAAGATTTTTTGAATGGAAATGAGTGTTTAATGCTCTGTTAAGTATTAACACCAGTGCAGCGTGCGATTAGATGTGCTTTTGTTGGTTCTGTATGACTCAACTAAGTCTTTTTATTGATTTGGGTTTCAATTTGGGGTTGGATTACTATTATTATTATTTTAACCATGGTGTCTTGTGAAATTTCCACCTGCAGGGCATTGATTTTCATTGAACCTTAGCATTTATACATGGAGTACATGATATCAGAATGAAAAAATAAAATAAAATTGTTTTATAGTGTTTTGATTGATTTGTGCTTGTGAAGGAGACATGGCATCATGTGAATGTAAATGTTTACTTTGAGATGGTAATGGTCAAAAGTCACAAGTGATGGATTGTTTTAAGAATGGAAAGGGCTGAGCTGATGCTTCTCATTTTTTTTTTTTTCCTTTTAAATTCATATTAAGCTTTTTGGTGAGCTTATTTTGTTTTTCTGTAGATGGTTACTGAATACTGCAGAACCTTCCTGGTAACTGTGTGGATCTGCTTAGGTTTTGAATTCAAATTGATGAATTTTCATAATTTGTGCATTGTGGGATTGATATCATCATCTATGCAGAAAACTATGAGAGACAAAACATTATATGTTATCAAATACTACATTTGTGAGTATTTGTCAAGCACTTCAATATTGCTTCTCCATCTAAATTGCAGTTTAAATTTGTTGTACTGCCTTTGCGCTTGGTAGATTGTGTGCCTCAGATGACAATTATTGAAGAGCATTTGTAAATTCCTTCCCTATCCTTCTATTTCCATTTTGGTAAACATTGTAAATTGTTTAGCACATGGTTTCTACATGGGATGCAAAATCACAGCTGAATTTTGATCAAATTCCTTCTGAATTTATTTTCACATTCAAATTCACTCTGGTTCTGTTTTCAAGTATTAGTCTTCTTTCCTTCTCAAATGTTTCATTATCAAGGTTATTAATGCATTTCATCATCTTTTCTTGGCTAAGAAAGTATTGAACTTTCAATCATTTGGATGCTTTCACCACCATTTCATGATGGCCAGGGCTTGTTCATCAATGTTTTACTATTATTCTCAACTACCGAATCTTTTGGCAGATTTCTTACACATTCTTTGTCCCCCTTTCTTTCTCTCCTCCAATTTCCTGAATTTTCTAAAAAAATTCTTATCAAAGAACAAATTTTGTGCCACTGATGCTACTTGTTTTTCTTTAGACTAGAACTCTTATCAAAGAAGAGATGTCGGTAGAGCTTTTATGCGTATTCTACACATCTTCGTTTGGAAATATTTAAAAGCACTAGTTGGAAGGTTAGAATCACTCATATTTAACGCAACCAAAGCACTAGTGGTTTATATGTCATATTGCTCAAATTCAGCTCGGTAGTCAAGAGAAATTGAGAAAAATAATTTGGTCAGGTACCAGATTTAATTAATTTGATAAGTTTCCTCCTTTGTTGAATCTGAACAATAAGGTATAAACATAGATTCCCAATGGCTTCTCAACAAAATAAAGTTCTCAAAATTTGGATTGCTTTCTCTCAAAAAAAAAAAAGAAAAACTTGGATTGCTTAACCATTGTAACATGAATCCTTATAATAAAGTTTAGTTTCAGTCCTTGAACTATTCATCATTCATCATGCTGAATCATTTTTAGCCAGCTCCACTGTTTATGTACAGAGGAATGACAACATATTGATTGTCTCAGTTCCTAAACATGGTTTCTTAAGAGAATGTATATTATACATTGGATATATGCATCTTCACTCACAATGTGTAAATCTTACATGATTGTGTGGTTTATACACTGTAAGAGGGATGATGTATATATTTAATGCATGAGATAATTAATGGCTTCTTAGAGGCTAGTACTTTGTTTACATGAACATGAGATAATTACAAGCTTCTTAAAGGCTAATACTTTGTGTAATGAGTGTGCATTTGGAGTGCTTCTAGCAAGATTCTTAATTGTACATCAACTTGCAATATTTTTCTATCTTAAAAGACTTAAAAGACATCATGAAAGCGTGCATAATTCTCCATAAAATCATCATTGAAGATGGGTGAGAAGAAAATGTAACAGAAGGCTTGATTATAAACAAATCAATGACATTCCTCATATCATGTCACGGGAGAAACAAGTAAATTTATGGAGGTCATTTTAGCCCATCAACACATTTGAAACCAAGAAGGTCATTCTTGACTCCAATCAGATCTCATTGAGCACATATAGTAATTACATAGTGAGTCATAGGAACTTGGGTATGTGAGTGTATGTGAGTCTCTTGCAATTTGAAATTCTATTATCACTATATGTGAGTCTTTATTTACTTCTGAAATTCTATTTTGATCCCAAACAACTTAAGGAGCAAATTAATTTATTGATTGGACAAGTGGATTAATACAAACCAAATTTAATTGAATATAACCCTCACAAGTCATGACACCTTGTTTTGACGTAAGAATTTAACCAACAATATAAAACCTAACACAAAACATCATTGTCCTCATTTAACCATTTCAAGTCAGTACATCCATAAACCAAATTCACCAACTACAGTGAGAATATAGAAAAGACATCAATACAACATCCATAAGCTAAATCAAGATAAAGAAATCACATTAGACATTGTTATCACAACATATCAAACACAGCTGTTTACAAAATGAGTCAAGGCCTTTTTTCTTCTTCTTCTTTTTTTTTTTCTTTGAAGCACAAAATACTAGTCAGGGCCTAAATAAACTACTACCAAAATAAGGTCAAAATGAAACAATACTGAGACCTAACTACTTAAGCCTTTTTTTTCTGACTTTCAAGGATTTCCATTTGGAGTTGATCATAATATTGTTTTTGTCTTTCCGACAAAACACTCATATCTATCATCATAATCCTCTCCTCCTGTTTAATTCTTTTAAGCCAAAGCCTTTCATTTTCCCTACGCATCTTTGCATCTTCTCTACGCATCTTCTCATCTTCTTTCTCTTGTTCAAAACGAAGTCTTTCCTTTTTTATGTTAATCTTTTCCGTCATTTTCAACTCTATCAAGCAAATCTTTTTCTTTTTAATACGAATTAACTCTTTCTCAGCTTCATGTGCATCCTCAAGAAATCTTGTTTTCCTCTCCATGAATACCGCAACAGCTTCTTTTTCACTCTCTTTTCTCTCTTGTTTGGCCTTTTCAGCTTTCCCACCTATCGGTCTCTCAAAGTCTACAAAGCTATCATACGAGACATCATCCCCACAAGCTTGATTTATCGAATCTGGAGTTTGAGGTGCCTGTAAGCCTATTGCAGAACAACAATATGAGAACAGTACCAAATTGCATAGTCTATCAAAGGGCAGGGCAGGGCAGTGGTGAAATATTTAGTTAAAAAATATTGGCATCAATTTACTAGTGAAAAACAACAGACTTGTGTAGATATAACAAAATAAGATTGGATTACAAGGATCACAGGAAGAAGAAGATTTTAGTATGTCAATTTACCACATAATGTAAAAAAATCATTCTGTATCTTTCTTTACAAACAATGCCATAATGCAAATTTTATAGAAAATGAATATAAAGGTTACCTTATGCAACATTTGAGTTGTCATAACAAGGAGTAAAAGGATCCTAACAGATGATTTTAGTTCAAGAGCTTTTATCCACAACTTGAATACAAATGAGTGACATTGCATATGTAAAGGGTCTCATTGATTGATGTAGCAAATGTTAGTATATATGTACAACTAACTAGTAAGTAGTAAACTATTATATGAATATATGAGACACATAGACAAAATACATATAAAGAAGAGAGACCAATTCAACCTTCAAGTTTCTGATTGTCACCCTCAATAGGTGGCTTATATCTAAACGCCTGTGATCCTGGATTTACAAGAATCACACGAAGAAGATTCACAATAACCATCATAAGATACATTTCATACAAATCAGTCTACCAACCATTTCATTCAACATTTCATACCCATTATCATTGATTTATTTCCAACATTTCATACCCATTTCAGCAAAAGAAGCACTACAACTTTTCAAATCATTTCACACCCATTTTCGAAAAAAGAAAAGCTCACCATATGGAAGTTGGAAATCCAAATCACCCATGGAAGTTGGAAACCCGAGACACCTGAGACCTGAGAGTGCGAGAGAGACAGAGAGAGTGATTGAAAAAAAAAGTATCTTTAAGAGTTTAGCAGAGCTACTAGAGCTATACAGTACTTTTTTTCTTTTTTTTTTAATAGTTAAAAAACAAAAGCATTTGGAACAAACTATTAACAACTTGAGTTACAAAACTCTTAACATTTATAATACTTGGTTCTTCGCTAAAAATATCGAATACTATGGGTTTTTATAAAAATATGAACAATACTGATAATCCGGATGTGCGAGCGTTTTGTGTAATTTATATGAACAATTCCTAATTTATCTAAAAAAGGGTTTTACCATACCCGTTGGGAATGTTATGATAGATTTGGGTTTGATGATACTATAGTTAGCAAAAAAGAAAGAATTTGATGATAATATTTCATGCATTACGTTACAATTATCAATCATCCACTGCCTACCAAAGTGTGCATTATTAAACTAGAGGCGATCATAATTTGGCTAATATTTTTTGAATGCATGTTTACATAAATACTAGTCAAAAGATGAAACAAGAGTTACAACAGTGTACAAGCAAACATTGGATAAGTGTGTGTTTGCGTGTGTTTAAGTAGCCAATCTATCTTTACAGAAATTAAAGCCTTTTGTGTAGAGTGTATTTTGATATTAATAAAAAAATATACAAGCAAACATATGAGGGGGATACACTTAGAAGTCTAGAATTGTATTCGTTAACTTTTAATTATGTCAGCTATTGAGTTAGAGGAACACACTTGAGCTCAATCTACTGATTTCCTTTCTAACCTTCTCATTACTAGGTTCATGTTAGAAAAATAGTTTATTGATTAAATTCATTGTTTTCAATCGTGTAAGCTTTTGAAATAAGTGATTTATTTATCTTTACTTGCAAGTTGCGACCCACTTCCCAAGCTGCAATGACTCATTGATTGTGGAATTCTCATAGGCTTTGGCAGCATCACCCACAAAATCATAATGTATCGTTGTCATATCAAGCTCCATAAAGTGATAAAACCATTCCAAAAAACCATAAAATGTAAAACCATAAATGTACAAAACATTATGACAGTGTCAAAAAGTGGGCTTGAAAATATTGGCCCAGTTTAGACATAGTTTTCTGCCACTGCTTTTAACCTCCCATCACCCATGTACCTTTTCTCATCATCTCATTATATAACTCCACCAATGTATAACACACCATCACCATTTTTTGATAGAAAGTTGAGGACCAGGCAGAAACTTCACTTCCAAAACCAACCAGGGTCAGGGTTAACACTTGGCATTGCCTGACTAATAGGAATTGGGGATCTCTTTTTAACTATTCATCTTTGGTACATTTAATTAACACATTTGCTAGCTTGGTGAATATTGTTTGAGTATGAGTTTATACTTAAATTAGTTAGGAATTTCTTCAAACTCATTACGTAGCAATCCATAAATATTATCCATATTTATTATTTAAACAAGTTACTTGATTTATTAAACATAGTTATTTGAGTCGTCACGTAGTAGAGGTAAACTTTATCCATTGTTTAATACATCTCTATAAAATGGTTATGCTGATTTTGTGATAAATGGGCAATGGGTTAGAATCTTTTGGTTGACTCAAAGATACATGCAATATCTTTTATCTTAGAGAAGGCTTGTTTTCTATTTTTTCCCCACCAAAGGTGGTAAGCCAAAATATTTCTTATGTTGCTTAATTCTTTCAAGCACCAAAGTTGATTTGATTTATGCATTTCCTTGCGAATGAAAAAAAAAAAAAAAATGTTATCTTGTCACTGTTCAACTTTTGCTCCGATGATTCCTCACAAGTGCGGAGGATGTGTAAAATTCTTTGGCATTCCTCCATCTTGGCTATAAAAAAATAGAAGGCTTTGTATCATCTAACTACAAACAAAAGATGTGTTAGTTTGGGTCCTCCCATGTCTCAATCCAATTGAGGGAATGATGCAACCCTTTAGAATACCATTTAAAAGTATATTAAGTAGTGCATATAAGTAAGGACAAAGTTTATCTCTAACTTGTAATGGGTTGGAGGAGGATTCCTTCCAAACTCTCCAAATTGGGTTGGAGATAAACTATTTCCTGTAAGTAATAGGACACAAAACAAGAGACACCCACTTTGCATGAAGGCCTTGTTTCTCCATTATTCTTTTTAAGTAAGCCCACTCAAGTTGGTCATATGATTTACTCGTACATAGCTTTAAATCCATATGAGTAGTCCTACCTTTCATTTTGTTCTTCATATAGTGCAAAGTCTCGTAAGCCATGCATTAAAATGTTTATTTTTTGGTAATCAATTGCCTATGAACAAAAGCATGCATTTTGATTATCTGACACAAGTTTTGTTAAGACACGTTTGACCCTACTTGTGAGCGCATTTGGATAGGATTTTGTATATCACTTTATATATATTGGGTGCTACTTTGATCCCCATAGATGATAGTTTATTAAATATCTAAATAAAAGTAATTCTTTTAACATATGTTTTATATTAAAGTTAATAAACTTTATCTGCTTTTCTCCTCCTTCAATTTACTTGGAAAAAAAAATCAGGACAATTGTGAGGTTCCAACATGATATTACTACTTCGGTCATTTTGAGTTTATGCATACTAACCTTTAAATCCCTTCTTTTTATGTATTCACCCAATAACTATTTTCTACCATTCTAGTTTTGTTGTTGTTATAGTTAAACTCTTTACTTTCGCCCACAAAGACCGACCCATATATGGGCAATTTGTTTAAGATGAAGTAGAGATTATAATTTATTAACTATCTAATTAGAAATAAATTTTTTTTAATATATGTTTAAGATTATAATTAATAACATTTGTCTACTTTTCTCCTCCTTTTAAATTACTTGGAAAGAAAAAATCGCAACAATTGCGGGGCTCCATCCGTGCATTAGTACTTTGGACATTTTTTTTTTTTTGAATTTATACATACTAACCTTTCAATGCTTTCCTTTTATGTGTTTATCCACCATCTCTCTTTCTGCCCTTTTATTGTGTTGGCCAACTAAATCACAGTTGTCGATTCCTTTTCGTTCTGGTCGAAACGATTGAAAATTTTAGTACTTGTTAGTAAACTAGTACAAATAATCTATTGTTCCGTCTCGGCTCGAATTCCAATCCATTCTGGCTCATTTTATATATGGCTAATAAGCAAATTTCAAAGCATACAAAACTTATTAACACCCCACCCCCCCACCCGCACCCGAAACCAAAACCCAAATTTATTAGCTTTCTTTCTTTGAATCACTTATAAACTTTTTTCCCCTTATACATCCGTCTAGAATTTAGGGTATCCTCTTCTCTAATAAACTAACAATTCTGATCAGTCTCCATTCTCCTCTCTCTCTCTCTGACGATTTCCAACCTAGTACTAGTCATTACTATCGCCTTAAAGACCCACTTATCGCTGCCTTGAAGACCCGCTCATCGCTCTGGTGTAGGTCAAGCTGACTGGACCCGACCCACTTGATTTCTTCTGTATTTTGTTGGTAATTTTATTTTCACAACTTCTCTACAATCTAATGATTTCTAATTGAGTTATTGATTATGGGTCTAACCAAGCTATTGGCTTGATGTATTTTAGGTTTCCAATTGAGAAATTTGAGCATTTTTTTTTTTTTTTTTGTTCTTAGAATAAGAAATTTGAGTTTGATTTAATATTTTGGTCTTTGTTAATTTAATACCCGATTTATAATGATTAATGGGCTAAGTGATTAATTCATGGTGGTTATTACTTATTACATATTTACAATTCGAATCATGCTCTTAACAAGGATTTAATTTAGGATTGTGATTGAATTTTATCATTCGGTTTTGGATTTATAATTTGATATGATATAAAACTATCACGACTATATATATAATATAATAATATTTAGCGGTAACCCTAAAATGTTATGTTGGAATAAAATTGTTATTGAAAGATTTTGTTGGACATACTCAAATGGTCACTAGAGCATAATAACAACTTTAAACCAAATAGGTGACTGCACTAATTTACACAACTTTGTTTCCTATTAGCCCCTTGATTGAATATTATTTGTTTACTTTCATTCTTAAAGAACAATTCGTTTAAGAGGAAGAAAATATGATATCTTATTATCTATTTAAATAAAAGTATTTATTTTAATAGAGTAACTATTCAATACTTCGGAAGTAATGCAACATGTTTTTAGTGTGATTCATTATTATGTGAGAGGAAGAAGTGCTGCTCTGGAGTATTAAATAATTTTCCATTTTATATACGTTCAGACTATAATTAATAACTTTTGTCCATTTTTTTCTCTCCTTATTTAAATTAATAACTAAATCCTTTTTTTAATAAGAATTTTTATTCCAGAAAAGGGGAATACACGTCATCTTGATGAGAAACTCTCAAAGCAGAGATAGAGTAGAAGAGATGAAGAGCGTTCCTCGAACTTCACAACCACAAGCCCAACTAACAATAGAATGGACGGTAACGCTTGCATGCCTTAAATCCTGTGTGGCTCTATTCTTAAATTATTACTTTGGTTATTATGAATTTAGGGAAAATTGCATTTTCCCCCGTAAGTATAGAACAGTTGCAAAGTTCTCTTATTTAGTTCAAAAAACCTATCAATTTGGCTCTGTAACATTTGCATAATAAGCACTTTGTCCTTCTTCGTTAATATTTTTCATCAATTCAAAGAAAAAAAAAAAATTGATTATTCCAAAAACTATTATCATTTATCCATCATGTTTGCTATACAATGTTTGAAATAATCAATTATTTTCCGTTAAATTAATGAAAGTAGTAACAAATAAGATAAAGTACTTTACAATTGTCCCATACTTAAAAGGAAGAAAAAAATGCACTATGCCATTGAATTCCTTCTATACTTACAATTATACAAACCCTTCATTTCTTCTTTTTACACATGCACCGATTTTCTTTATTCCAACATTTCAGTGTTGGACAACCAAAAAGCTCAAAGCATTAATCTACGCGTTTTTGTTTACCAAATTCCAATTAGCTACCAAGATGTTTTCTTGCTTTCATCCACAAAGACTACGATCCATAGAGGCCTAGAGGGACAATTCGTTAAAGAGGAAGCAAAAGTTGATTGTTAATTAACCTTTTTCCTTTTCCTCATAGATGATTGTTAATCAACTATCTAAATAAAATTATTTCCTTTAATTCAAGTTTAAGATTCTAATTAATAAACTTTATCCACTTTTCTCATTCTTTTGTACACATTTTTGTTTTCCAATTAGCCCCTTCTTGTGTACATTTTCCCTTGAAGACTACGACCAGTAGAGGGGGGCATTTTAGTCCAAAAAGTCGTAATTATCGGACACGAAAGCTAATCCAAAATCAAGTTCAATAAATCCTTTGAAATCCGCCCCTATAAATACTATAATTTATTTTGTTGCTTAGTATTTCAAGCTTTCATTTTCTTCAAGCTTTCATTTTTTCCCTCCCCATCTTCTCCTCCTGTTTCATCAGAGAAAAACAAATTCTTTAACAACGAAACGGAAACGCTCTCTTTCTTTAACCAAACAGAGAATCTTTCACTGTAAGCTTTAGAAATTAGGGTTTCAGATTCACTGGCCTCTTGCTCTACAAGATCAGCTCGATTTGGCGTTGAAAACGTGTGCGTTTTCATGCTGAGAGTTTGTGATGATGATTAGTACTGAGTTTTGATTTTGGAGCTGAAAACTAGGGTTTCGGTGAGAGATGGATTCTGTGCGAGGCGTGCCTTGAACTTCATTGATCTTTGATTTTGTAGCTGAAATTTGAGTTTTTTTCTCAGTGACTGAAAAAGTAGTGACTTTGCACCAAAGCTTTCAAACTTTCTCTGCGTTTTCCAGGGAAATCTGACATTTTCTCGGACTATATAATAATGCTTGCTTAGTACACTTTGTTTTTCTGACTTTGTAGCTACTTTCACTTTCTATGGAAATTGTTGCTGGAAACCCTAATATTTCGCCGGGAACACAAAGCTCAAGCGTGACGGAGCTTTTCAACTCGAAGAACGAAGCCAAACAGAGCCTTCTCAAAGCAATCTACGAAGACGACAAGGCCAACCTCCTTTCTCACGCGAAACAGCTCTTCCAAACCGGTTCCGATCCTCTAGACCGGCGCGTCGTGTCGAAGATCCTCCACCTCTGCTGCGCTTCCGACTCTGCCGAATCCGCCTCCGCATTACTCAGCGGAGAGTTCGGAACTTTACCGCTCATCAACGAGTTCGACGACGAGACAGGCCGCTCGCCTCTCCACACTGCCGCCGAGTCACACGCGAAACGGTGCGTTGAGTTGCTCCTCAAGAAACGCAGTCGTACGGACCTGAAAACCAAAGATGGACGCGCACTGCTCCCTCTGGAGCTGTCCTTTTCCAGCAGAAGGTAAAACAAAAACAAAACCAAAAAAAAGTTCAAAAACACGTCGTTTTCGCCTTTGCACTAAAATGGTAAAAGTTTCAACCTTCCCAATGAAACACCACAGAGCAATTGCCCTAAAATAGAATCATTTCGCTTTTTCAATTTTCCAGTTTGCTTTTCATTATTTCATTATTTTAATATTTCAATTTTTTTTTGCTCGTGATTTCAGATTGGATGTGATTTGGAATCCAGATGATTCCTCCGTTGAGGACTTGGTCGTTCTTCTCAGTCAAAAGGTTTAAAAATAAAAATAAAAAATTGTCAATTATATTTCTATTTTCGGTTCTAATTATATTCTGACATTTTTATGATTCCATCTCCTACTTTTGTGAAATACTGAAATGCATTAATTTTTTTTTTGTCGTTAGGATTTGACGACGGTTAGACTTTTGAGTGAGAAAACGAACGGAATAGCTGAGTTGGCGTATGTAAACGCCGTTGAAGGACGTATAGTTCCGTTAGCGGTGCTTCTCGTTGTTGCGGCGGAGAAGGTTAACGAAGAAATGGTTTTGGAGTTGGGTGGTGGTGGTGGTTTCAATAAAGAGAAAATGACGATATACGAAGGGGTGATAAGGAAGACCTTGCACGAAACGACGGCTTCTTCAAGAGCGGTCAAGCTGACGTGTAGTGCCGAGGAGGAGGTGGCGAAGAGGAGGAAGCTTTTGCTACGAGAGATTGAGTTGTTGCAGCTGTTTGGAGCCGTTGCTTGCAGTGGCTGTACGGATAAGAAGGTGACGTCACCATTGATCCGTGCATCGCAGGTGAGAGAGCTGAGAATAGAAAGATAAAAAGAAAAAGAAAAAGAAAAAAAAGAAAAAGGAATTGTCTTTTATTTATGTTAAAACCTCGATTTTTGATTTCTTGATGGTGATCGATTGGATATAAATAATTCAAAAAAGCAAAACATGCGGGAGATCGCATTAAAATAAAATAAAAGTACACATGGCACTTGTCTTATAGTTTTATATGGGTCATTTCGTAAGTCCATGTATGTGACCGATTGGACTTTCTAGTTTTAATTTCACACTATGAGATAATATTTATGGTTGTTGTTCAGATTTTATTTTCACAATTTAACCGTGTAATTATGTCTTTGTAATATTTTGCCAAATGTGATTTGATTAACAACTCTTAAGTACTTGTAGGCTGGAGATGAAGCTGTCATCGAGTTGCTTCTTAGGACAAACATAGATATAAACGACACCGATGCCGAAGGAAACTCTGCACTTCATTGGTCCCTCAAGACTTCAACTCAGCAAATAAAGTATGATACACACACGAGAATATAAATACGTATTATTGCCTTGTTGAATTATGATTAACCACTTGTTTTCAGGATTGCATGGCTTCTTCTTAAGCATGGTGCCCGAGTCAGTCAAAAGAATAAGTTGGGGTTGACTGCTCTTCATATTGCTGCTGAAAATGGCAACTCACAGGCACTTCAGGTGTGAATGGTGCATGCTTTTCAGTTATTTTCTTTGTAATTTATATATTGTCAACAAAAGTTAGAATTTTTAAATTATATAACTGAAAGATTTTATTTTTTGACATTGACCCAACAGGTCTTTCTATTGGAAGACCCAGAAGCTATCAACTATAAAACAGAAATGAAAGAAACCCCGCTGTTTTTTGCAGTAAAGAATGACCATATGAGCTGTGCTGAGCTTCTTTTGCGATGGGGAGCAAATAGCGAAGTCCTTAATTTGCGGTAGGAAACAGTTTGATTCCATGCAGTTCATCATTGTTATTGTCCAATGTTTACATATTTAATTTACGCGCGTGTGTGTGTACCAACTCTTATCATTACCAGTAGACAGAGACCTATAGACTTGGCAACGTCTCAAGATATGCGTTTCATGCTGAATCCAACCAATATTAGTTCCAGTAAGTAGAATCTTCGAATTTATCCTTCTAAAACTATAATCTGTGAATGCCATTATATATAAAGACAATAATGAAGCAATTGTTGTTTGTCAATACGATCTCATGCCCTGAGTAATATGATGTGCAGTAAATCGTATTTTACCTATTCAACGGAGTTACACCACTTATTTTCAAGATGATGAGTCATTTTCTGAGACCTGTGATGCACTTCTATCCTTGACAGAGGAAGAAACTACTACAGAAAGGTGGGCCCCTCCCTTGTTAAAACATCAAATTTCGTCTGAAATTTTCGTGCACACCCCCCTCCCTTTCTTTCTGTGTACATGCTCTCATAGTTTTCTGCTTGTGAACTTCAGTATCTACTCGAACACAAAGACTGAGATCTGTAAATACTTTGGATCTCCTCGTGGATGTGTCAGAGGAGATCAGTGCTTTTATGCACATGGTGAGAAGGAGCTTAGGCAAGTGAAGCAGGGAACACATCTGATTCTTTCTCCTACTAACAAGGACCTCAGAAGGAGAATCTTTGTTGGAGGACTCCCTCCAATGTTAGACACTGGTTAGTAACCTATCAAAGCTTTATGAAGTACATTTGTAAGCTGTATAGACTTTGAGTAATCAAGCATGGGACTTTAATTAACAACTGAACATTATTATCATTGTTGTTTCTGGTTAGGATAACAATTCTCTCTCTTTTTTTTTCACTGTTGTGAAACAGATTCTTTAGGTAAATTTTTTGAAGAACAATTTGGTGCAATAGAAGAAGCTATAGTTCTTGGAGTTCAAGTAGGATATGAAATGCAGTCACGAGGATTCGGATTTGTCACGTTTAAAGAAGAGAAATCTGTTTCAACAGCTGTTGAAACACACTATGTCATGATTATGGGCAAGCAAGTTGAGATAAAATCTGTACTTCCGAAATGTCTTTTACCCACTGAGTCCCAGAAACTGTCACCAGGACAACATGACCAAGAACAGAATCGCGATAATCAACCTCAAGCAGATTCACCCAATGAGAATATTACAGAAAAGGCTAAACTTGAAAATATGTCTTGGGTTGATAGATTAGTCCATGGTCAACCGAAGACATGTTCCAATGAATTTCAAGAGCTGCACATTAGCCCCAGCTATGTACATCAAAGCATGCCTGCATGGCTCAGGATTTTCAAGAAGTGGCTGCCATGCCACTTAAAGGATCAATCAATGCGATTTAAGGAAGGAGAATATGCTCTCTCTTCTCTTAAAGGGGATTTCAGAGCAACATTCGGCTTGGAATTGGACCATGCCTCTCTCGGCTACCCTAAGCTTAGTGACTTCATGAAATCTCTCCCCGGGTTTTGTCGCATGAGAGTTGTCCCCATCACAACAGGTGGACCTGCCACTCACTTGGTCCTCATACCTCCTAACCTTCCTATGCCTCATGAAGAAGTGCAGCATACACTCACAATGCCCTGCACACCCTCTTATGCTACATCAATTAATGAGAGTGTTGATTCTAATAATTCCAAATGTCATCGGGACCTTCTTTCTGGCTCTAGTGAAAAGGCTAGCTTTGTTGATAGCAAAATTGAGGAGGAGAACCGAGCCCAAAAGTACCCTAAAGTGAATTCAGATCAGAATAATAATATCCCTCGTGTGCACATGAGGTTTGTTTCATTCTTGAAGCCAGACCCTCTCTTCCATGGTCGAAGATGGCTAAGAAATGAAAGTGACTCAGGTGGAGCAGACATTTATGGGCATCAACAGAGACATTTGGTTTTGGAGGCCCTTACTAGAAAAAGGAACAGCAAATCGGTTTTCTTTCTTCGTGACTATGGCTTCTACAAAGTGAGCAGTGAACTAGATTTAGCTTTACTGATGAACTTTTCATGACAGGCATATTCAATATTTATGTTAATATTTCATCTAATCATGTATGTTTGTAGGATTATAATGCAAGCATCAAGCAGGGAAAGTGCTTTGCATGCAACCAGCGTAAGATGATTTGGGCCAACTTTCCATGCCAACACTTGCTGTGGTGCGGTGAATGCAAACTACAAGCCATACAGGTGGCTGGAGCTTCTGATAACAAATGTGTTGTGTGTGATATCAAAGTCCAGAAAATCGATCTGCTCCCATGGCATGAAATTTCTCGGCCAGCTGTATGTCATGATCTTCCCAATGTTAAGGAGTTCCCACCTTTTGATCCTAATCATATAAGAAGGTATAATTATTCTGAACTCTAATTGGTTGTCGTTGTTGTTAATCTTCCTAATGTTCTTTTTTTTCTTCCTTGCTTTGTAGTCCACCCAAGAAGAAGAAATCTCCATGGATTAGTAACTGATGAACTTGTTGCTGTCAGAGTCTCTGCGAAGCAGAGAATAATTGCAGTCAGCAAACTCAATATAGTACATGGGTGTTTTTGATGTATGAAATACAACCAGAAAAATAAAAACTTTAAAACAACAGGACAGGGGAGATTGGGCAAAAAATCCTTTGCCATTATGATTGTACAAACATGTTCCCCTCTACAGGACATATTCATACCTAATATTGAATGAGAATGGGTCTGTTTAATGACCCATTCACACCAGTTAATGCATTTTGATGTGCTTTTGTTGATGTTGAATAAATTTACTATGTCTTTCTAAATGATGCGGGGTATCAGTCTGGGTTGCATCTGATTTTTTTTTTTTTTTTAACCAGGGTTTTTTTGTGTGAAATGTTCACCTTCAGGGAATTGATTTTCCTTGTCACTTTCAGTAGTATATATACAAGCATTGCAACATGAGTCTCTGGTATCAAAAGTGAAAAACGAAAAAAATCCTTGCTAATAGACCTTGCGTCCCAGTAACCCATATTGGAGCAATTACCTTATCTATATGTACAAAGGACTTGCTCCATATAGATTGGCTCACCCATAAAAGTAACAGAAGGGACAACATCTTCTCAAAAGGCTACCATAATGTGCAGCATCAAAATTGAGAAGATCACAACTTGACTAATATATTGATTTTGATCCTATTTTGAACCATGCATGTTGACATAAAATACAAACCAATCCACAAATCAGAAGATTCTTCTAAGTCTCCAGATGAAACAAGAATAACAGCAATATACAAGCAAACACCTGAGGGGATATAGTACACTTAACCAGGCTGTTGGGTAGAATGAAAGTACAAGAATTGTAACCATTGAATTCTAATCATGCCTGCTATTGAGTTAAAGGAACACACTCGAGCTCAATCTCCAGCACTCCCCTCTCAACATTCTGCAGTCTGAGACTGATCTCCTGTTTGACCTTGCCCCCATCTACCAGGTTGATAACACTATCTTGTACTAGTGTGTTATCCTTGCTTGCCACCCACTTTCCAAGCTGCATTGACTCCTTGATTGTAGACTTCTCATAGGCTTTGGCAGCAGAAACGAGGGGTTGAATGTCAATCTCCGCATCACCCATAAAATCATCAGTTGAGAATGTATCCTTGTCATACACAAGCTGCATAAACCATTTGGAAAGACAAAAAAGATAAAACCAAAAAGTGGAGCTTGTGCAAATCATTACGATAGTGTCAACTTGTTCGAGATGTCTAAAATGACAAGAACACAAATGAACCAGAAATCATTTCATGCTTCTACAAAATGACGTTTATATGTGAATGATCATCACATATTGACATAGGAACAGATTGCTGGGAGAGGAGTGGGAGGGGATGGTCAAAATTTCAATTTAGAATGTTTTTAAGATTTTTACTAGTCTTCCATAATTTCGGCCTTTGAACTAGAGCTAAATGAAATTTTGGATTTCTGAGGAGGTGCTGTCTAGGCAATAATAATCCCCATCTACTTAGGTCCTTAGCAATTGAACACTAAGTCTTGGTCCCGATTAATGTAGAGTCCAAGGATGGGGTCCTCAAACGGGAGATCAGGATACGGTCTTAACCTTCCAAATGGTACCAAGACACTTGCATTTGACAACCCCCAGAATTTTTTCAATTTTTGAACATAAGAAAAGATTATCCTGCCTAGAAGCTTCATTCTTATTTGCTGACGTAAAAAATTTATTATCTTGTCCAAAAGCTTCACTTATGTTGGGTGACATAAGAAACTCTTATCCCATCTAATCACTCCACAAGATCAGCATGAAAATGGTATCTGTATTGCATGTGCTATCTAGGAAAGGATACATTAATTTTAAATAGAAAGGAGAGCAACTTTGGCATTAAATAAATAATAGCCAATAAACTCTGACCATTATTTGCATAAGAGTGGTCCCAATAGGATACCAACAATTGCAAACGTACTCAAACAATGTTCAAATCTATTTAGGTAAAGTATGGTGATGGTTCAATATTTTGGCTTTTATGTTTTCACACCAAAACGTCTCACTTACCACTTTTAGAGGAGGAATATGATCTGGAATTGACAGCATTAGGCTTTCATTCCATACTGGATTCAGGTTGCTCTTGATGACACGGGTCTTTACCGACTGCAAAAAGTATATATGGAGAACTTATATTATGAACATAGGTGAATCCATTTCTTTGTGAAATAAGGAGATTACAAGGAGAAGAGGCTCACTTGATGACCCAAAGAAAGGATGACATAAGGGTCACTAGTCATCACATCCCGAATAGCTAGATTGGTGCCTCTGACCACATTGACCTTAATCAATCCAATGAATTCAACCATACCTGCCTATAAACAGTACAATTTTAGCACCCATATCAAACCAAAACTTGAATTAATTAGATAGCACTTTTTGTTTTCTTTGAGAGAGCATAACATTTCTCTATAAAATTTAGAAAAAAAAAAAAAAAAAAAAAAAAAAAAAAAAAAAAAAAGGAGATAGAGAAAACTGAAAACTTATATCATATTCCATTGTTCGGTTATCTTTATCAAGAGAAAATAAAGTTTGAATATCTTTTATTCTTCACAGGCAACTTTTCTCTCCAAATCTCATCTATGTTGGAGAGAAATTTTTGCGTGGGCTGAAGAGCAAAGTCCAGCATATTTTCCTTACACTTTCTTTTCTTCTCTCTCCCCATGGACAAACCAAACACAGGAATAGAAGAAAAAAAAAAATCAGGGTCTTGGAGAAAACACAAGAATAGAAGAAGATATAAAAATTTTCCCTTCTTTTCTTTTCTCTAGGGATGGACCAAACTTAGCGTAAGACTAGAATGCAAAAACATGGAAACAGGACCTTACAAGCCTACATAGCAAGTCCTGAAAATGAAGGTACTACTATACTTTCCTTTGGTGGACTTGTTAATTATTATGCAGAATTTCATTTTGGCACATTTTTTTATAGTTCAAATACTTTTGTGTTACTTCTTACTTCATACTTGTTAATGCACATCCGAAGGATGAACAAGTGATTAGGCAATACTCATGGTCCTTATGGAGAATATAGATCATAGACTTCTGGAATCAATCATTTATCACTTTGAGGAGGAGCAAACATCTCATTGCTACAAATATGATTTATGAAGAGTAATACATGTAATTGAAATTTTCACTTCAACCCCACAAAATTGTAGTACTTATTTTATTTGTGACAAATGTCTTGAACTGAATTCTATGAAGAGAATAGGATTATGGACATGTGTGACTTGAACTAACTAAACTAAGCTGTGCTTATATTAGTTATATATCTCTAGACAGACATAGGCGGTTGCACAAACAATTGGGTTGTATGTGACTGACATTTAACCTTTTGTTCGATAATTTTTCATCAGTCCCTAGTTCCCCTTGTCTGTGCGTGTGCAGATAACTTTGAATAACAAAATATTTCTAAACAGACTACATGTTTATCATCTGCAAAGCAGAACTGCAAATTTAATGTGTTTGTGCATGTATCCAGGATCTTTTCAAAAATGCATCTAAGAACATGGGTATTGCCATGTCTCTTTCAAATGAGTGTTTTGGCGTTTGAAAACCATCAATTCAATATTCTTCAACCGGAAAATATGAGAAAGAAGATGCAATTTCAATTAGCATATTTAATTTCCATAGCCAGCTGCAAAGACAAAAAGTGCATCCAAACATCTGCGAATACCTGATAAGAAACAAAATGAAAAGGTCATTACCTGTGAGCTGCTCTTCTTAGAGACCTTTTGCTCAGAGTCTTTTCTTCCCCAGCTGTTACGAAATGCATGCCCAATACGATTTCTGGTTGCTTGTTTATCATATTGTTTCTTATCTTGCACAGTGTTAATGCTTACAGAACTGCTTGGGATTGAATCACTTCTTTTATGAGATTTTGGGAAGGGGCAGGACATCTGTTCATCAGGGTTCAAAAATTGGAGCAGCTCATATTTTCTCCTGCGTGTTCAAGAATGTTTCTGATTTAGAATGGGAGAGGTTTCTTATACAAAATTATGACAAGTATATAGTTCCATTACCTAATAAAATCAAAGCGGTCCTCTATAGAGGAGTTTGGTTTTGGTTTTTTAAGGTTATTTGGGATGTGAGCTTCATACTTCTTGTTTACCCCAATATTTCCACCCAACTTTTCCAAAGTGTCAACTTCTTCATCTGTCCACTCATCTAAATTCACTGATAGAACCTGTCACAGTTTCAGATCAAATTAGAACATCTAATTCCAAACTCTGTCAGCGAGAGAGAGGGAGAGAGACTATAGCAGCCTTTCAAATTGTAAATGAATCTGCAATTGAAATCCTACCAAATTACCATAAATCACTTATTAAGATTGATATACTACTGGCCGAGCTACAGCATTGATAACCCTTTAACACCTCTTTGCATGAATGTCACTTAATAATGAAGAAATTTTGAATCTGTGACTGTGTTGTCCAGTTAGTCACTATTTCTCACTAATAAACTTCTGTGTATGTCCTCATGAAAACATAGACAAACATGCTCAAATTTGTCAACCCTCAAAGCGTTCTCCTGATATTTCTTTCTTCAAGGGGCAGTTATATATGAAAGCTTCTAGTTAAAATTGAGCAAGGAAGTTTTGACAAGGTTGGAAAGATTGAAGAAGCATGACAATTCTTTAGACAATAAAATAGGTTTCTTTCTCTACCACTAGTTTCCAGCTAAGGTTCACAGAAGGCTGCAGGCCCCAATGCTGCCTCTAGTTGGCCCAGCACAAATTTGGCATTAATGTATAGAGGTAAGACAGACTGGGAATAATTATCTCAAAAACCTGTTGATACCATAAAACAAATTTTGGCTTTTTAACAATCATATCAGAAGTATCTCTCTTTCAAGTTTTATACAGAACTAAATTTTTTATTCAATCATATTTTGAAGGTCTTAAAGTGGTAAGATAATGCCAATACAAGGTATAATTAATGAAATTTTATGTTCAATGACTATAGAAAAATACATGTGGCCAACCTGATTAGTCTATAAAAGGTCTTAACGTAGGGCCAGATGGGCCTTTAGGTTTTGTTGCTGTAATTGTTGTTGTATTTCACAAGACTATATCAAGGAGCATATTTAGAAACCAAACCTTTGAAATATGCACGCCAAGGCTTCTATGTACACCAGAACACTTGATACATATAAATACTCCGAGACTTAAGGATCTGACATCAACCAGATGAAATATTAGGATGAGAGTGAATATGAGCTATTGATTTGTCCATAATAGACTAAAATAAGCATCAGAAGTTCTCCTTCTCAATGAATTATTGAGATACCATTAGATGTGTATGCTGATGCATCAGTGAAAATGATATCATGCAACGATGCCATCATTTAAAAGAAATCATAACAGAAAGACTTGAGAGAGAGTAGTCTTTTCAAGTAGAGCATAAAAGATTCACTGGCAATGAAATAAAAAAAATGGGAATTTAAAAGCTAATGATTTTGATAGGAGTATGATTGTCATGGGAATCCTTTCACTCAGAACTTTCCTCTTAGCTGAGCCATCCAGCCCTATAATTAGCAGACTAATCTGAAGATAGTACTTAATAACATGTATGGAAGGCCTGCAATCCTTCTCAAATGATAAACGCATCTACAATTGCCAACAAAACAAAACTAATCTCTTCTTTGTTCCCTTAAACTAAATAGGTTGCAGGAAACTGAGATGTTGACCAGAATGTATCACATTTTCCATTTGGGAGCAGAACCAATGAAGACAGATTTAAGAGTAGGTCAGGGTGCGGAAGAACATGAAAGGTATCAGTCCCTAAGAGTGAAAGAAAAAAAATGTCCTAAGAGCCAATTTTTTAGTATTGCTAAACAAAAAGAGAATGTAGGCCAGGATTTGGCCAGAAAAGAGCAAGCTAAACTAAATATTCTCTCCAAAGATATAATACCTTTATTCCTCACCACCATTTTAGCCACCAGATCCCAAAACTCATCATCATCTGCATTTCCACTAAGACCTAATTACTTTCATAGGCATCAGCACAGGATTTCCACCTAAGGAGTCAGCTTGGGAGTATAAATATACATGAGTTCTAGACAAATGGAAGTGAAAAGAAAAGAACTTTTGAAAGGAAACTTAAGAATCGAAATTATTAGGAAGACAAGACTAAACTTCCTAAAGTTCTCTTGCTTAAAACTGCACCAAGATGTGCTAGTTATCACTTCTGAAAGGTGCACGATATAATCACTTATCAGACAGAAGCTTGAGTTCATGAAAAATGTGAACAATTTTCTAATATGTAGATCAGGTAGAAAAATGTACTCGTCAGGTCTATATTAAGATAGAAGTATGCAAGCATGGTCAAAAATGATTATGCAGGTATGCAAAACTACAAATTTTCAATTTTATACCATTTCACAGTGTAAGAGCACTTTTTTCTTTCTCTCACTATAAATAGTTTACAATTACTTGTCATTCACTGTCATTGTTTTCCAATATGTGAAGTTGCTCCGTATGGTACATTCTCCTAATAAAAAATGTGCTTTTCATTATCCCTTGACCAAACTCTCGAATGCTAAATCCAAATTAAATTTGAATCTTACGGCATGACATATAGTTGCAATCCAGAACTAGTTAGCTCAAGAAGCAAAAGGATATTGTTAAATAAGAATAATAGAACACTTTGGACTCCCAATAATTTAAAGCAATTCTCAGGAAAAGTCAAATTCAATTGCTACCAGAAGTGAACAACACTAGAGTCTAGAGTTAGAGGAGAAAAAAACTTCCTATTTAATCCAGGTATGATAACTTACACCCATTTTGGATCTGGAGATCCACAATCTGCACAGTACATATTGTCGGATTGACGTGACAGACTCTCCAGCCTTATCTGTGTACCTGCTTAATGAAAAAAAAAAAAAAAGTTATAAAAGTCATACAAGGTTGCTTGAAATGTCACAACATTTAAGTACTTTTCAGCAAGTCCAAACATAAAAGCAAGCATTCATCATCATTTTCAGCCAGAATGCCTTGTAAGAAGTACAAATTATTTAGTGAAAGGAACAATTCAGATTTTGGAGAAAGTATAGCGTGAATAATCACCTAGTTTGAAAATTATCATATCTTGGAGAAAATATAGCATGAATAATCACCTAGTTTGGCAAGTCAGATCATAGTTCACTTTGTAGTGTTAATAAGCTTACTTTTACTGCACTAATTTGTCGACAATTTGTTCCAATTGGCATTCATAATTTGATTTACTTTAAGAATGATACTAACAACCTCCACATGGGTCAAGGACAAGGCAAAGATTGATAAGAGAACGCAAAGAGTTTTAAACAAGAAATCCAAACATCAAGCCTCAACATACTGGAAGTTGGCAGTAGATCAATATGGTCACTCCAACTTGGTAGCTCTGAACATAGAAGATCATACAAGCTCGACGCCGACTCTACAAATGGAATATTTCTAATCAAATAATCAGATCATCATCCAAAAAATCATCTTGGCAAGACCAAGCTACAATAACATCATAAAGTTCTGCACTGTGGGAAAGCTATGTTCAATATCAAATAAGTAGAATGCTACTACAAATTGATTGGCATTAAGCATTAACAGAATGATACAATAAGCGTCAAGATGCTAAAGTATGTGCAAAAACCAAAGAGAGAAGCACTATTGCATACACATTAGAAGCATTAGAATACATAGACCACAAGATCAAGTTCTTAAAAAGCATTCTTATGGCTCACCTAAATACTCAAATTGAGGCATCCATGGACACCTTGAAGCTAAACAGATTAAAGGAGAGATCTGTTACACCCACATCTTATGAGCCAATGTACTCAAAAAGCACACAACTTTTGTACCTTTTTAGCTATCAGCTCGTGTGAACCCAATCTTTATAGGGGAAAAATAAACAAAATAACAGTGGATGACAAGATCTGCTTCTTTTAAACCCACAACCTCACCCTCTATCCACTATTGTGGGAAGAGAAAGTCCTTGTTCAGCTAGAGCTCATTGGCAAATACAGATAATAGTATTAATTCAGGATCATTTTTAACATTTTTACAAATAGATAAGGCTTGGCTAAAATACATAAGGCTTAATCCTTAGCCAACCCCAAAATTTTGGGACTAAGGCTTATATATTGCCTTTTATTTTCGTCCTCCTGATGACTTTACCATAATGAAGAAAGATTCATGTTTTTCTATTGCTACCACTAAGTTCTCTGTCACAAAATCATTTTCTACTAATGACAAACAAAAATAAATAAATAAAAAAAGGTCTATCATATGATTGAGACTATTCTGCAAAAACCTGAAACATTTTTGGGTTCAGAATTCTCTTGTTGAGTAGACATCTCCATGCCTCCAATACTTTCAACCCAAATCATGAAAACTGCTATTTGAAAACACCCATTATCTCATTTCCTTATCTGCATCCAATGATTACATACAAATCCAAATTTAGCAACTGCCCAGGGACATATATACAATTTAAAAATCAAGAAAAGCAAAATGTCAAGAACATTTTATTGAAGAAATCATAACAGATAAAACAAAAACAAAACTTTCATATATAAATCTCTTACAAAATGAAATTGGTTGCTACGAACAATTGAAGATGAAAATAATCTGAGCGAAAAATGGGTTCTTATTATCAGCTTCTTTCCTGCATATAAGAAAATGGGCTTTCATTAGAGAAGCCAAAATCAAAACATATGATGACAAATACATAAATTCTTCAAAATTAATGAACAAATGAGCTAAATAGCCAAAAGGGATCTTACAGAATGAAAAAAAATATATGTCGGTTGGAAATTGAAGCTGGAACTTTAAGATCATGCAGCCAAAAAAGTTCTATAAAAATGGATAATCCAGGAAAAGAATATATATTTGTTTATTTATTTCTCTAATGTATGTAAGTGTTGGAATTGAGGAAAGACAATAAAGAAGAGATTCAGGATAATCATGAGGCAATTATACAAGGAATCTGCATTGGATTTTTCCGAATATGTTTTTACATTTTTTAATTTATTTTATTTACTTTTTCTTGTTACTTTAATAATGGAAGAGAGGGTCAAAGTCAAAAAATAAGGCTTTTCTGGTGTTAATGACTCCAACGAACGCATATTTGTTCAATGTGAACAAGTCCCACGCGCTGCTGCTGCGCGTATAAACCTTGATGAGAAGCGCTTTTAACATTAATAAGTCTAAACACACAAAAATAAATCATAAATTTGTTAGTTTTGTTAAACTGGCATGTTGTGACCATGTACAATACAACTCATAAAAGTGATCTCAATGTTGAAACTATGTGAAAGTGATATTACCACCACTCACAAATTGACACCTTGATAAATTGTGAAAGAAGTTATAAACAAATGTTGTGTTTCTAACAAACAAAAAACAATAAACCCTTATTCATTTTTATTATTCTGTTGATTAAAAATTTTTGCTTGTAATATTTCACCAATAGAAAGTCTACAAATGTAACATAAATTTTATTTTGAATGCTCATTTTAAACCTTAGAATCCAATCATTTGCATCTCACATCATTTTTATAGTTTTTTTTCTCATTCTCATTCTTGATTTCCTCCTTTGAGATTCTCACATTTTAGTCAAGTAATATGATGCATAGTTTGTTCACCTTTTCATGGATAATTCCCTCCTCGGAGATTCTCACATTTTAGTCAAGTCATATGATGCATATTGCATGGTAGTTGCACAAACAAGTTCTAACTACTTATTTTAGTTATTTGTCTTTTGAATTGGTAACCATCCAATTCACTGCATTGTTCTAAACTTCTAAATCATTAACAACCCTAGACAATGAAACATTGAAAAAATAAATTATCCATCTTCCTTGTCTATTTTTATAATTTAAAAGCATTTAACATATCTCAAGTATAATATACAAAGTCCACTATAATTGTAGTAAGATTACATATAATCGTTCATTTTATCCCTATTTTAAAAGAAGTAAATGATTTATTAGTAAAATTATAATTTCTATTATTTTCATGATTTCTCTTCTAAAATCCTAAATGAATAAGAGAAAAGACCTTGAGCCTTATTCTATTTCATTTCATTCATTCAAAGATTTGTCCATTTTATTTCATTTTTTTATAAACTCCTAATTAACACCAATTTCATAAAAAATTTTTTTCCCTAATATAAGATTATTGACTCGAAAAGACAATTTAGAAAAAAATTTAACCATTTGTTAGAGGTCACCAAAAGAACAGATTATGGCGCGTGAGATCAATGCAAGTAGTGGATATAAGAATAAGACCACTAATATTAATATATTTATTTATTTAATCAGGCAAGTTGGCACGTGCGCGTGAATCCTATTAAATGGTGTTGTTCACGTTGGTTTGTTTAGTTCGTCCCGGGCCCATATACATTCATAATATTAACGACCATTTCTGTCTCCTTGCCGACAAGGGAATTGGGCCGGGTCAATTTTATTGGAATTTGATGATCCATCTGAAATTAGGATGAACTTTTTTTTTTCTTATTCAGAAAGTAGGAAAAAATACAAGAAAAAAAAAAAAATTAGGAGTGTGCATATAACCTACCAACTCCATGAAACAGTCTCAATCCAACCCAACCCCTATTTTGTGGGTTGGAATTTTTTTTTTTTTTTTTTCTTATATTAAGTAAGATGGGGCTTGAATTGATAGTTTTTACAAAGATAATATATAAATTCATGTAATAAAATTTATATTTGAATAATATTACTGCACAACACAAAACAACACAATTTTAAACAAGATACACTTAAAAAAAATTCCCCTATAGCAATATAGCTCTTGCACCAACCTGAGATTCATCCAATTGAATCTGAAACCATAAAACGTTAAAAATGTAAACATAAATCAATAAATAAAGTGGATAAAGACGAACATGGGTGGTAAGTTATATAAAAAAAACCAAGCTTAAAGCATAAAAGGAAAGTGAGAAAATACAAAGGCTTATTATATTTGTGGTTCACTAAGTGTGTCTATTGAATAGTCATAGTCATCAATTAATCATGTGTATTAAAAAAAATTGTATTATCCCAAATAACTGATAAAATCCTGATTTACTAAAAAAAAAATTAAAAACAAGTATCAACCTTCTATAAGGCCCTTTTTTTCAATCTAGGTTGGATTAGTTCACCCATCATAATTACAATATAGGCCTCTTAGACCATTTCTTTATTATTTGTCAAATTCAGAAAGCAGGAGTCTTATAATAAATCATCCATACCCACCATATCGAAATTAATAAGGGAAAATTTTCCACAAAGCATAACAATAACTTACAAACTTAGGAGAAAATCGTTATGATTGACCATGTAAATTTTCATAACAAATACATTCACTAAAAATTGACACAGTCCATCATAGGAATAATCCAAAATTACAAAGCAATATGTTTTATGCATAAAGCATACCAAATTATTCAAAAATTAATTAAAGGGTTAAATACACTGTTGGTCCCTAACGTTTACCCAAGTTGCATGTTTGGTCTCTAACGTTTAAAACGAACAGGAATGGTCCTTAACGTTTCAAAATCGTGCACCGTTGATCCTTCCGTTAATCTCCGTTAACTTTATGTATACGTGGCTAACAGATTGATGACGTAGTCGATTTTTAATTGAGGTGGCATTTTTTTTCATTTACAACTAGGATCTGACATGACAGCTTATTTAAAATCAAATAAAACTCATCCAATCCACCAAATCCAATTCTGATTAAAAAGCCCAATTACCCAAATTAAATTAAATTAAACCTTAAAATTAGACCTGTTCATCTCTTTTCTCCCTCTTCCTCTCTCTCTAGCCTTACTTGCACCATCACCCAAACCAACAACACAGAACTGGCAATCAGAGATGATTGTACCTAACACTACTATTTAATTCGGGTAATTGATGAATGGAATCTTTTTACACTTTTCTTATGTTAATATGCTCAAGATAAATACAGTTCTCTTGATTTATCAGTAGTCCTCAACATGTGGCAAATGCTTACTCATCATTGCCAAAGCTTGTAACTGGTACAAATCTAGGAATTCAAAAGGCTAATAATTAACAGTGAGAATTTATGGTTTTTCTATCCCTCTAGGCTGAGGATATGGGCTCAATTAACTGATGCGCAATTTCTTCTCTATAATATCGACAGTAATTGTATCATTCATTTCCTGTCAAATTGCATCATTGGGTAAGTTGCAAAAAGATGTCAGATGGCAATGGTGGCTACTTCATGTATGACATGCGCATGGAAGAAGAATTGATGGTGCAATTGAGGAGAGAGAGAGGAAGAGGGAGAAGAGAGATGCACAATATGATTTTAGGGTTTAATTTAATTTGGGTAATTGGGTTTTTTAATCTGGGTTGGGTGAGTTTTATTTGTTTTTTAATGGGTATGTCATGTCACATCCTAATTATAAATGAAAAAAATGTCAATTCAATTAAAAATTGGACATGTCATCAATCCTGTTAGCCACGTATACACAAAGTTAACGGAGACTAACGGAAAAACCAATGATGCATAATTTTGAAACCTTAGGGACCATTTTTGCCTGTTTGAAACGTTAGGGACCAAACGTGCAACTTAGGTAAACGTTAGGGACCAACAGTATATTTAACCCTTAATTAAATGAGTCTCATAGTTTCGGTTTAATGAATTTTAAGTGTTAAATTAAGTGAAAACCAATTTTCCTTCAAAACAAGAATTAAATCAAGCTCCTTACACAATTTGTAAAAATAAAAAAATCTCCATAACTTTCTACAATATCAGAATATGGAAACGAAAAATAGTTTTCGCAGAAAAATCAATTTTAATGACTGAATTTATTTATTTCCTAAAAAAAGAGAGTTATGATGACGAACTAATGCAAATTAACTGGATTTTAGTAACGACTTATTATTTGTGCATTGTCATATCAATCCCTCATTGATGCCAGGACATAAAAAACATGCCACCTAAGAAAATTTTATAAGCTTTATTGGCCTAAATTGTGTTGGTTTAGGGAAAAAAAAAATGATAAACCACTAACAAATTCGAAGGAATCAAAATGGTATTTAATCCAAAACACTTGTAATTTTCTAAAATCTAACAAGGTTATTGGTACATAGGCAAGGAAAATTTTATACAAAATTATGGGTCTTGGAGACATCCCGATTAGGATTCGATACAATTCAAAATTCAAATATGTTATGGGAAAGGGTCTCTAAAGTCTAAACACCATTTCATTGATATATCACAAAGAACAAATAATTTGAAATGAAATAAATGAAATAAGTATTTTAGTTTACCAGTTAAAGCTTTCTTAGAGAACCACCTACAGTTCTATAAAATATATGCGGGTAGGGATGGCAACGGGGCGGATCGGGAGTTTGACCCGAACCCGCCCCGACTATAGACATGTGACCCGACCCCGCCCCGCCCCGGTGTCGGGGCAACCTACCCCGCCCCGTCCCCAACCGCCCCGCCCCGCCTTGCCCCGCCCCGCCCCGAATTTAAAAAAAAACTTATACTCTTCAATTAAAATAAAACCCAAACCTCAAAAATTCATCTAACAGATTCTCTTTAATAAACACAAACAAAAATTATTTGTTTTGAATTGGTTTTACCTAAAATGTTATGATTCATAATAATAAAAACTAATATTTTTGTAATATTATTAAAAGTAGGTGCGGGTCGGGGCGGGTCGGGTATCGGGGCGGGGCGGGGCGGGAATGCCAATACCATTACCGCCCCGCCCCGGTGATCGGGGCAAAAGTCTTGCCCCGTTCCCGCCCCGCCACCTCTACGGGGCGGGTAATATCCGTGCGGGGCGGGGCGGTTCGGGGCGGGTCGGGCCGGGTCGGTGCAAAATTGCCATCCCTATATGCGGGCCAAAAGATCATCTACACCATCTTGGAGATCTCATACATGTGTTTTCATGCTATTTCATAGATTTAAGGATTCCATCATTTGTGGGGACTTGTCGCTTTCGAGCATTTTGAAATCTTTTCATATTTTTACCAAGCATCTTTCTATTCATGTAGTCTAACTTCAAGCCTCACTTAGATGATTACGAGTTAGGCTTTTGTTTTTGGTGTTAGAGTTTGTTCTTAGCCCATAAAACCAAATGGAAATCCTTTCTCACACCCTAATCCATAATGTTAACAAATTCATCCTAGGTCCATGTTTGGATTGGGTTTAATATGCATGACTTGGACATACAAAAATGTATTGGTTACGCACACATTTTTTTTATGCATGTGGGCATTCTTGAGAGAGAGAGAGAGAGAGAAACTATTTACCAAATCTAAAATTAGAGATAACTCTTGGGTTTTGTGTATCAACAACATCTTACTACTTGATAAACATTTCAAAGCATTCAAGTATGCAAAACGAAAGTAATTCATAATATAATATTCAGCACAATAATTAAAGCATTGTTCAACCATTCGAAACACGGGATCTTCTCGATAATTCCTAATGTGCTTCATAAGGCAATGTTGATAACTCTGTCGAATGCATGTTCCCAGGAAATCAAGATCTCCTATTTGTTCTTCTAGACAACTTTCAAGGTTTAATTTTATCCAGGCAAATATATACTAATCCTTGAACTTTATCAGGTTTAGAGAGAAGAGGAAGCGAGATTAAAAGTGAAGCAGGAAGAAAAGAGATAGAGGTAAGGTCATTAGCTTGCACTTCAACAAGAATAATGATAATTAAATCCATCATCCCCACCATAACTTTTCTCATAAATTTCCTAGCCATGTATTTTCTTCCGGTTGAAATTTTCTCTTTTTTCTATGAAGTTAAATTCAGAATAATGCTTCTTAGCCATAAGGACTTAAACCCTTATGCCTTATATACAACTAAATGATTTGACACATTTGAAACAAGATGATTTAATCTATTAATTGATTTGTTCTTATAATTTTTTGTTCTAATATGTCTTGTTTAAGATTTGTGACTTTTGGAGGTATGAGCATTTTAAAGTTAAGTGGCTTCCAAATAATGTCCTTTGACTAAGGTCACAAAGAGTTCTATTAAGAACAAAGCTCTTAACAATAACAGAAATGTTTTAGGTTTGAACTACATGAAACGTTTTAATTCGAGTTTGTATTTCTTGGCCTTCGGATTGGTTTGCATGTATATCTGAATTGAAATTTAAAACTCACTTGTTCAGCGGCCAATAAGAAATATAATATAGGCTGGTAGGACTGTACAATCCCACCCATCCCAACGATCCTACAACCGATTCTAAATTCCTAGCTATTTTAATGCCATCCTAATTGTTTTGAGATAGTAGAACCCTAGGATGATCCTACGATCCGGATAGTTTATTTTATGTGAAGAAAAAGCAATTAAAGGTTGAAATTATAACTCTGATCAATCAAGTTTCAATTGCATGGTACTAGGATTAGCATTTTGTGATTCTGTTATTCTATCTATCTATCTATATATAAACAGAGATATAAAACAAATGTTACCAATCTAATACCACATTAGAGCAGAAATGTTGTACTTCAATATATTATGCTTTGAGAAAACCTCGCACCCAAAAGCTTCAGGTCCTGTAAGTTTCATTTAACTTAGCGAACATTCAGTGTATTAAATTAAGCAAAGTTTTTACTCATCCATCAATTAGCAAAACATACAAGCATAAGCAAACCATGGGAGCAGACTTAAAAAATCTTTAGGTGCATTTAGCCAAGTATGCATCCCATCCTTGTAAACGGTATTCACGAGCTGTCTCTGCGGGGTCAGCAGCCTTTATAATTCCACGTCCCACAATTATTATGTCACTACCTCTGTCATAGATGACCTGGAATACCATTTATCTCAGTCATGAGAGCTGTGGCAACTTGCAATAACAAGAGAGAGAAATGCAACTCAAAGTCTAGAGAAGAGTAGTCATGGTATATGAGACATGAGTCCATCTCCTACCATAGTTTGACAAGTATTTATAGTTCCACTTATGAAACTTGAGCATCATAAACAGTTGTGAAATCTAATAGATCTACCCACAAGGAATGATAATATATCTTCTTTTTTTATAAGTAATAATAAGGAAAAATAATATAAAATTCAAGGACTTGAATAAATTTTTGAAAAAAGTACATAATAAGAAACAAGTTATTCCATCCTTTCCCTTCTTTGCCAAGAAAAGAAAGAAGAAAAAGTATACCATCAGGCAGAGAACAAGTGAACACTGATCAGAACTTACAGAGTAGGGAGTGTTGTATTGCTGGCCAAGTCCATCACCACCAGTTACCATTTGGACTCCAGGGGTTGCCTGAATGAATGCTGGATTTACGGGTGCCCCTGCCCATGATGCTGGATTAACAGAGATGAAGCCAATGACAAAATCAGAGTGATCCTCTGCAATTTTTACTGCTGCAGCTGTGTAGTCTCCCTTGGCAAGGTTACCAGCTGAGCTCATTTCAGCAAGCAACAACAGTCCCCTACCACGAGGCAAACCCTGAGTACAGTACATAGAGAAAAATCAGAGTAGGATTCATTTGAGAAAGATAACAAAACTATTAAAATCCACATAGAACAATTAGTCAAAACCTTCAACTTCAGTCCATCTACAATTCCAGGACCAGAGATTATGTGAGCATTAACAATATCCGCCCAATCCAATATATGAAAGATACCTCTGCAAACAACAGAATCACAGGCTGTCAGAAGGGCAAGCATACAACAGAAAATTGATTTAAGAAAAACTAGAGGAGGAAAGTTTATTCACCCTTCATACTGCATCGTCACTGTGTTACCAATGTCTGCAAATTTACGATCTTCAAAGATTAAGAAATTGTGTTTATCGGCAATCTTCGATAGAAAAAAGCACAATTAGCTATGAATAGAAAGTGAATTCTATCAAAACAAACACTCATAAGAGACACATGATAGAACATAGGTGAATGGTACTCAGAAAAGCAAAAATAGCTTCAAAATATAGCAAGGCCACTATCTGTCACAAAGTTTAAATAATAGCTAGGTTTTCAATTCAAAAAGATAAATTTGTAATAAAGTTATTTAATTAACTTATGAGAAAAACAAAATTACTAAAACAAAACAAAACAAAACAGCATCTGCTTCAGGCGAATGTCTGGCTATTTAAAATGACTAAAGAAAAACCATCAGCTTAAGCCTTTAATAGTAGTGAAGTGTATGATGCAATCCAAGAAAACCATAGGGTAACCAGAAATAAAACATTTGTTAATTCAACACCAAGGGAAAATCATTATATCTGCACTCCAACAGAATTTACCATGACATTATGCTTCAGGAATGAATTAAATCTAACCCTTGGAAATGGTAATACGAAAGGAATGATCAGAGATTGTCATTAAGGATACAACAATATAATGCAGCTTAATATGTATTTATTTTTATTTTTTTATATATACACATAAGTATAATGCAGCTATATCTTATCAAGGTGGGGAGTAAGACAATGCGTTAAAAACAAGAGAAAGGAATAAACTATGTCTGCAGGTCCTATCAAGATCTGAATCAACCATATAGAGTTTTGACCTTGATACTAAATAAGACCAGACAGTTTAAATCCGAATCCCGGTCAAAAGATACAACATAATTGGAGTAAAAAACAAACCTGGGTAGATTACCAACTAGAAAAAGGTAATTTTTAGGCTAGATTCAATATAAGCATTATAAAGACAATGAAGGACTCGATGCATCTTCCACAAATTTGGGAATTCACAATTTATATTGATCTAAAGGAAAACTGAGACTATCATTTCTCATATCTAAGCCAAGACTGATCACTCTCTGTAAGCACTAACATCAATTGACCCATCGCAACCCCTATTCCACATTTATTCTTACTTCACAATAAGTTTCAATAACTATCATTATAAAAAAGACATGGCCTATAAATTATCATATAACAACTTTGTCAAAGTAGGAAACAATAAGAAATAAGCAAGTTATACCGAGCGAAGTTTGGAACCAAAATCTGGGGTGAAGTCAGGCAATATATCAACGTGGGTTTTCAACAAGCATATCTCTGGGCCAACCTGCATTAAAATTTCAATAGAATCAGCCAACGTGGTCAACTTTAGTTACTCTATATTTCAAATCTTCACTAATAATCTCAACTTTTAGTTAAACAATTGATGAGCTTGTTCCATAATAACCTGTAGAAATTGAGCTTATTTACTTACTCATATAATACAAAACTACTTTTTGAACTGTACCATCATTAAAAAAATTTGAAGTGGATTTTTCCTTTTATGACAACTTCACAAAAAAGAAAATAGTAAATTACAAAACACAAACTTTTCTCAGTTAAAAGTACAACTACACAATCAAGAAGCAGCCTGTTTAGTAAATTCTCCAGTTACCATGAGATTTCACAACAAAACACAAACTTTTTCTTATGTAAAGCACTGATAAATAATCTCCTAAATTTGTACTTCATACTGTTAATATACAATTACCTTCATTAATAGATTAACAAAATAGTAAAACATTTGGAACAGCCTCCTTGGAATTTTCCATTTGCGTGCCCATTTAAAATTGCACTTTTTCAAAATACAGCTTTTAAAAATCCCATCTTTTTTTAGGTAAGGGTTTTTCAAACAATTATAAAAAAACATTATACACGTTTGTTTAGAATTTTCTTTTCCTAGAAAAACTATATTTTCATTTTCCCGAGAATTTGAGAATTTGAATACCTTCTCAGCCAAGTCCAACAATTCCTTGGCAGTTCCAACATCCGCAGCCAAACAGAGATTACTCTCCTTCTTCACCATCACCTCAAACAGTCTCTTCCCCATCGGATTCTTCGTCAACTTCGCTCTCTCTCCGAACTCCAAGCCCTTAACCCTAACCGGCTTCTCCACCGTCTTCACCGCCACTTTCCGATTCTCATCCAGAAACCTCATCACCACGGTCTCCATCTCCGCCTCCAATTTCCCTTTCTCCCTCAAAATCCTCACCATCTCCGTCAACTTGATAATCGCATGCAACCGAATCCCATTCTCCTCCAGATTCTCCCTCCCCCCTTGCTCCCGATCGATCAACACCACGGCGTCGCGGACGTTCAACCCCGCGGCGCGTAACGGCGCGGCGGTTTCGAGAACGGAGGTGCCGCTGGTGACGAGGTCCTCGATAATGAGGCAGGTTTGGTCTTTGACGAAAGCGCCCTCGATGGACTTGGAGGTGCCGTAGTCCTTGACTTCCTTGCGGCGCATGAGCATGGGGACATGGTGGGAGACGGAGACGCAGGTGGCGATTGGGAGAGCGGTGTAAGGGACGCCGCATACGACGTCGTAGGAGGTGGAGGAAGGGAGGGAAGAGATTAGGGTTTGGGAGATTTGGGAGAGGAGGGAAGGGTAGGAAACGATGAGGCGGAGGTCGATGTAGATTGGGGAGGAGATGCCGGATTTTAGCTTGAAGTTGCCGAATTTGACGGCGGAGATCTCGTGGAGTTGGAGGACTAGGGACTCCATTGACGGCGACGATGACATTTTTTTGGATGTGAATGAGTGAGTAAGACTGTAAGAGTGAGTGAGTGAGAGAGAGTGACGGCTGTACGGTTTGAGTGGGAAACACCGAAACACTGTTTTTGGATTTGTGTCTGTTTGTATATTTGTTAATTACAATTAACACCTTTTATTTTAAAATTATTAACAAGGTGACCCATTTATTAAAATTTAGAATAAAGTATTGTTTTTTTATTAGGTTTTTGTCCTTAAATTTTAAAAGTTCATTTTTATCTTCAAACTTTAAAAAAAATCATTTTAAACATGAATTTCGTCATTTTAAAAAGTAACACCTGTTATTAAATTTTAAAAGACAAAAAAAAACTTTTTCAAAATTACAAACAAGAAAATTTTAAAGTATAAAGACAAACCGAATTTAAGAAATTTAAGGACGAAAATATTTTTTATTAAAATTTAGTTTAATAAAACGTTCTTTGGAAAACGTTTTACGTGTTTTCCGGTGTTTTTATTATGGTCAACGTAAAAATTTAGAAAACATAACAAAAAAAAGTCCACACATTGTTTTACGGTATTATTTTCCGTAAAACAAATTTAACAAAAAAAAGCCTACTCACTTTCCCTCACCCTCTTATGTTTTACATAATTAAGCTCCTCTCTCTCTCTTTTCTCTCTCACCCAGCCCAGCACCGCCTCTGTTATCGCCATGGCCTCCTCTTCCAAGCAAGAGTTTGTCCCACTCTTCCATGCCAAGGTAAACCGCTTCCCACATCACCACGATTTAGGACGCCAATATCGCGTCGAATGCTCGCCTTCGACACGATAACATAGAGGAAAAGGTCATTTAAAGGAATCTTCCCTGAAAAAATAGGAGGAACAGAGACATGGCAAATCAGTATTGTTCACTATACATTCATGAACTTCATACCGTGACTTGAGCTTCGAGGCCAAGGGCCCAGTGGCTTCGAGGTTGTGGGTAGAAAAGGACCGGTTTGATGAGAAGTGACTTACAAACTTGATTTGATAAAAGTGAAGGTTTGAAGCAGTGCATTCTTTCCTTCTTTCTTTCTTTGCGGTTCTGTGATTGAAAGAAGTAAGCAAGGGTTTAAATGTTGCTTTTAATGGGAAAGCGAGGCTTTCAATAAGCTTGCTAGGTGTTCGATGAAAGTTCTGAACAAGATTTATGGCTGGAGCTGGACCAATTGATGAAGAGAGACACGGCTTTCAAATTCAGGCCCAATTGAGCATTTAATCCAAGCCTTTAAATGTTCTTGGTCTTTTGTCCAGTGGACTTATTTTGTCTTGAAAATGACTATTTTATGTGTACCAAACACAAGAAAACGTTTTCTAACTTATTTTCTAAATCATTACTAAACATAAGAAAATGCACCAATTTTTCCAAAAATGTTTTATGGAAAATGAATCATTTTCCGGAAAACATTTTTGATGAAACAAACGAAGTCTAAGAAATAACAAGGGAGCTTCTATCAAAAAAAATAAGATAACGAGGGAGCAAATTGTTATTGCAAAAAATAAAATAACAAGCGAGCAAATTGTTGCAAAAAATTAACAAGCGAGCAAATTGTTATTGCAGTGTTGCATGCAATGTGAGACATGAGAGGGGGTCCCACTAGTCTCGAGGTTGCCGAGGAATGAGTGAGGGGAGTGTGGGGTTCACTAATTTCGAATTTTACAATTAACACCCTTGATTTTAAAATTATTAACAAGGTGATCCCTCTATCAAAATTTACAAAACTACATTATTTTCAAAAAACTTCTCCCTTTTCTGGGTGAAAATGACATAGTTTTGAGTTTTGAGTTGACTGTACCAAAAGCCAAAAACCCCACAGTGAATAGGTGAAGGCCATACGTGATTATGGCATCCACTAGCATCTACTTTAAGCCACCCCCCATTTTTCTTTTGGCCATTGAACCTTAGAAAAGGACAATAATTCATGTGTAAACGCACTGAATAATGGCTAACCAAAAGCTTCAAATGCAACTCATTTTGGATTTTCTTTTGTTTTCTTTTAGGCCATTTGGTTGGAATTGATCCTTTGATGAGTTAGATAATAGAATAACTTTTGGGTGATCTGAATGGGTCTTGACTCCTGAAGGGACATACTTGATAATCTCTATTTAGTTGGAGAAAAAGAACCAAACGCCTTATTTGATATTTGATATTTGATGCTTTCTGACCCATTTGATATCCACTTTGTCTGTAAAAAGCAAGGAACCACCGACTAGTTTTCCTTTATTTGGAAAAGTGGTGTGTTGCTAAACAATTGAATCTATAGAACAGATTGAGATCCTATGTAATTGATAAGGGCAATAGTTTTTAATGGTTGAGATGAAAAGCAGTAAAATAAATTTTGAATTTAGTCGTTAGTTCAAATACATTAAAAAATGGTTGAGATGAAAAGCAGTAAAAAGTTAAACTTTTTGAATTGAATGGTCGTTAGTTCAAATCATTAAAAAATATTTAAAAAATTTAAAAAGTTACTTTTTCATTGAATGGTCAAGATCAAAAAATTACTTTTCAATGGACGGTCAAGACCAAAGCAATTGGTGAAAACCAATTGCATGGAATCTCATTCCCTGTAGAATGTGGCAAGTTTGTTTTGATGCTGTAAACGTGGGATTTGTAGGGAAGCTAATAGTGTTGCTCATCAGCTGTGTAAATGGGGAATACACCATTCCCAATTTAATTTGTTTGATAACACAGTTCAATTGCTCGTGCATCCAAAGCTGTACTAACTCCTAACACTGATGTATTCGCCCATGCATGCATGAACCACCAAAGAAAAAAGTATTACCACAGGACTATTAATTCATCTACAAATAGATAAATATTGTAATGATAGATAACAGGTATGCCTTCCCTCTCATGTATTAAATGCTCGGAAAAGCAAAGAGAGTTTGCCTCCAACATTCCAAAAAATACATGAACAGAAGACTCAAAAGGACTGATTCTACTTACTATAAGGTAAAATAAAATGGAAAGAAGATCAATGCAGAAATTCTTATCACTGCTCTTTCCAAATCCTACCAGTAACTCTAAGCTTCAATTCCTTCCGGTCTCCCCCAGAGAAGAAGAGAGCCATGTTACGTTGGATGATGAGACCATCAAAACTGTCACGCACCTTCCTATGGCTATCCCTAATGCTTCTAGGTACTCCCTGCCAAGTCATCTTCCTCCCATTTCCACCAACCTCAAGGCTGTAGCTGTAGTTCTTTGCCTCATTATCATCACCCATAAATCGCAAGAATGCTATGTAGACTGGACCCATCCCAAGCTGGAAAGCTTCAAAATGCAGACAAAAGTATTGACCAAAGCAACTGAAGACCTAGAAATAACAGAGAAATTCAATGATCAGTTACTAACCCAATTGTCCAGTAAATGCAAGGATTAACTGAGCTATACATAAATGCGGCATAACATATTATGATGCGCATGTCAACATTGGATCACACACCCTGATATGGCAGACTATTATGCCAATATTATAACTCCTCTTTAATGTATTGGCATTTTGAATTATCAAGCTCATTACTTACAAGTTGTCCTGTTTCCATAAACATGGGGTCTCCAAGACACAGTCACAAATATTTCTTCCCAATTTAGGCACAAAGAAATGCAATTCTGCATCAGGGATATGTTAAAACAGAGGAGCAATTTGTTGGTCTTATAAGAAAACAAGTGAAGATGATAATTGGTAGTCTAAGCTCCTACCCGAGTACTAGAGAGAATGTTGAATTGAGTTCTAGGTGGGGGTTTTCAATTTTATCTGTTTAAAGTATAATTGATATGATTTGCTTTTGTTTGGTCTCATGCTGTTTGGGCATCTCTGGAGGTTTTGTTTTCTAGTTTTAGCTCCTCTGTTTTGAGCTTTTTGTCTTCTTGTAGTTTGTGGTTAACTGGGTTGTAGTTAGCTGCAGGGAAGTTTGTTGTTTAGCCATTTGGCTCTGTTGCTCGTATACCAGCTTGTTTTGAATAAAAATATTCTGAACTTGATTATAAAAAAAAAATAAAAACTAGAGAAAAATTCTATATGGATGGGCTATACTACAATTCTTTATTTAAATTAACTCTTATAGGTCCTATTTCGTATGTGTGTGCATTTTTTATAATAAAACTCATTAATTAAAAGATTCCATTTCCTAAAAGAAGTCCACAAAGTACTGAGAAATAAATATTTCATCCAGATACATGGAACAAACCCCTCACCAGATAACCAAAGCATAAGCAAGCAAAGAACTATAAAGAAGACAATTAGATAAGGACAAGTAAGTAACACTATACCGTCAGCATCCATGTGGCATTTTCAACCTCTTGTGGATTTGATTTGACATAGCGATGGTTGAAAGTGCTGCCATTGTGCATGTCAACTTTGTGATCATCTTTCAGGTGGGCCACCAGATAGGGTATATCACCAATGACTGTGCATTCTGATCCAGCATAGGGACAGTTATAGGGTCTATAGACACATTGAGATTCATGTTTAAGTTTGCTGTAATATGGGTATATGCCAATGCACCCAAAACTCTGATATTTACATGGAAGTTCCAGAGATGCAGCCACCTTCTCCAATGCAAGACATCTTATATTGCCAAGTTCATGCCTGCATGTGGGGCACCGGTTGTGCACTCTGGGCTTGCAACCAGAGCACAACGTGTGACCATTTGAACACTGCAACAAGGAAGAACAGTAGAACACCAATAAGATGAAATTGGCATTTAAATTGCATCAATTTTCATTTTAATTAGACAAAAATATGGTGTAAACAAAATTGATTAAAATAGTATGAGGAAAGAGGTGTTTATGGATGGGAAAAAATGGATGAAACACTGTAAGCTAAGAAAGAAATATATATTGGGAATATAATATCTCAGACCTTAATTTTCTTGCCCTCCTTTGTACACAACCTGTGCACTTGGAGAGCTCTGTATTTTTTTTTCGATTAATAACATCTGACCTTCACTTATCAAAAAAAAATTAATAATAATATCAGAGACCAAAACCAGTGTTTCGAATAGCTCATTGTGAAAATGGCACATGTACTAACTCAAATATTGATTCATGATGTATAGAAGGTTAAGGAATACTGATTCAAGCTTTCCACATAGGTCAATGTTGTTTCTCTTAACTATAAATATGTCAACATAAGACATAAAGTGAAAATATAGACGAATTTTTTTTGAAAAGAAACCTAAACACGTTAACAACGAACAAGTTCTCTAAAAGATTCCCTTCTTTTATGAATGGGTAAAAATTAAATCAACACCAATTAACATGTTGACATAATAATTCATGTACATGGCATTTCATAAAATTGGTAAAAATGCATTTCAACATGACAATTTGTGTTCATTCAAACCAGATAGGTAGAAGGGTACATTGTCATTTTGAACAAACCTGATGGATAGGGGGGTACATGGCATTTAAGCACACAGGGCACTCCAATAGTTCGCGGACACTGCTAGAAACAATCAGATTAGGTTTTATAGCAGTTGCAGCAGGATCATTCACATGTTCACCAACATCCAACATGTCTTCACTTTGAGGAGGATCAATGACCTCAGGTTTGCTTCGTATGTCATCAAAATATGGATTTCCAGATGCCATCCTAGTATTATGGTGGCTTACTCTAGAAGCAAAATCTAGGAACACAAGTACAAACATAACATCAATCCATGATTTGTAAGAAATGAGATCTGGCACAGGAGGTAGACAAGAATAAACAATTTGTAATAAATGCAGTAATCAGATCAAGATGTTTCAAGTAACACTAGAACAGAGGGAGTGGTTGTGCTCAAAGAGAGCTTATTTTGGTAGCAGAAGCGCTTTAAGAGCGCCGTTGACATGTGCTATAGCTCAACTCACTTGGTGTTGACTCTAACCTTTAGCCAATGAGCTATAGATCAAATTGCACTTCCTCCTCTCATAATAATGGGATGGAGGGTGGGGTTGTGAGTTCAAGCCCCATTGGGAATGTGAGTAACTTACCAATAAAATAAAAAATAGATAATATTTAAACATTTAACTATACTTTTTTTTTTTTTTTGCCTCTTTGAGCACCTGACTATTCCAGGCTTCTAGCAGTAAGTCTACATTTAACTATAATTACTAACATATAATTCAACAAAAAAACAGTAAAAGATGTATCTCAACATATTTATTGCAATATTTTTATCAAAAAAAAAAAATGTATCTCAACATATTTATTGCAATATAAAAAATAACAATGAAGAACATGCCCATAACTGCGGATCATCATATCTAAGAAAGTAATAACTTTAATCGAAATGAAAGTAGTAACTAGCTTCAGAGATAAACTAAAAACATTACCAGATATTCTTACCAGCAAATTTAGTATTCCACTTTAATTTCTTGCCTTCTTTCGACAAGGTATAAATTGGATTGGAACTCCAGAACCTACGAATGATATCAATAACATAAAGATTCATAATCTCTCAATAAAAAAATAAATAAATAACTCCCATGTTCACATCATCATTCAATGAAACACTGCATAACAAAAACTATGGGTCGGTACTGTGGTAAATTCAATATTTTAGAAAGCAATAATTTGGAAATATAAAGAACAGAAAATTTACAACCATAATATTAGCTTCATTGGCATGAACGGTTAGATACAAAACATCAAATATCTGTCTCAGAAATTCCAGGGAAGGTTTCTATATGCGTTGCACATAAAGATGAAATAAAGCATTTAGTTTATTCTTACTTATCTGTCTCCTTATTCTTGGGTGCACAATCACTCTTACCACATAAAGCATGATAAGAAAATGAAAATAAAAAACTAAACATCTACTTAAAAGAGCTATAGAACTTCTCTCAAAACATTAGTGATGAATGGGAGCTCATAATACAAGCAACAACGACATACACATAAAAGCAGTTTGTTTCCGTATCATCCAAAAATAACAAGTAGAAGTTACCTATCAAAAAATAAAAAAATAAATAACAAGTAGAAGTTGTCCCAAACTAATCAGAATAGACTCTAGATGATCATTACAGAAAATCCATTGCATTAAAGGTTGCAAATTAGGTGTCCAGAAGAAAAAGGTCTAATTGATCACCATATTGCCAAGAAAAGAGAAAAAAAAAAAAAAAGAAAAAAAAAAAAAGAAACCACTAAAACTGAACCAATCATGATATGGCTGACAAAAAGTACTGAATCTAATCGAGTAAGTTATCCCCTTCATCTGCTTAAAGCATTATTAAAACACTAATCTAGAAAAGACTCACATAAAGCGCACAGCCAAAGATAATACTGTACCAAAAATCGCAATAACTTCATTAGTTTTCATAAATTATAGATTATTGTACACCCTTCTTTCTAACCCCTCAAAAGATTATATTTTTAACTTGGTAATTACACACACCAAGTGGGTCTTGAACCATAGACTTCTAAACCCTAAACAAATCTAGAATTAGTATATATGAAAAAAAAAAAATGAAAAAAAAAAAAACCTCTACCTTTCTGGGAGCAACACTCTGAAATTCAAATCTAAGAACTACAAAAAGCCAAACTACTCTCAACATTCAGTCATTGGTGAGTACTTTAAGTACCAAAGTAACAATTTTTAACAAAGTAAAAAGCGTCACATACTTGCACATAAATCAATTTGCAGGAAAAACACTAAATTAACAACATGAAGCACACAAATCACTATCAATACCACTACAGCCCTAGCTTCGAAAGCGATTTGAACTATTAGAACCCATAAATAAAATACGCTAATAATAATAATAATAACAAACACTTACACCATAATCAGCTACGAGAACTAAGCGGTCGTAACAAAATTAGAACCTAAACCAAAATTAGAATTTATTCAAATGCAAACTATAAAACCCTAGAATCACACGTAGATACTCAAAGTCAAAGCTAAAGTCGCAACAGATCTAGAATATTTCAGAATAGTAATTCACAGAAAAGGAAACTTCCCGCAAAATTACAGGAAAATAAAATAAAAATAAATCAAAATACAAAAAAATTAAAATTTAGATAGAGAGAGGAAAAAGTACCTTGAATCAGATTCAAAACTCAAATAGCCATTGCAAAGCTCAAACCCTAACAGAGCGAGAATGTGAGAGAGAGAGAGAGAGAGAGAAGAGTATTCAGAAATGTGTAGAGTGTAGTGTGTACTGTAGTGTAGTGTAATTAATACTCGTAAAAAAGGAGTGCGCGTTTGAGAATTTCAAATTAAAGCCGTTGAGAGAGAGAGAGAGAGGAGCGGAGTATGGTGGTACTGGTGGGAGGAGAGAGAAAATTCTCGAGAAAATACAAAAAGGAAATGTTAAAAAGTGTGGGGTCCTTTGAGCTCAGAAATCGTAGCGTCTCTGCAAAATTCTTTTAACTTTTTATTAGAATATCAAATCCGATTCGGGAGCTTCTTCGTTTGAAATTATTTTGATTTTGGAAAGAGACAGAGAGAGAGAAGGAGGGAAAAAAGGGGGAGCAGTGGCCCGGGAATGCTGTAGCCGGCTTTGCTGGTTTTGTGTTTGAGTCACGGTTTAAGAAGCACAAGTGCGACATTTTTTGGGACTTTTGTAATTTGATTACGTTACCAGCCACGCGGAATGTTGCGCGTGCAAATATATGAATATAGTGAGTGTGACTGTTGTGTTGTGTAGTTGTCAATAGAATTTAATTTTTGGTATCAATTTCTACCTCATTATTCACCAACCAAATAAAGTTACCAAATGTCATACACTCAATAATCACTCCACTCGCATATGTTTCCTGATTTAGATAAATACCAATGTTATAAATTAGTCGGTAATAATTTTTTTTGTGTGTGTAAATATGAAATTTGAGAATTATTTGTATATAGAATTATATATATTAGTATTAGGTATTTATTATGATTGATTTTGTATATGGAAGTATATATATATTATAGTATTAAATAATTATTATGATTGTGTTTGTATATATAACTATATATTTTACCTTTTAAAGAAAATATGATGTGTCAAAATTTTAATGAGAAATTTAAATAAATAATAGGATTTAAAATTCTATTATCAAGTATATAAATTAAATTAATAACATGAGACCTCAAAAGCTTATGTGGCATAATATCATAGAGTATAGATAAAAGGAAATTATACTTTTACCTACTTTAAATTTGGGGTTGTTTTATTTTGATCCTTTAAGTTTAAATTTGTATATTTTAATCCACACGCTTGAGCTTGTTTTCAAAACGGTTCTAATGCTTGCTTAGTCATTTGACATGTCACACATATGTTGTCTAAGTGTTCTAGTATGCCCCATCAACCAAATAATTTATAAGGAAAAAAATTAAGAAAGAAATGATGTTGTGTGAAGAGAAATGTGGGGGCAAAACCGCAAAAACAATGTTGCTCGAAGATCCATCAAGAATAGAAAGGTTATGGCACAATAACCTAACTTGGCCATTCATCATAAATTTTTAATCTCACTGTCTAAGAGATTTCATCACTTTATTCTCCACCTAAGAGTGTTTCTATTTGACAACCATACTTGTCCCAATTGGCTGAAGAATATTCATTTTTTAATATAATTAGAGTGTTCACTCACATCGTATAACAAGTATATATGTGTTTACTATTCTTTTACTTAATAATAATGGTTCACTTGATCAACTGTTGGATCATTGGTTCAACCATTTGATTAATAATAATAATTCTTTAAAAAAATGAGATGGCATTCATCTTAAAACATAAATATGTAAGTATACCATAGATTGAAATTAATATAATATTATTTTTTTAAAAAATCTATTCAAAAATAGAATTTAATGATGTATATAAATGACTAAAAATAGGACACTTGAATTAATCTTTTAACAACTTATTTCAAGTTTGAAAACAAAAGACTTTAAATTTTATAAATAAAAGTGCAAAATGGATGGCTCGAATAAAACCATACAGTCATACACTGCAGTATTTGAGGTTGCTTCATGTTGTCCAAGACTTGTCTCCCCTTGGTCTAGCAATCCAAAACTAAGACCTCCTCTAGCTTGTGTTGTTTTGCTACTTTCAATTTCAGTGATGTTACTCTCTATTAGAGAGGTACAAACAAATCCCACTTTCTAAAAGTCTTACTTACACTTAGAGAATATACAAGATAAAGCTTTGTTCTTGTGCACTCCTCTTATTGTCACTCATGCACTCCTCTTATTGTCACTCATGCATGGGTTGGACCAATTTCTCCTAGACATTTAAACCCAAAAATTTCACACTTATAACTTGATAAGGGCTCTTAACTCCTTATCTACTAGTTCTTATCAATTTGGGATTCGATTATTTTATTTTATTTTTAACTAAAAGTGGCTAATAGCTAAAAAAAAAAATTCTCATACGCAGTTTAAAGTGTTGTAGGCAAGGCATGGTTCCAAAGTTGGAAAATATACATAAAATAATATTCCCTTAATGTAACAGCACGTCTGGGTGGTGTAGTTGGTTATCACGCTAGTCTCACACACTAGAGGTCCCCGGTTCGAACCCGGGCTCAGACATATAATAATTTTGTGTTTGTTTGCCTCTCTTTTGAGCCATGGGCCCATAACTGTCAATAATTTGATAGTTTTGCACTTAGCAGTAGAGCAGTTACCCTTTTGTAAAGTAATACTAATACCAGCTTCAAAATCACAGCCAAGTATCTATGATAGTTGCATACTGTGCTCAGACAATTTTTTGTCAAAACTGGAAAGGTGGTCTGATTTTAAGGCCTAGCAATAGAACACTTCTGTTGAATTTAATTAGGTGGACACTTCATTATTTAACCAGACCAATTTGTTTCTATGAGATCTTTGTTCCTTGTTAGCTATGAATTGAGCATAATCAAGTGTTTTTCTTCCAGTCGAGTTGTACTCTAATTTAGTTGCTAATTCTTAATACCGGATCGATCATGATCTCTTCACTGCATAGAAGATTAGTCATTAACACATCCTTAAATATGAAAGACTGAATTGTATCAGTGATGGCTTTCGGTATGCTTAACATGATGTCTCAATACCATTTGTTGGAGAAAAAATTCTTTGGAAGAGGAGGGATTTGAACCTTGACAGTTTGAAACACCACGAAGTTGAGTTACAAGTTTATTAACCTAATTGAGGTTTTCATATAACATATTAATGCCCGATTATGTTATATTAATTCTCAATTCTTTATTTATTTTTAGGTTTAAATACCATTTTGGTCCTCAACCTTTGACCTTTGTGTCAAATCGGTCCCTAACCTTTCAACTGTGTCAAATTGGTCCTTAACCTTTCAACCTTGTGTCAAAATGGTCCTTGCCGTTAAGTATTGGATGGAAAATACTAACGTGGCTAACGGTCTTTTTCTAATATAAAAAATATCTGACGTGATATGCCACATCATATTTTAATTTTTTAAAAAAATGTCAACTCAAATAAAGAAAATAAAGATTTGATTATGACACGTGAGTTTGTTTTGTTTTGTTTTTTGTTTTTTTTGATCAAGTAAAAAAATCTGAATCCCTAGCCTTCAAAATCCCCTGTCCTCTCTCATTACCCCTCACCCTCCCAATCCACCGCTGCCCCAACAGCTCAGGTTACCACCCTATGATGTTTGGACTAATATATGAACAGCTGAGAAAGTTCTGTTTTTGGACAATAATAGATGAAATTCTCCTAGTTTGAGGACTGATTTTGGACTACAGTCCATACGCGGAATGTCCCACAAAAGTCCCTCAGATCATATTTGTCCCGAACCCATTTTTTTGTACGGTTTTTGCCTAAAAGGGTCCCACAAAAAGCCTTGGTCCTCCTGGTTCCACCGCCACATGATGAATCCTTAATATCTCAATCAAGACCAAAAGGTATATATATATTGAACAAAATTGAGATGGGACAGTTTTGTCCAACAAAAGTCAGCAACAGCAACGTAGCAAAGAATCATATGTCCAAGTTGACAACCTGAGCTGATGCAACAGCGTGGTTACCTGAGCTCTTGGGGCTGGCGGTGGATTGGGAGTAGGGGTGGCAATTCGTGTTCGCGGGGCAGGTTCGTGTCGGGTTGGCTCATATATTTCGACTATTTGGGTCAACCCGAACACGACTCGTTTATTAATCGTGTCGGGATATGCCAACCCTAATACGACTCGTTTATTAAACGGGTTGACACGACACGACTCGCATAACCCATTTAATAAACAAGTCGGGTTGGGTTGACACGACCCGACACAACCCATTTGACCCGAATTACTCAAAATGACATATGTAACCCATTTGACCCGAATTCCACAAAATGACCCACACAACCCATTTGACCCGAATTACACAAATTGACCTGTTTAATAAATCATGTTTAATAAATCATCTACATCTACTAATTTATCAACCGGATCACTGGTGCCTCCCATTACTTCCTCATTTTCCATCTGAAAACATAAAAAAAATCAACCACCAAAAGCAAGAGAGTGACCGAGTGAGAGAAGTTGAGAAGTGAGAAGATCTGCCGGCGAGAGAGTGAGGGAGGCGGAGAGCACGGCGGCTCGGCAAGGGAGTGAGAGTGGTTGAGAGGCCGGGGTTGACTTTTGAGCTGGGCTGTCACGGTGACTTGGAGGCTGTCATGGTGTCACGGAGAAAGAGAGAGGAGGCGGAACCAAGGAAATGGAGTTGGAGGAGCTGGGCTGCTGGAGGCAGAACCGACGAGTTGGGCTACTGGAGGCGGAACAGACAAAATGGAGGTTGGAGGAGGCGAGGAGCTGGGCTGCTGGTGCTGGAGGTGGAAAATCAAAATGGAGAGAGAGGGGCGGCAGAAATTGAAATAGGCAAATGGGAAAGGGAAATGTAAAATTCGGTATTTATAGTTAGGGTTTATAAGGGTATTTTAGTAAATTTAATATTAATTTAATCGGGTTTATATGGGTTAAACGGGTTATACGGGTTGACCCAAATAACCCGTTTATTAAACGGGCCTATACGGGTTCGATCCGAATATGACCCGAACCCATTAAGCCCTAACCCAAACCCGCGAACTTCGTGTCGAGTTCGTGTCGGGTTCGCGGGTCGTGTCAAATATTGCCACCCTTAATTGGGAGGGTGAGGGGCAGTGAGAGAAGGCGGGAGATTTTGAAGGTTAGGGATTCAGACTTTTTTACTTGATCAAAAAAAAGAAGGGAGAAAGAAACTCACGTGTCATAATCAAATCTTTATTTTTTTTATTTGAGTTGGCATTTTTTAAAAAAATTAAAATATGAGATCGCATACCACGTCAGATATTTTTTATATTAGAAAAAGACCGTTAGCCACGTCAGCATTTTCCATCCAACACTTAACGGCAAAGACCATTTTAACACAAAGTTGAAAGGTGAAGGACCAATTTGACACAGTTGAAAGGTTAGGGATTGATTTGACATAAAGGTCAAAGGTTGAGGACCAAAACGATATTTAAACCTTATTTTTAATGTGGGGATTTAATTCACATGTGTATGTCTTACAATCTCTCACTCACATCTCACATGTGAGCTATTGCTTTTCCATGGGCTTTGAGGAATCTAGCGTTGTATCATTCTTTTTTAATCTAACAACATTGGAAATTCAATATTGTTGGACATTTTTCAAAGATCATATGTGTGTAGGCTTTATGTGTTGGGAATAAAACCTTATTCCTAAAACTTGTGGGATGCGGAAATAAATAACAAGCACAATCACACACAAGAACACAAAGATTTACATGGAAAAACCTTTCTCCTTGAAGGGAAAAAACCACGGGACAAACTCCGAATAAATCCACTATTATTACGCAATTACAATAGTTCTTCTCAAGTTTTATACCTAACTTGAGGTACTCACCAAATACAATAAATATCTCTCTAGGAATTAACACTCAACAAATTCTCTAGAGGAAAAACCCCAAATATATCTGTGATACTTCTCTGCATTAATACAAGCGTCACAAATTCTCCTTGATTTGTGCGCTAACCCATAAACCTCAGAGAATACCCAAATCTTTCGCTTCTCCCCGCAGGGAGGAATCCTTGGCCAAAGTCTTCTTCAACTTGCACTCTTCTCAAGGTGCTCTTTCTCCTCAGAGAATACCCAAAACCTTTCGCTTCTCCTCGCAGGGAGGAATCCTAGGCCAAAGCCTTCTTCAACTTGCACTCTTCTCAAGTTGCTCTTTCATCTCTCTATAGGGGAGGAACCCTTGGGCCAAAGCCTCCTTCAAGCTACACTCTTCTTATAGTGCTCTTTCTTCTTCTCTCCTTATAGGGGATGGCCCCTTAGGGCTCCAAGCCTCCTTGTAGCCGCACTCTCTCTCTATAGGGGAGAGCCCCCCAGGGCTCCCAGAACCATTGAATTCTTTACAACCCTGTCTATTTATAAGACTTCAATTGTATTCCTTAGTGGGCAAGGAATACATTAATTCTTTAATAAGGAATAGACTTTCCTTGCACACTAAGGAATAGTCTTTCCTTTCACATCAAGAACTCACATTTTCTTCCACATCAAGGAAATAAAAAATCACCTAATTAGTTTTCCTTCTTCATTAAGGAAACTCAATTAGTTTTCCTAATCAACATAGAAATTTGAGGCACTTTCCCAACATTATGGGCTTGCCTTGCCTTGTACAATGTACACTTGTATTATTAGACTAAATATCGGAACAAAGGAAGCAAAGTAGAGAGGTGTGAAGCATACACTAACTCCCAAGCTTTTGTTCCGTAAAAGAAATTTTCTTGACTCTAATCTCAACTCTTTATATGGTTTGTGTCTTCCAAGTTCTTTCATCAACTCCAACAATTAAAAATAAAAAGCAGAAAGTTATTAACTGATCCATTAGATGCACGTAGAAAATTTGGAAATCTGGTAAAGAATTTGACCATGGTGGAGAACAAGAACCAAAGGCAGCAAATAAAAGAATTAAAACACAAAAGCAGAACAAATATTCATCATAAGACTTGACAAAGATTTTTGTCTATTTTGTTGTTGAAATAAATAATAAATATATACTAACAATTGATGAAGATAGCACAACTTTATGTTTACATAAGGAAAATTTTCTCCCCAATAATACTCTACAGCTCTACTGGTCAACAACCATTGAGACTACTCCATTAACTAGCTTCTCACTCTCCACAATCACCACATTGTTAGTCACATTGGTCACTGCATGAGCTGTAAATTTAGGCTCTCCATGAGTGTTAAATGAGTACAGGCAATGATTAATCCTGTTGGGAAATACCAACATGGACGAAAAATCAGCCACCCACTTTGTGCCATGTCCTGCCACATTCAATTTTCCAACTGTTGATTTCAAGCTCATACCATTCACATTGTTCCGATCAATCACCACTTGATCAATGTCACTGAATTGTCCATCTAATTTTATTATTGGAACCATATTATGTGCTTGCCCACTAAACATATTATCCACAATATTCAACCCTGAGATTTTACCCTTAATCGATTTTAAGACCACATTAGCACCCCCTAGGAAGAATCCATTAGTAACATGGACTTGAACTGGGTCTTCCATAACTATAGAATTGTAATCCAAGTAACAATTTACAATCCTAGTTTGTGAATTTCCAGCTAGTTTTACTAATATTCCAATCCCACCAAAAAATGTTGCCTTGTTGTAACAATGTACCCCGTTGAGTATGTTTGCTTGACCTCTTAATACAATGCCAATTGCTGCTGAGAAAATTGCAACATCCGTGACTGCATTGTCATTACTTGCAAGGTCAATGGCAGTGCCTGAGAAATACTTCTCATTTTTATCCCCACCAACTGTTGAATGTTGTCCAAGAAAGCAGCTTGATATGAAGGTTTCATGGCCTCTTTGCACTATAATTCCCTGGGTTGTGAAGTGAAGAAAGAAGCAACTGTTTATACGAATTCTAGCCGAATCAATGATGGAAATCCCTCCTCCTCGGTAGCTTGAATCGAAGAGGATGTCCCGGAAGGTGATGTCCTCATAGTAGAATCCAGCATTTTGGACATTGTCGGAATTTGTAGAGTTTGGTGACCATAGTTCAATGAGGTGTTGATCACCGGGAAATGTATCTGATGCTCGCAAAGTTCCTCCTTGTACCTAATTGAGCATGTCAATATTACTTAAGTTTTGATAATTCAATTTTTACAATAAGTAGGGAAAGAGAGATTTAAACTTTGATTCTCTTTATAAAAGAGATCAATAATTTTTTTTTTAAAGAGATATACGAGTGGCATATATTCTACAAAAAGTCCATGCAAATTTACTCTCTTTTTTTGGAAACAAATTGTCAAATATATTGTCCCTCCAAAACTCATGTACTTGTGCTTTTTTTTTAAAAAGAAAAACTCCAAAATATAATGTAGTCACGATACATTAAATTCTAGAGCTCTATTTTAAAATTAGAAGAATAATTAAAGAGTACATCTATGAACACAAATAATTTCATAACAAATTTCACATTCACTTTGATTTTTGGGAGGCTATTCCTCACTCAACTTGATTTTTAATGGGCATACCCATGAGGTAATAAGACACATAAAGAGGGTGTGAAATTTATTGTGAAATTAGAGTTACTCATAATTAAATTACAAATCCATAATATTAAGCTTATTCTTCCTAGGACCTAACACTTCTAAATTAGTTCTAACTGAACACTGACAAATTTATTGTAGTTGTGAGCCATTTTAGAGAGAGAGAAAGGTCAAAAAGTTTGATCTTGAAACCAGAAATTTAAAAAAGCATTAAAGACGGATTTCAATAGCAAAAAGCAGTTAGGTGTTGAATAACTTGAATGCATTTCCAATTTTCCATGCATGGAAATTTGAAGGCGGAGCACACGCTCTAACATGGAAACGTGGCACAAGCTCCATGCATGATGCATGAGTTGCAACAAACGCCTAAAAACTCTTGCATTTTGTTTGGATTTGCAGATTTAAAACAATGACATTTAAACAACAATTACTATTACAAATTAAACAAATCATAATGATGTGAAATTTGAAGATTTTACTCAAATAAAAACCACTTGTCATACGATAGATTTCAAATGATATCTTAATTACTTATACCTAATCATTTGAAATATGATATAGGAACAATTACTAACTATAATTTAAACAAGTCATAATGATATGAAATTTGAAGATTTTACTCAAATAAAAACCACTTGCAATACGATGGATTTCAAATGATATCTTAATTAATGGATTGAGATCCCATGCAATTAGTATTGTGGTCAAGATTAAAAGTTAATAAAAAATTGTTAAAATTTTCAAAAAGCAAAAAGTGAAAAATTCAAATCTCAATCCTTCACATGCACTCTTACAATTCCAATCACTTAAGCCCAGCACAATACAACAACAAAGAGGTATGTGAAATTTTATGTGACTAAGAGTTTTTGTAATAATAAAGCTTAAATCTCCCTATAAATTGCATCAATATGATTATTTTTATAATTATTTTAAACTCTATTCAAGTTATTTAAACAAAATATTAAAATTCAAATCCTTCTCTTTTAATTCCTTCATCCAAACGCGCCAATTTTCAAACCAAACCATGCCTAGAACAATAAATGATATGCACACAGCACAAACACTAATGGTCCTAGAAAGCCAGAACAATAAATGTTACACACAAGAACACACATGCAAGCTGAGACTCAAAGAGAGAAAGGAAGAGAGAGACTAACCACAATATTGCCACAACCAGAATAAGGGAACCTTATTGGTTTACTAATTTTGTAGTTTCCACCTTGCAAATCAATAATCACACCTCCAAAATCTTTGATCCCAGTCAACAATTCCATCCCACTTCTCAATTGAAAAGCATCACCCAAAGCTTGAAGTATTGCATCACTGCTATCTTTTGTCCCATTTGGGTCTGCCCCATACCCAATTGGATAAAACACCCTCCCATCCTATATATAACACATTCAAACCAAAAACATTAAAAATGAAATTAAACAAGAAAGAAATAAAGCAATGCATATAATATAAAAAAAAGTGACAACATTGTCTTTTACCCTTTTGTTGTTTGAACCCTCGGGTGGTGCCAAAGTAGGAAAAGATGCTACTTTGGCTTCAAGCTTTTGTTGCAACTCTAGAGACAGCTTTTGTTCTATACGAGAACATAGAGCTTCTTCTACAAACAACAATGTTAGGAAGCTCAATGCCAAGAAGGCCTTCATTGTTTTTGAACCACTATTTTTTTTGTATGCAAGCTTGGAAATGGGATATATATATATATAGCTGTATGCAAGCTTGGAAATGGGATATATATAGCTTGAGTACTTTGAGAGCGAGAGAGAGAGAGAGGTTGGGCAAATTTTAAGGAGGGAAAGTTATGTGCTTTTTGTTGTAATCAATTTTAAGGTTGTTTTGTTGTTATTTATATAAAAAATAATCAAGATTAGATCCTGTTAACAAGTGCTCTTAGGACAATGGTTAAGAAAGTATTTAATACTTTCACTTTATAGGAAGTAATGAAATTTTAATATTAAAATAATATAAAAACAGTTTTTAAGGACATTTTAGTCTTTTCATTTATTATTATAATATTAAAATTTTGTTGTTTTCCGTAAAGTGTGAGCATGATCCTTAACCATTAGTGTAAGGGCACCATTTAATAAAATCCATCAAGATTATAGCATGCAAGGATCAAGGAAATAATGTTCTTATAACTAGTAAGGATCAAGGATCAAGGACCTAATGATGATAACAAAGAGCATATGCAAATTGTAATCACTAATCATTATATGAGGAAGATATTAAGGAGTCGGTTACATATTTATAGTTACACTTAATTGTATATTTTAAATCTGAATATTCATTTTTGTATATAAATAATTAAATACATACATTGGGCAAGTTATTATATGGCTTGAAAAACTATCTCAAAACCTTGTATTAATTCATTCTTTCAATTTGAATTTTTGTTTGATATAAACGGTAGAAATTTTTTATTGAAAAATCTAAATAGTAATACAAAGATATATAATGAATAGGTGGATAAATCCCTCCCGCTCAGGGTATGAATAAGTGGTTGGATTTGTTAAATTACTTTGCAAATAAATATTATCTTACTTTGGAGGTTAATTCCCCTAGAAAGAAGACAAATTCAAAACCATTTAATTATGAGATGAGATGTTATATAACATATTGATTGGTGGTGAGCCTAAGAAAACAAGCAACATACCAAAATTAATATGGACATTAACCAATATATTATTGAACTTATCAAAAGTGAAACAAGATTATAATTTTAATCTATCTTGACAAATTCAATACACTCAAAGACAACCAATTTGTCAAGAACCTTATAATTGATTTCCACAAATTATCAAAAAAGAAAAAGAAAAAGCCAACTAATTCCACATTTGTGAGGTGATATTTAACTTGAAGTGATTCTATTTTGTTTTACATAACATTTGAATGCCAGCCCCAAATTAAAAAAGTTTGGTTCATTTAATCATGTGCAATTTTCTGTATAATAAACTCGAAATAGGTTTGTTAAGACATATTCCCAGCTAGTCAAGACTAATACTTGGTGTGCAAACAAAACAATTTACTTGTATTATAAGCATATAACTTAATTAATGTATGATTAGTCTGGAGTTAGTTTCCTAGAAATATCATGTTAAAGGCTCATCGTAATACAAGAAGTCACATATTAAAGATGTAACCATCAAAAGTTCTTCTCTATAGAAATGGGCAGTTAGGCTAAATCATGTAATCCTCTCTTCATAGTAATTCTTATTGTTGACCAATGCAGTCGTTTTTAAGTCCGAAAATTGCATATATTAATTGGAATTTTTAAATTTCCTGATTCAAAATGTAATTTCTATCTCAAAGTTTGAAGCTTGGACTGAATTTGACAATTTGTACTAAATTCTGCTATTCTACCATTACAACTTTTTTATCTGGTTCAATTTGTCTACATATAAGTTAAAGACTTTGACAAAAGGATCAATCTTGTGAGCTATTCACAGTTGGCAGTCAAAACTTCTTAATCCAAAAAATTAGGCCAGATTAATTTGCTACACATTGATCCACTGTAACAAATATGCTAGCTGAAACATTCAAATCTGTCTGAATCTGAACCCGGTTATTGGATACATTCCTCAAGGCATGGTTAGGGAACTGGCTGCTAATAGCACTTAATGAGTACTGCACATGCCTAATAAGGTTAGGAAAAACTAGAACATTACTAAAATCCACAACCCATAAATTTCCTTCCCCATTCACAGACCCCCTTGCAATTGTGGCCTTTATGTTCATCCCTTTGACATTGTTCCTATCAATCACAACTTGTTTGATATCTTTGAAAGGTCCATTGGATTGATCCAAATGAACAATTTCAACTCCTTTGTCAGAACCACAAAACATGTTATCAACAATATTGACCCCATTTGCAATCCCATTTATTGATTTTAGGACAATGTATGCATCACCAAGGAAAAAGCAATTAGAGATATGAAGTTGCACAGGGTCTTCAGCCACTATACCAGTGTAATCCAAATACGAATTCACGATCCGGGTTTGTGTCAAACCGGGCAATTTCAGATAAATCCCAGTGCCACCAAAGCCAGTGGCCTTATTGTAGCAATGTACCCCAGAAAGTATGTTAGCTTGACCTGAAACTAATATTCCTATAGCAGCTGAAAAAATTACCACATCTGTGACAGCATTATCATTGCCCATTAGGCTTATTGCAGTTCCTGAGAAGCTCCTTTCGCCATGATCACCACCGGCAGTGACGTGTTGGCCAAGAAAGGAGTTTCGAATATAGGTCTCATGGCCACCTTGGACTAAAATCCCATTGCTAGTGAAACGGGCAATGTAACAATTGTCTATGCTTGTCCTAAGTGAGTTTATGACTGCAATGCCTCCACCCCTATAGCTTGAATCCAACATGAGGTCTTTGAGGGTTATGTACTCGTAATTGTATAATGATGATGAGGAAGTTGATGAAGCTGACAAGTCAATCAGATACCCATCAGTTGCAAAATTGTCTGAGGCACGTAGTGTTCCTCCATGTATCTGCTTCGTTAAATTTCAAATTAAACACATCATAAAAGTGTAGGATAAAATAGAGCTTCAATTCCTATAATTTAGATTTTACAAAGTGATCTTTCAACTGCCCATTTGAGAAATGGGTTTTCTAAGTGAAATGAGACTAAGAATTATGCGTTACTACTAATGATATAAATTTTTTCATAATGATATATTGTGATTGATATTAATAAAAAAAATATCAATGACAGATTCACGTAAAAGTCATATTTTTTAAATTACAACTTATCAGTTATCACCACAACAATAATTGTAAAAAAAAGAAAAGAAAAAGTTTTTAAAAACGCTAAAATTAATATCTATTTTAATATAAAAGACTTATAAACTAAGATGAGAATTAATATGATTAGTGTAACATAGATAAGAATGAGGATTACTTGGAAAGAAGAAGGTTCCTTTTTATGGTGGTCGCAAAAAGAATCTCGATTCTCTATGCCTTCTCTTTATGTCAGTCAAATGACAGTTGACTGGTTTAAAGCACCACTCACTTTTTTTCTTCTTTCCATATTTTTCATGTCAGTCATGTCAGCTCTGTGCATTAAAATTCGTTCAACATAAATTGGTATTATTTTACAATTAAGTAGTAATAAGTCTCCCTTGATCAAGGCATAATTATTTTTATAAAAAATTTCATAATTATCGATGTATCAAATTGTAAATAGTAGATAATAAAATTATGTTAATTGTGAATTCGGATTAGAACTAATAAAAAATTGTCAATTTTAATTATTGTGAAAATTATTATGATAGTAACATTATTTATATAATTCAAACAGACAATAAAACTCTAAAAAAATAAAGTAAAATTAAGCAATCCAAATCATCCGGAATTTGTAGGTGTCAAAAAAAATATGCAATCTCTTTTATATCATATGGATTTGGTACATTTTGCTTTATATAGTAACAAAAATTTTTACACAGAGGATCTAAAGTAGGTACTATTAGATTTAACAATAGAAAAGAAAAGTTTTTTGCTTTTCAGTCAAAATCATGGAACGATATTTTCTTTTAGATTAGAGGAAAGTATTTCCAAAAGCTGTCGAAAGGAGAATTTTCTTCCTTATGGCATCTAGGTGTCATGGAATATGTGTGATTAATAGAATCCTTTCCTAAGTGGAATTAGATTATTAGAACCTAGGAGAAAAATTTATTAATTTTCCAAAGTCAAGGATTCTAACTTTCTAAGTCATGCATGTTACACCTACTGTTTAAACATTCAAGAAAAACAAAAACAATTTGCAGACTTAACTGAGACAGTGAGACCGAATGAACATGCACGACAACCTTTGTGTCAAACGAGGCACTTGGATTTGCCACATTTACCTATGATAATGTGCCAACTGCCAAGTGACACCACTCTTTTAGAACAAAGAGTAAATATTAACTCACTTCACCTACACTATATATTATCTAAAATGTGAAAATAGTAGACATTAATGCCAATAAATTTTGAATGATGTAAGTGGTGTGAATTTATTATTATCATTAAAACAATGTTACGATTAGTTAAGATGATAAGTTTTGATTGAAATGACTTTTAAATAGGTTTGCATTAATAATTATGAAAAATATTATGTACCATGAGATTTCCCAGACCGGTGGCCGGCAATCGTAGTGGTCTGCTGATGAGGTAATTGCCACCTTCAAGATTAACCTGTGCACCCCCAAGATTCTTTATTCCCTCTATCAATGACCCTTCATTTGGACATTGAACTACTGCCTCTGATATTGCTCTAAGGATTGCATCAGTGCTGTCCATTCTCCCTGTTGGATCTGCACCGTATGATGTCACATGATACACACGTGCACTTGATGCACCCTGCAGCTTCACCATTATACATCATCATATATCAAAATCAGTAACATGTAGTAATAACTAATAAGCAAGATTATTAGCCATGACTATGAAATATTTAGCCCAGAATGTCACTATATATTATCATAAAATGCATGTAACTATATGTTGGATTTTAAAATTGATGAACAAACTATATATATCAACCAAGAAGAACCAAAATTAGCTAAGAGGTTAAGAGAAATTAACATAAGTGTTGGTACCGGTGGTGGCTGTTGAGTATAGCTAGGAGAAGGCGAGATTGATGGCTGCATAAAGGAGGCCTTGAAGGGTTGCATTTTGCGCATTTGGTCTTGATAATGACTGCCAGAAAATTGAACCACCGGAGAATGGTCTCCATAAACATGAATTACAATGAAACTAGCAGCCAAGCCCATAATTATGGACCATTTTAGAGCTTTTCTTGCCATTGTTGCTTCCATCTCTTTCTCTCCTACGTTAAGACAAGTTGTTGAGAAAAGCCTTGAGAGAGAGAGAGAGAGAGAGAGAGAGAAGGGAGACACATGGGGGACATGAAAAGAGAAGGGCCTAACTAAGATTTGATAAGAAAGTGGTAAGAAATTTATTCATATTAGATCGTACACATGGAACCCACATTATTGGTTCTTTTTATGTATGTTTTTACACGTGAGATGACTAATGAGAGAAGTGAAAAATGAGAAGACACACTATTTTCACAGTTGGTAGGTTGTCATTTTTACATGGGTTTATTACTAACATCATTTTTATTATACACATAATATGCAGACCATGTCAACCGTCCTAAAGAAAAATAGTAAAAAAGTTTCTAAACTAATGGAAATGAGAATTGCCTTGAGATTTTGAATCTTTATTTTTCATAAGATAAAAGTAAGCAATTACTAACTTTTTAGTAATATGTTTAACATCGTGTAAAGAGTAATGTTATCAACACAATTTATTAGGCCATTTATTAGGGTGTAATTAATCACATTTTGTTTTTTATATGAGCCCACTATTGATATTATTTTATCATCTATTATTAATAACTTATTAGGTTATCAATTGCGTAAATATTTGTGAAAAATTTTGTGATGTTGTGTAAAATATATACTTTTTTTTTTTTATATAATAATGTAAAAGATATACTTTCACAAAGAAATGCAGGTTATGTTAATGGGAAATAGATACACCATATAGATAGTGTTCTGCCTACCATATTGTAGATCTCCCAAATAATCGATTTTTAGTTAATTACCTGGTAGGTGATGATCTGATGTGGTCCTCAGTAGAAATATCTTATAAATGAGGGATTCTTTATGTGGGCAATTAAGGGTGGTTTGCTATGATAAATCAAAAGGACCCATTGAATTAAAGGCTGAGATTGTCATCGAGGACAACCCATTATGATCCATACTAACTTTTTCTTTTTTTTGTTTCCCCCAAATGTATCACTGTAAATAACAAGGAGAGAAAAAATATTAATGAGACATTGTGGATTGCAATTTGTGAATGTATGTCCACATCTAGATAATGTGTTATGTAACAGTGTAAGACAATACGTACCAGATATGCTCACCTTATACAATCTAAGCCTAACTAGGGGCCAACTTGATTAACTTAGACCAAAAATTGAGACATTAACAAATAGATACAGAAAAATGCAACCTTTCATAGGAGCATTGAAGAGCCTAAACTAAATAGATGTATATCCACATCTAAATAGTGTGTTGTATAAGACAACATTAACCAAATGAATAAATTTGGCGTAATAGATATGCTCACCTCATACAATCTAGCCTAATAGGGGCCAACTTGATTAATTAGGATAAAAAATTGAGACATTAATAAATTGATACAGAAAAATGCAACCTTTCATAGGATCATTGAAGAGGCTAAATGATTCACTTTAGAAAGTTAAGAAGTCATATTCTTATACTAGATCAACTTACCTCGGATTGAATTCAGACCTTCTATGCTTCATTCTCTGCTTTACTCACAAACCAAAACATGTACCAATTACCAATTTAAACAGATAATGAACACCCCTAATTTATTTCTCATGTAAGGAACACCATTTTTTATGAGTTGTGTGCACAAGATGGATAGTGTCTCAAATACCCTCCTAAAGGCTACAATACTTAATGAATCTATTTCTTATGAAATAACCTATATAGTACATTTCATGCATCAAACAGATCATGTACATGTATTAGCAGATTATACACAAAATCATCTGCCAACAGTAACTACAGGTCCAGCATTCAGAGGGAGGAGGCTCCAATAAGAACCCTCATGGTCAATACAACAACTATGCCACTTAATTCTATAAGAACCTACTGGAAAACTAGAAATATCTAGCAAACAACTTGCAAATCCTTGGCCTCTCTCATTTGGTTCAAAATGCACAAACGCATAAACCCCACCCTCATTGTTATCGTACCTTCTGCGCTTACCATTATTGATCCTTTCTGTACGTAAATTTGTCACATAATGAAATAGCATTTCATTGATTTCCACTATATCATCAGTTTCCCATGCTCGACAGCCCCACTGCATTTGCTCTTTGTCTTCTTTACTTGGTCTGGGCTCCTGAAAGGATGCTCTACAATAAAGGATGCAATATAACTTGGTTGGCCGAGCTGGGAGATTTGGTGGCAAGTTACTCAGTTGAAGACACAGGTTTAATGATAGATGGAAGCCTGGCAACACAGATATTCTATCTGGGCTTTTAGTGTCCGAGTTGTGGGCAAAGAGCTCTGATCCAATGCAAGGCCTGACATGTAAAATTTACAAGTAAAGCATTAAACTAGCTAAAAAAAAACACACATTATTAAAGAAATAAAAAATAAACTCTAAAGGAGAATTAAAAGCTTTGTATTTGAGAGCCCTTGTTTCATTTCACTAAAATAAAAAACAGTCATTTAAAAAAGAATCAACAGTCATTCAAACCAATTACACATCCAAACAGTAGATTGTAGAACCGAAGTGACTCAAAGAGCACATCATAATGTAAAAATGGATTCCAAATGATGAAACAAGCCACCAATTCCTAAAAATTTGAAAGAAAACATAAAAGTAATACTCTTAAACAGTACAAGTCAACTCCTTTCTGGCCAGAAAAAGAACAAAACAGTCAATTCCATAGATTAGCCATAAGATGCATGCAGTTGGTAAGAAACAACAAATCAAGTAATCTCATGTTTAAGAATCCTAGAGCAATGAACCCCATCTACTGACTTAAAAGTTTACTTTCATTGATCTCTCATTCAGATCCTAAAATATAATCTAAGGTGCCACATGCTTTGACATATAAGATCTAATAAGGTTGGAATGCATGTCATCTATTGAAACTTTAGAGTTATGAAGAAATACTAGTAACTGTGTTGTTTCATAACAAAAGAGCCTTAGCATTGGACCTTTTATACCGAATCATTCAGTTAAGATCTTTCTAATTAATACCATATGATATGCAATAAATCTTTAGCCCAGAGAATGGGGAAACGGCTCAACATACCTTACTTTAAAGAAATATTTGGGAATCCGAAAAGGAATTTGTATCCATTTTATAATAATGTTCAGCAGAAGTTGTAAACCATCCTTGATAACATGGGATAACATCTCTTCGTTGTGATCTTTATTTGCCTCTTGCAAACAGACAACCCCAGAAACAGCATACCTACAGAGAGTAAGAATATCTTTTTCTTCACAAACAACTTTCAAATTTTTATTACTTGAACAGTTCTTAAGCTGTCCATTGGCATGTAAACAGTTCTTAAGTTGTCCACTGGCATGTAAACAGTTCTTAAGCTGCCCACTGACAAAAAAAATCTGACAGAGATTCCTACTTGTCTCATGGTCTATATGCCACAAACGCCCAACTAAATTTTGTATTAACATTTCATGTGAACAGTGTTCAGAGTTTCCCACACCACAAGTTGCAACAGTTTCACAGGCAGCAAGATTTGGAGCAAAAAGTATGAAACCAGTACTGAACGCCAAGAGCGAACAACTTAGTGCAAGTGATGAAATGACTATTGAACTTTGGCAGTCAATACCAAGGAAAGATGTGCCAATTAAATCAAATTCTTTTGCTAGCTTCCTAAACTGCAGAGATATTTGAATTATTTCTGGAAAATATTTCAGGCACTCAACCTCTCCATTATTGCTAGTCTTGTCCAGGCTAAATTGAATGGTTGCATGAATTCTTAGTAAATCCACCAAAGTTCTTAGAAGTTTAGCTCTTAGATACAAAAACCATCTCTGGAAACAAAATTCTTGACCTGATGAGACAGCAGATTCTAATGTTTTCCCTGAAGAGCAGATACCCCTATAAGCCCCATCAAGCTCTTCACTGTAATTAGGCTGATTAGAACTTCCAGCAGCATCTCTGCTAATTTCACCCGTATCATCACTGGCAGGAAATTTGTTCTTCTCTAACCAATCTACTAAAGTAGACCCCTGTTTTGGTAAAAGCAGTAGCTGGATTTTCCTCTCAGAATGACCCAATTGAATTATAGATTTTAACCACGAGCAGCAGATATCAGATTGAACCTTTGTCATTAACTGTTGCAATATGAAAGTGGCTGTGAACCATGCTCCCTGACATGCAGCATACATCCCAGCTCTGTAAGCAGGCCAGTTATACCTCTCTTTCAACATCTTATTTGCACACTCTAGAGTAAGAATTTCCTTCTCAATCAAGTGATAATTAACAGAGTTTCCACTAAGACCACAAGTTTCCTTACTTTCATTCACCAAACAACCCCAAAGTATTCTACAGTGGAACAATAAAGAGTAGATTGTATGTATATAGCTATCAAATAAGTTGCACTGACACACACATTCAACCAGAAGCTTTACTTTTTCAAATACTACGGTTGTGGCAGCACCAGCTTCATTGAGACTTTCAAGACAGGCAACCACAAATCTGTATACAACAAATACAAGCTTTGACCTATTGACTCTGCTCTTTTCTCTTTGCAAGTCCACCATCTCATGACCTGGTGTATCTGATTGCCTTGTAGCCATGACGTGGTCATGCATATTTGCAACATTTTCAATAAATAAATAGATTTTATCCAGCACCAAAGCACCCAGATCTGGATGTTCTCTAACCAAAAGAAGAAGAAGGTTGAGCAGACTACAAACTCTTTGAAACACTTTGGAGTCAATCCGACAAAGATCTAATGATGGCTTTACTAGCAAGGTCATCTGATCTATAACCAATAAGATTACCCTTGATGGCAGAGAGGAACCAAAAATACCAGATTCCATTTCCATGTTTCCTCTAAGCTTCCTTGATATATCTACCAGAACATGGATGGATAAGAAGCCATTCAACATGATGGGAGATTGGGACGAATTTTCAGCAATGGTTAAAAGCTTAGCGAATTCAGGGATGTCCAGACAAGGCAATTGAGGTGACATATATGGAAGTACCTGCATAATGCCCAACGGTGGTCAAGAGATTGTAAATTTGACAAATATTAAATCACAAGTTTATCTATTTAAGCTCAGAAATAACCTTGTGCAAAATCTGTAGAGCTTCACATTGCATGTTTGTTGGTAGTTTGGGCTCATTTAATGTGCTGAATAATGCTTTGACTAGATCTGCACTAACAGGGAAATGGCACAGTCCTTTTATTAAAATAAAGTGCAGGCATCTTAATACAGTAGCTTTCATACGCAAAGTTTTTTCTCCTCTAAGAAATGAGAAAAGAAAGTCCACCTGCATCACGATGTCAATGGTAATAATCAATTACAGATATAGTTAAACTCTCTCTCTCTCTCTCTCCCATAAAAGAAAAACAAATAAATCTCATCATGATATTTGGCCACTTATTCTTATAGACAAGCAGGTATTGCCAATTTAATCCTACCATACTTCACCCCCATAATTTTTTAGCTTGTTGCTAGTTACAACCTCAAACTCAAGATGGTACTCACACCAGACAAGAATAGGCTCAATTTATAAGCATCCTCTCTAGTGAAGGGCTGAAGTAGGTAGATTACACACATACGTATGTAGTGTATAGACACATGTATATATATTCATGAAAACCTCAAAGCTGGAAAGTTTTACAGCATCAAGATAAAGTAGACAAGCTGATCTGCACATATATGCATCATGCCTGTCCAACAACAACAACACAAGGTATTGGAAAAGGGTACCTGTTCAGAAATAAGAACTGTTGATTTGGAAGAAAGTTTTGAGAGTGAAACCAGCAAAGCGACCAAAAAATCCTCTTCTGCAGAGTCCGACACCAACTTTAGAAATAACCTGTTGATTTGGAAGAAAGTCTGTAACATAAGCGACCATGAATCCTCTTTGCAGATTAGTATCATTCTAACATATGAATTATTAGTATCATTCTAACCCTAATTACATTAACACAAGCAAAAAATATGATTTCACTCAAATCAGAAAAGAAAAACATTATAAATGAGCTTTGTGTATGAAAATTAAAGAGGAATTAGGTGCTTCTATAAGTTCATGATGTTCACTTATTATGTTTGTTCTACTAAAACACTAGTTAGGATAAAGATTAAATGAGTATTGCTTCCACTAGTTTTGATTATGTTTCCTTAAAGCTTCACCTACAAGATGCGTGTACTCTAAAGCACATTCCTATATATAGAAACTCATGTCTATTATGTGTTGCTCTCACAACCACTGAACTGCCACCTTCGAACTCTGATAAGAGAGAAAAAATCAAAGTGCTTATGGTCAGTTAGCCCAAATCTTTGCCCCACACAAGTGCTCAAGCTTTTCCAGACATCACATAGCACAATTACTTTTGGACAACAATCAGGATAATTACGAAAGACGAATATCTATCCTAAATGTAAGACATACACAGAAAAATACCTATCATTATGCAAAGGACACACAGATAAAAATCTATCATAATGCAACACACACACACACACACATCTCATGTGGTTGTGAATAATTTCTAAAAATTGGTGTTGAAGGCTTGAAGCACAATTTTAAATGTATTAATTTGTCAAAACCACATCATACCATCCCATCGTATGTAATATGATTAGATCATAAGTTACTTGACTTAATCCTCAATATGGCTCTTTATCATCCCCCAATTCTTTTGTTGTAAAAAAAGAGTAGCATGGCATTCCACAGAGAAACCAAATGTATACTCCTTATGCAGATTTCCATGTGTCTATTTAAAACTGAAAACAAAATCAGAAGAGGTACAGAACCTTGTAAGCTCTATTTGCAACAGAATATGAGCACCCAATTTTCGCAAGAACTCGTGCCCCAGCTAACCTGACAGCAGATGATGTTTCAGATGCAGTCAACATATTAACCAGCATCTCCAGTACAATACACGCAAAATCATCTGATAACTCAGAAAAACATCCAGCAGCAAATAATGATGCTTTTACCTGTAGAAATCAAATCACATGTTTCAAGATCACTTCCAGGCAGCTTTTTATAGATACTCAATTATGATAATTAAAGAAGAAGGAGGCGGTGGGCAAGGGAACAATGTGCCCCTGAAAATCTGGCTCCAATAAACCTGAAACCAGATATCCAGGGACTAAATAAGTCCACTATCAGCGTCAATCAGCAAATTAGTCTTCAAACTAATATAATGGTAAATGCTCAAATATTTTATAGATTACAATTTGACAAATGTCCTATGATGAAGTTGTCCATGTGAATTCTAGAATTTTGTATTGCTTCAGAGTTTATACATGTGTGGCAACCTATTCCACTGAACACAAATATGACCAACCAAGCTATTAAGTCAATTTTGGCCTTTGGGTGCATTGGAATATAGAATGTGTGGGTGCATTAACTCTTGTATGAATGAACTTGAAATCTTATGATTTACTCAATAAGCATGTAAAGTTGTAGACCTTAACGATGATAGTGACAAACAAAATTGAGTTGCAGAAACAATACTATTGATGACATTAAATATTTAACACAAAGAGAAGATACCAATCTCACCTCCAAAACATGAGAAGATACTACACTGGAAAGAATCAAGTATCGTATTTGAGCACTGTCTTTTGCAAAATCTGCCCAACAACCGAAAAGAGCTAAAGCCAATGCTTTTGACTCAACATCCCCAGTATCAAAAACAACCTTTACTCTAGTCAACAATTCTAAATGGTTTTGCACCCTGGCCTTAGACAAAATCCCTTTGTTTCCATTACTTTTCTTCCTCTTATTACGATGCCTGTACTCTGATAAGAAAATCTTAACAACAGCAAGTTTGGTGTCTTTATCACCTATCCTAAAAGCATCAGCAAGTCGTAATAGGATGGTGTTGGCAAAAAGCCTATCCTCCCCTGGCACTAAGCCAAACATATCATTTACAACCATACTTGGTTCAGGTTCTCTACTCCAATGCTCAAGCCTTGGCCCAATCTGTAATATAGCTTCAACAGGTTGACCTGAATTATGACAAACTCTCAGTATTAACAAAACAAACTGAAAAGCTATAGCAAAACAAACCAATTTGAGTTCAGTTTTTCTCAATTGCCCATAAAGAATCAAACTTGTAGATTTGCATTAGTTTGAAGAGTCTAAAACAGCATCCATACAAAAAATGTAAGAGACAAGAATTATTTGCTAAAAAAAAAAAGTGGGCTAACCAGGTTTTTTGGAGCGGAGGGCCTTCTCAAGCTCAATACTCCATTCCATTGCACAAGCAGTAGAATTTCTCTCCATATTTTTATCATCAAAACCTATTCAATCTTCTAATAAAAACGAAAAGAGAGAGAGAGAGAGAGAGAGAGTGTGTGTACTTTGAAAACAGAGACAGCCAGCCAGACGAGTACGAGGTTACCGGTCGGCGGCGGAGGCAAATAGAGAGAGATTGGCTCATTGACGATCAGTCGTTTTTGTTCTTAATAAGGCGACTTATGTCGCTCAACAAAAGCTTCTAGTAAAACAAGTAACACTGTGGAGTGGAACCCATTTTTTAAGATGGCAACGGATCGGGACCGGATCATGGGTGACCCGAACCCGCCCCGACATGTGACCCGATGGTCGGGGCAACCTACCCCGCCCCGTCCCCGACCGCCCCGCCCCGCCTTGCCCCGCCCCGCCCCGAATTTTTTAAAAAAAAACTTATACTCTTCAATTAAAATAAAACCCAAACTAAAAAATTTTAACATGGATTCTCTTTAATAAACACAAACAAAAATTATTTGTTTTGAATTGGTTTTCTAAAATGTTATAATCACATAATAATAAAAACCAATATTTTTGTAAATTATAAAAGTAGGTGCGGGTCGGGGCGGGTCGGGCTAACAATGCCAATACCCATACCGCCCCGCCCCGGTGATCGGGGCAAAAGTCTTGCCCCGTTCCCGCCCCGCCACCTCTACGGGGCGGGTAATATCCGTGCGGGGCGGGGCGGTTCGGGGCGGGTCGGGCCGGGTCGGTGCAAAATTGCCATCCCTACTGTGTTTCTTATAAAAAACAGAGAGAAGATAATTAAATAATACAATAAAATGATAACAAATAAAAAAATCATTGATTAAATAGAAAGACTAGATTTGTTTTTTACAAATAGATATATTGATTATAAAATTTGGGTAAAACTTAAGTACAGTTTTTTAGGTCAAGTATATTAGGTTCCTAGTTGAATTCAAATACATTGAATTTAAATATTCTTGGAAAAGATAACATTGTTTGTGTTTCATTGGTTAATGCAACCATGTGTTTGAATTCAATTGAGGAACCTAATGTACCTAACCTAAGGAACTGTACTTAAGTTTTACCCATAAAATTTTATAGACAATACTTATTACAATTATTTCTATAGAATTTTTTTTGATAAAATCTTAGTTAAGATCTATTATGTTACAAAAAGAAAAGTGGATTAACCATATTATTAATTGAAAATGATATGTAATCAAAATCTAAATAAAATAATTATTTAGTAAATTTGCGTCGAAAAGAAATAAGAATAATTGATTTAAATAAATAAAAATTAATGATATAAAAAAATTTAATAAATATTTGTCTAAATCACAACTTCTAATTTTGGTCAAAATTCATTTCATTCCTCTAACTTAGAATTTTTTTTAATACAGCCTTGAATGAAAAAAAAATCATAAAACTAATAATGTTACAAGCTGTAATTTGAAGTAAAAAAATTGAAAGTTAGAGGGTGCAATTTATAAATAAATGAAAGTTAAAGGACTAAAACGAAATAATTAAAGTTAGAGGGCTAAATTATATTTTGACTAAAGTTAGAGGACTGAAATAAACAAAAATTATAGTTAGAAGATTTACTTGAATTTGACTAAAGTTAGAAAGTATAATTTATAATTTAACGGAAGTATTAATTAATTATATTTAATATAAAAAATGTTTTACTTAAAATTCTCATTTCTGCCCTCAAATTATATGCAACCGGCCTGAGTGAAAGCTTCTAACTGAATATTGTCGCAAAGAAAGGCTCACTTTACACTATATGAAGAATAAAGGAGAGGGCAAGGCTGAAGCACCTTGAAAAGCAAAGGCAAAAAAGCATAGATTCAAAGGACAAATATGCTCTGCATGTAAAAATTACCTGTGCTTTTGTGCAACAACCCTACTGTCATAGTTCTTGACCATGCTACGAAAAAGATCAAAGAAAGCTGGGAAGAATGATCTCAAAGATCTAGGAAAATCTTGAGACAAAATTAAGGAAGCTGTATAATAAGGGGAGAATAATAAAAGATTAGAGATAGAGAAGCTGGGTGTGGCTCAAGAAATTTTATATTTTGCTAAAAAGTAAAAACGTGTAAATCATTTTCTAACTGTTTGACTTTATAATTAGAAAATGTTTTCAGTTAAAACATTTTTTTTTTTTAGGCAAAACGGCTGAAATTTAATTAAAGAACCTATTATCTATACTATAATGTAAAATCAAAATTTTTTTACTTTTGATTGACCTCATCATGTTACGCTACCATGGTTTTAAAAACCGGACCGGAGAGAGAACCGGAAAAGGGAGTGGTTCTCGTATCACTGGTCGAACCGGGGTCGGACCGGTGGTCGAACCGGTGACGTCATAAATAATATAATTAATAATTTATATTTATAAAAAATAAAATAAATTTTTAATAATTTATAATTAAGAATATTTATTGAAGAAAATATTTATTTTTTTTTTTAAATAATTTAAACACATGTTATATAAAGAAACTAAAAATAATCAAATATAACTAAACCTATTAAATTACAAAATGAAATCATTTATATGGTGAAAATAGTTTTATTAAGAAAGTATGTATATATTGTCATTTAGAAGACAAAACCATCATCAGGGACGGAGAGAGATAATTTTTCTTTTAAAAATAATATTCTTTGGTCAAAATGACAAACTAGCATTAAATGCAATTCTTGAAAGAATAAAACCCACTAACTCTTTTAAAAAAACCTCATTCAATGTTCAACTTCAAATTAAAAGGTAGTGCTGGCAGCAGCTTGGTACTAAAAGCTCAAGAAAACCCAAACGGCCAGACCACAGTTTCAAGTTCACCACAAAATCTAGTGCTGCTGGCGCATAAAAAATGTTAGGCACTACAGCAAATCTAGTGGAAGGCCAAGGTATGAAATCCTCCTTCTGAACCAACGATTTCATTGTGGCTCGTGATTTTTTCACTTTTTTTTTTTGTTGATGGCAGAAGATCTCTGTTTATGGTTTGTTGCTGTTGATTTTTAGGTGATGGTTTTTTTGTCAAAATTGCAACATTTTGGTCATATGTTCAAACCGGTCAAAAATTGGTCGAACCAATCCGGTTCCCGGTTTATACGGTTGAACCGACGGTTTCTGGTCTTTGTTTGTTTTTTTAGAATTTTTGGTTTTTTTAGAGAACCGGACCGCTTTAGATCTCGGTTCACGATCAAACCGGTTGGACCGACCGGTCCGGTCCGGTTTTTAAAACCATGTGCGCTACATAAGTTTTTGAAATCTCACAATTTTACACCTCATTATTTTAATATATATTTTCTAATTGAATTTCAATTTTATTCTATTATTAAACCTTCCATTAGAATTTTGACACATCATATTTTCTTTAATATAAGAATATATTATTCCATATATAAAACACAATCATAATTAATATCTAATACTAAAATATATTTCATATATAAACACAATATACATATCTTTTAATAATAATCATAACTATCAATTTTCATCAAAATTTTTAGAGGTTTTTTTTTTTTTTTTGGTTGACAATGGAGAAAGATGGATGGATTTGTTATAATGAAACCGTGTGAGCTTGAAATGAGTTATGAAAATTATTTAGATTTGATCATATAATCATGTGCCCATGTATTTATTTGTCCTTCTTCTTATTTTAAGTATCATTTATTTTATTTTTGGATAGAAATATGATCCATATGGTAAATATAAACATAAATCGTGTTTTATAAAAATTAGACTATATTCAACTTATACCAAAAGAAAAATTACATTATATTAAATTTTAATTATCCTATGTAAATACTTTCTTAGTTATTTTTTTAAACCAAAAAGTAGGATCTATCCTAAATCCGATTCGTAAAGTCTCTTTATCGATCTTGCTACAACATTTTGAACTACAAAAAAAAAAAAAAAAAAAAAAAAGTAAAAGGAATCAAAATTAATTTAGATTTTATTTTCAATAATAACTTTACGACTATTCTTTGTATATAATCAAGGCAATGCAACAACCCAAATACTTGGGGTAAAAAAAATAAAAAGAGAAAAAACTTTTGCATGAGCCATGCATGCTCAACTTCGCGTGTACAATAATCCCTCAACAATGAACTTTACACATTTGGAGGAGGAAGCAACCACGAGGAACCCTGAATAAAGCCAAGGCAAACGAAGGGTTGGACTTGAGCATCATTCATATGCTTGGTGAACTTGGCTCGGCTAGCAGGATTTGACCCCGGTCCTGAGCACATGTATTCTCCAAAGAAAATGGTCCTGCAATAATTGATGCCAACAATAAATTACTTCACTGTTTAATTAGCTCCCAGACCTAAAACTTGACAAGCAAAAAGTATATAATTAAACGAAACAAATAGCAAAAAGATGTGGCTCACGAGTCAAATTCAGGATGGAAGTTATCGCTCCATCCAGCAGGATTGACAACGCTGCTCATTGTGGTGTAGGTGAACACCACTTTGGACCTCGGCCTCCATGCTCTTCCTAAGTATGTACCATTTCCAGTTCCAGTTACCCTGCAATGTGCAAATGAGTATCCATAGTCTTCTGAATCAAACTCTCTGTTCTGTGCCGTGATGAATGTGAATCCAGCATCCCCGAGTACGTATAACTCTGTGTTCTGCATGTACCAAAACATTTGTACCCTTTATTATTCTTTCACAACTTCTTAACATAAGTTTAATAAGATTCATGTAAATTATATCACTTTCACATAGACCCATTCGGAACTAGGTAGAGGCTTGAGGTGTCATGTCTCCAAAACTTTCAAAAACTTAAAAGTTCACCCTTATATTTACATAAAATTTTCACAAAAATATATGGATGACAAGCTTCCAAACTATTCATATTTCTTATATGACTTTCTTAAATTTTTATAATTGTTATTTATTCGATTCCCTTAGGTTTAAAACTCTAGTTTTGTCCATGGACCCACTACTAATACCACTTTAATTATGGATAAACATTGTTTCACAACAAAATGTGCAAACATTATCTAATGTAGGCATTCATTCATAAATTGTTGATATCAATATTCATAATCATCAACAGTTTATAGATAATATATTAGATGATGTTTATGAATAGATAGTGTGTACCTATAACTGTTTAATTTTTTGTGATGGGTTATGGAATCATTGGAATTGATTATAAAAACTTTTATGTATAGAGAGACTATATATCAAGAGCCTTGCATGCCCTTTGTTTTTGTTTTTTTTTTTTTTTTTTTTGACAAGAAAGAGTTTGGACTTACCAAATAAAGAGACTTTCCACTTCCAAAAATGAAATCGACTGTGCCTTCAATGTAGCAGTCCTTGAAAAAGTGGTTGCCACGGTCGTCACAGAGGGTGTCCTGAAATCCTTTTATTTTGCAATTATAGAAGGCTGCCTTGTCTCCAGAGATCCTCAGTGCAACTGCCTGAGCTCCCTTTTGTTTCCCATTAGGTCTTGGAGAAGAATTCTGTAATAACAAATCCACATCATGTTATAACACTAGTAATACACATATATATATCTAAATTTTTGAATGATGCTTTAGACGTATATATATATACCTCAATAATAAGATTTGCGGCAGTGAAGTAATTAGATTCCACAAACAAGGAAGCACTATACAGGGTTCCATACTTCAAAGCCGTACCATCATATCTCAAAGTTGGCATGCTATTTGGCGATCCAATTAAAGTAACAAATGGCTGGTTCCTTTCAATTCGAATTTTCTCTACGTACACTCCAGGTCCAATATGCACAATGACACGTTTGGAATTCCCAACAGGGATACTTTTAATGGCATCGGAAACAGTCCTGAAATCTCCTCCATTTTTACTAACCCTGATGACTTTAGGAGGACCCTCCTCGGCGGTTACAAGTGCAGGGTCTAGAGTGGTCTTACGCTGTGACAAAGGCTTGACATTGTTTTGGAACCATGTGTTTAATTGCGACTTGTCGGCGGGTATTGGGGTTGTATTATCCGAGATGACAGAAATGGCAATGAGGAGAAATGTTGTCAGAGCCGCATGGACGTTTATGCATGCCATTTTCCCAACCATGTTTCTGTAATTTTTCCCATAGCTAGGTTGTGTTCAATTTATAACCTGGAGCTGAAACAAAGAATCCTTAAATATGTGAGACTTAGAGAGCTCCTCGCTTTGCTTCATTTCTCATTTGTGGTTTTTGTTAAAAATGAAATAAGATCCTTTCTATTTCAAGTCATTTATCATTTTGTCCATTTCACGATGAAGATTTTATTTCCCTTAATTTAACAATGTACATCTATCATAACAAATTTAATATTTTAGATGACGTGGTAAACTGTACACTGATAATTTTTCCTTATAAATATCGTATGTTATGCATATATGACGTGAGGCCCTAACTCCTTAAGATAACAATTGGCAAATATAACAATGGATATTTCAAGTGCAAATGATTACTTTGGGGTATTTTTTAGGTATATTTCACATGGAGAGCATACATTTGCACCCCTAAACTCTAGGGACAACAATGTTGCCTTCACACATAAAGGTAATAGGTGGCTAACCTTATACCTAAAATTAGTAACGGTTAATTAGGTGTCTTAGATCTGGACCAAGAGTTGGATTAGCGTAAAAAAATCAAGTAGGCATAGGACAATATGTCATAAACTAGATTAATACCAGAGAGCTAGTAGAAAGCCCGATATATATGTCCATGTACTATTCGTTTGTGTGTAGCTCATGCATGCGTCTGAGCTAATGGCAGTCGGATATTGCATTTGGTTGATAAGTAAAATTGGAAACTATATATGTGATTTTCTAATAACAAATAGACTTGATGGTTACATGCAGGGCCGGCCCAATCATTTTGGGGGCCTCAAGCCAAATCCTAATTTAGGGCCTTTAACCATTTAATATTATATTAAAATTTTTTTAATTGAAATTTTATTCTTGCTAATTATTGATCACACTTGCATTTTGGCACCTAAGGAATTTATAAATCTGAGGATAAAAAAATGTAATAGATTTTTTATTTTTTTTTAAAAAGTGAGATTTAGAAAGAAAAAAAAATTATATGGCTTAGAGAAAGAGAAAAATTATATTATAACGTCATATCTTAATCACTAGTCTATTTGTATAACTTGAGCACAAAAAGACTCTTTAAGGAGGGTAACATTCAAAGAAAAAGAGACAAAACCAAGTCTATGGCAAATACTAAATCATGTTGTTATTACAAATCGCACCTTCTAAGTTTAGTCAAAATTCAATTCAGTTATCTAATTTTTGTCTGTTTCAATTTAGTCTTCTAAGTTTGTTTTCGTTTCAATTTAGTCCTCTAAGTTTATTTTTGTTTCAAAAACTTAAAATCAAAAACTAAAAAGAATTAAATTAAAAAAAAAATCGTGAATAAAATAAAAAGTTAGAAGACTTAATTGAAACAAAAAAAATTTTAAGGACTAAATTGAAACGGTCAAAACTTAGAGTATTGAATTGAAACCAAACCAAATTTAGAGGACTAAATTGAAACGGTCAAAACTTAGAAGACTGAATTGAATTTTAACTAAACTTAGATAGTGTAATTTGTAATTTAGCCTATAATATTCATCTGGCAACAAAGCATAAGTGCTTTTGATGGAAAATTGACTTGAAGTGTTACCCGACCAAATTAGGCTATTATTAGAGCCCTTATTGCACAAAGAGATCCCTTTGATGACAACTGCTTCATGAGGTAGAAAAGAAATTACATGGAAAAATGCTAAAAAAATAGTATCATATAAATGTTTTACATCAAAATCAATGGAATCTCAATCATTAGTATTTCACGTATTTTAATCGAGACAAATTATTTGTATTTGTTTAAACTTGTTAATTTACATCAAAATGTAGTCTTCTTTTGTCTTCATTGTGTCAGGAATCTAGTGATGAGAATTTGAACTTGAAATTTGCTTTTGTACCAAAAGTAAATTTGTCTAATTTGAGTCTTCTTTACATCTTGTCAATTTCTCAATAACTTGTCAGAAATCTCTAAGTGTTCAAATTGTGAATAGCTTCTTCATCAAAGTCATAGTCTTCATCATATTTTTCATAGTAGGCGTAATTTTCTTCTTCTAGGATTTCATTTACATGTAGTTTCCAGTATACAATATACTTTTTTGTAATTGGACTGTTCCATAATTGGGGTTCTGGACATGAGAAAATTGTACTTCTAATTTCAGAATAGATGGTCATATGGGGAGTTTGTGCTATAATTCTAGGGATTAGATCTTCTTGGAAAAAAAGTAACTAATATAACAGTTACGAAAGAGGAAAAAAAGTAAAGAAAAAACAGAGATGGACATAATGAAAAATCGCAAACTTAATGGATCAAAATGCAAGCAATCCAAACTTTAAGGATTAAAAGTCTAATATAGTTAAAAAAAAAAAAAAAAAAAAAGTAAAAAAACCCAAACCCAAACCCAAAAGAGGTTGCGTAAGCAGTGTGGCGAGCTGTGAGCATCGAAGGTCTGAAACCCCCACATCACCAAAACCCTCTCGCGCTCATTTGCCTCTTCGATCTCACCTGTAACCAAAATTCACATATACAAAACCATCTCTCTCACTTCAATTCCATCTATTTCCCTCTACTATATCAAGATTTCTCGCCCAGGTTCATTGCATCGTTTTTATTTATTTTCCTTATTCTCTCTTCTGTTTGGTTGCTCAGAAAATAATGGAAATGAAAAGAAACTCAAGGAATTTTTGTCTTATTATTAGTTTTCTTAAAAGCTTAATAATTAGAAGTTTTCGTATAGTATCTGTTTGGTTGCTGAGGAAATACTAAAGAAAATGAAGCTTTTGAAGAATATTAGTTTGTTTAAGTTAATTATTATTGACTGTGATTATGTGTGTTCAGCTTTTTTAGGTGAAAATTTTGGTGATAATCATGCCGGACGTGCAGGTTCTTGTGAATGAGTTCATTAACAAGCTTAAAAAACGGTAAGATTTTTCGGTACTGTTTTTTTGTATTTTTGCTTATGTGTATGTGTGTGTGTTTTTGATGTATTGTGGGTGGCAGTAAAATTGAGGGGTCGCTGGCCACGGCGAGACAGACGGCTGAATTGCTTCGGTCGGTGATTTCACAGCAGCGAGTGCCATACACAAATCAGTTTGGAGCTTTGATTGATGCTGTAAGGGCAGTTGGGGAGCAGCTGATTGCTGCGAATCCCGTTGGTATGTGTATGGATGAATTTATTAATCGTGACTTGAAATTTAGTTAGTAGTATGTGTTCTTGAGGGATTTTCATCAATTGATGAAGTTCATGTTATGTAGGGTGATTATTATTCTTGTTCATGTCAATTAATGAGTCTAATATGAAAACTCCTATTTCTTTGAATCGCTGTAGTATGTGCAAGGATGTTACACAATCTTTTGCTGTATTTTGCTGTATTCTTTCTTAAATGGTTTCTTGTATTTAATCCTTTTCTCAGACTATGAACTTCAATGCCAATGAGTTCTAGCTCATTTGCACCTCCTCTGGGTGAGGTTGTGGGTTCAAGACCCATTCGGGTGTGTGTGTAATTACCAATACAAAAAATTATGAGCTGCAGTAGTACTTATTCTCAAAGTGGATGTATGTGTGTAAACATTTGATAAAATGGTTTTGTAGACTAAAAATGCACGTTTACATGGATGAATCTTTAATATTGTTGATGGATATTGCTTAATTACATGACTATTATGGTTATTATGGAAGGTGACTTGCATGTTTTAGGTTTACTTATATGGAATATTAAGACTTATATTTGTTTTCTTAATTGCAGAGCTTGCCGTCGGTAATATTGTGAGGCGCGTTTTGCACATTATTAGGGAGGAGGATCTGTCTCTTGCAACGGCTGCTATTGCGGGTTTGGGATTATCAGTTGTTAGTGATGATGAAGATGATGGTGAGGGGGATGATCATCCAGTTCTATCAGCTGCTGCTGTTGCTGCTGCTGCAAGAAGCACTTTGCGTCCACCTTCCTTGCAGACTCTTCTCGAGGATGTGCCTGACTCGGGAGCCATTCCTCACACCTCTTCATCTGGCGGTGATTCTGAAGGAAAAAGCAAGTGTGAGCTCCGCAATTTTATTTGTATTCATCATCACCATCATTCGTGTTGTTGTATTATTATCAAACATATTTTTCATTATTTATGATTGTTTTTAAATGCTTCTATCTGTTCAGTCAATCTAGAATGGGGCTGTAAATAAACAGAATTGTTTAGAAATAGCTTGGGCTCGACTTGAGATAAAGCTTGGTTATGTTAGTTTATTTAGCAAACGATGTTTAAACTTGGCGTTTAAACATAAAAATGTGTTTGTAAACAAGCTCAAGAGTATAAAACTTTATTTGAGTATATATAATACCATATGTTTATATGTATATATGTGTAAAAATTTACTTATATATCTTGAGATTGAATTGTGTAATTTTGTAATTAAGTTCATAAGATATCAAATTATTATTTGTAATTTATTGATAATATAAATATTCCACGTTGTGGTAAAAGTTATATATTTTTAACAATAAAAGGTTGGTGAATATAATTTTGATAAGTTCATTAACAAAAATAATTTTATCTAATTAAGTCAAATAATATAATTTCAACTATAAATTAGTAATTAATTATTAGGATAGATTTGTGGAGGAGTAAAAAAGTCGTGGTGTTTACTATATATAGGAAAAGAATAAGTTAATCAAGTAGCTCTTGAAAAAGCTAGAGCTTGTTCGACAAGAAAATGAACGAAGCTTGAACATGTAATCTAGCTTGGTGATGAGCTCTAGCTTAGCTCATGTTTAAAATAAAATTAAGTGAACCAATCCTGAACTTTTAATATTTGGTTTGGCTTGGCTCGTTCAAAGCCAAATGATATTAATTTGTCTCATCTTTATTCTTGGAAGATGCATGTGGCTAATTGTGGCTGGCCATTGGTTAATGAGAGAAATTGGTTCTTTTTGGTGGTGTTTTGTTTCAATAATGGAAGTGGTAGTGCTGAATATGGGAGAATTGTTTGCATAAAAGGGAACTTTGGAGGTTGATAAATTATTTTCCTTGGCAGCTTATGATAAAAGTTCCAGAAGTCGGAAGTTGAAGCATGATGTCATTGAAGCGGTAAATGAACTCATTCAAGATATTGCCACTTGCCATGAACAGATTGCTGAGCAAGCAGTAGAGCACATTCATCAAAAGTAATTATTTTTTTATTTAAAATAGAAATATTAACTTTGTTTTTCCCTAGAAAATACCTTTTTCTTTTGGGTGATATCTTGTATCTAAGTGACTGATTCACGCAGGTAGTGCCAGAGCTGTTTGTGGATTAATATTCAATATATCTTGAGATGGGTCATTACCAATCAATATATATATATATATATATCTTGAGATGGGGGTGCCACACACACATGTTGCATCTTTGTGATATGTTTGTGTTGTGAACCATGTCTAGCATTTAATTCAAGGATAGTGTTTCTGTCTATTAGGCTAAGAAATGGGTTAATATAAAATGTAAAAAGAGAAATAAAATCATATGTTTGCAGCTTTGACATAAGCAGTATTATTATTGTTCTTTACATCCTACAACTTCATTCTGCCATGTTATGTAGTTTTTGAAACTGTTGTTGTTTACGTGATCTAGGGCAGGCACTAAATATCAGAAAGGTGATAGGTATTAAGGTGTTGGATTAGGAAAAATGAGAGAGCGCCTGCAATCTGTGGATTAGATAATGTCAATCCACAGATTCTAGGTGAATCTGTTTCACAGACCACCATTACACAGATGGAGAGAGAATTAGTCTCCCTATGTAGGTAATTTAGGGCAACTAGGTTGGGTATGTTTTGTCTTATCTGGGCTAACTTGCTGTTTGATAATTTTTTGTTACTATTTATATTCTCCATGTACTTGTACTCTGGACGTACCTGCAAAGCACTCATACAACTCCGTATGTCTTATTATTGTTGTCCCATCAATTTGAAAATATAGTCTGATGAACATCAGCTTGTGTGATCCTTGGTTTACCAATCAGGGTGGGTCCGAAGGGCCCTGCCTTGAGGGGGTTCTGCGTCATCAAAAAAAAAAAAAAAAAAATCAGCTTTTTTGAAGTGTAGTTTTCTTTGGTTTTTTGATTTCTAGAACTTTTTTTTTTTTCCTGATTTCTAAAACATTTCTAATTGTGTTTGTTTTTTAGTGAGGTAATATTAACCTTAGGAAGTTCAAGAACAGTATTGGAATTTCTTTGCGCGGCAAAGGAGAAAAAGAGATCATTTCGGGTGTTTGTTGCAGAGGGTGCTCCAAGGTTTGTGCAAGTGGCTAGCTATTTTTGCAAGGCAAAAGAATTGTTTTTAAGTGGTATAATTTTGATTTCCTCTCTCTAATTCCATTTGTTTTAAAATTAGGTATCAGGGACATCTTCTAGCAAAAGAATTGGTCACAAGAGGTTTACAAACCACACTAATTACTGATTCTGCAGTTTTTGCCATGATTTCCCGTGTGAACATGGTAAATTTATGAGCTTAAGCTTTTTCCTTCCATTAATTTTTTCCCTCTCTTGGAACTGAATTTCCTGGACTGATTTTTGGCTTCATGTTGTAATTCCTAAAGGTTATAGTTGGAGCACATGCTGTCATGGCCAATGGTGGGGTTATAGCACCTGTTGGGTTGAATATGGTTGCACTTGCAGCTCAAAGGCATGCTGTCCCTTTTGTTGTACTTGCTGGCAGTCACAAGGTAATTTGGTACAATAATAGAGGTTTTAATGACCGATTAGCAAACCAAGGCTCTTCTTGTACATTCCTAAATTTCTTGTTCTCTTATACTTTGGAGTGAAATAAGAAGCTGGTGCTGGTCTTGCCAATTGGGATGGGCTACAACTGAAATCGTCTTTTGTGAAATATACTAGTATTGAATCATGATATACGAGACCCTAGAATCAAATAGGACTCAACTAGTTCCTGGCCAGACTAGAAGTTGAAAAATTCTTATACTTTTGTACAGACCTAGAAATCAAACAGTCATAATCCGTGAAATGACTAAAATCCTTTTATGCTTGGAATCTTAAAGATTCCGAAACAAGGAATATTTGAAATTAACGCAAATTTCCTTTTCTTGTTATATCCTCTTTGTTAATCATTCTTTAAGGAAGCTCACCATTGTGAGCTTTCCTTTCTTTTAATAAATCATATTGTAAAAAAGTAACCTCTTCAGTAATCAACTTGAATGAGCAAAAGTATGGGCAGTGATACATTTTTATTTTTATTTTTTCTGAAATCAACTCATTTTTAGCTGCCTATTCATTTAAGTAACCAATTTTATTCTGATGTCCATAGAGAGTATTATGAGCTGTTCAACGTTGTTTTGCATTTTTGGATCAAAGCGGGGATCAGATTTTGCGGGTTGTGAATAAACAAAGTTAGTAATAGTTGAAATCTAAGTGTCCTAGTGGCCTAAACATAAACTATATATTGCGAAGAAGTAACCACAAATTTGTTATTACTTTGGTTAAAAATTATCTTGATGGAGTTAATGAGTACTAAAATGCATGTTTTGCCTTAGTTCCTGACATGCTGATTACTAGCCAATGTTTCTGTCTTAAGTTTTGCAGCCCATTTCATAAAATTTTGAAATTCTTGTTATTATTTTAGTTCCAGTTATTGCTGTTTGTACTTTCTTGAAATGCTCTTTCATCTACACGACAGTTGTGCCCTCTGTATCCACACAATCCTGAGGTCTTACTGAATGAACTGAGATCGCCATCTGAGCTGCTGGATTTTGGAGAATTCTCAGATTGCATGGATTTTGGAAGTGGCACTGCTTCCCCTCTTCTTCATGTGGTCAATCCTTCATTTGATTATGTGCCACCAAAACTCGTTAGTCTTTTTATTACTGACACGTAAGTTCAACTGAATCTTTTGTAAATTTCATGAAACAAAAGTTTACTGGAGTTCCAAAATTATATATTCTGGAGTTCATTGAAAAAAGACCTTGTCTTCACTACATTATGGATTGTTTGTTATCCTGTCTTGTGTGGTTGCAACTTTTACCTCACTTTCACATGCTTTTAGTTTGTTTTTGAGAATTTTCAATACTTTCGTACTGATCTTGATATTTCACATTCTTTCTATCCTGTAACTGTTACAAGTAAATTACTCTTTACTTCCTTCACAGAGGAGGGCACAATCCATCATACATGTATCGGCTGATTGCTGATTATTACTCTGCTGATGATTTCGTGGTGCAACGAAGACCTTCTTCAGGGAGTTGAGTTTAGCTCCCTCTGTTTTTGACATATGTTGGGTAAGTAATGCATTTTATATGTTACATCTGTTAATGGTTGTGCCTGTATTTTAGTGTGTAATCGTTAATTTAAGATATATTTCATCAATGAAGCAAGAGCTTCAACTTTTGAAATTGAAAATTCCAGTGCAAGAAAAAGGTGTATATATGTTCGATTTAGCGCTTACACAGATAGCAGTGGTTGTATTAAGTGGCTGGTATATGCTAAAAGAGCATCTGTGTACCCATCATGGCATGGTATCTTATTGTATTTGGAATTAATGGAGGCAGTATAAGAGCTGCTTTCAAATTCTATATAAACCATCTTCCTATCTCTGTTTCATTACTGAGCTTACAAAGCTGCTGCTTACGAGTAAGAGACGTGCCCAGAGAACCTATTTTGAAAGAGGCTATGCTGAGTGCTGCCTTGACATCATATTGGCCAAAAAAAAAACTGTAGGTTGCTGAACACGATATTGAATACGTCGGACAGTTCCATCTGTTCTGGTTTGAGATGTTTTTTTCTGGCGATTTCCATGTCTTGTGGCAAATCAGTGATCATCTGTTTTTATGCAATAAAACTGCATTTGAGCTAGTAGCTCACTGCTTGGGTTCGAATCTCGCTACATTCATATTACAGTGAGGTGGTGCCTAGCTCTGTGAGGTACACCCTTGTCACAGATGCCTTCTCAGGGTTGTAGGTAAAGTACTTCCCAATATGATAAGGAGTCTAGAACTGCAGACTTCTTGTTGGCATTGATCACTAACAAATTACTTTGCTGTACTCCATGCCTTTGTAAAATAAAATTGTAACCAAGGGGCAAGGCCCAATAATTTTTATTTGTTGCCAATTAGCCTTTTACCTCTTGGCTGTAGGCCTGTTCTTGGTGATTTTGCTCATCACTTTCAATTTTTTGTAGAGACCAACTGTACTTGTTAGATCTTGAAAAAGTAACTATTGTTATTAAATCACTAACATGGTAACATGCTTGTGATTTGACAGTGTACACTCTGCTCACAAGGTAGGTATCTCATTTTAGGTAATAGATGTGGACCTTGACAAGATCATATAGAATAATATGTAGAAAAAACTAAAAAATAATGACTATTGAGTTTCCATCCCCCTAATTACAAAACCATTCCTTTAGAAACACCCTATAGGTTTTTATTCTTTGCTTCTTCAGCCTGGTTGGCTCGGTTTCGGTGGCTTCTTCAGTCTGTAGAGAGTACATTTCAGTATGAAATATTTTAGTATATTACATGGACACTGACTGGGCATTTGGCTATCCCATTCTTCTGAATATGTAATTGTTGTGTTGGATATTGCCATTACTAATGAACTCAGATTTCATTTGTTTTTGTTTTTATTTCATTTTTGTTTCCTGTCCTTAATTCCATTAAGGACAAGGATCACTTGTTGGCACCACCTATATTTCTCATTGCCAATTGTCAGGTGGCTCCATTTTTGTGATGGCATTGCTTTACTTCTCAGATTCACATATTGACATGTTTTGAATAGTTATCATTGTCATGATTAGTGATTGTTTATTGACAGTTCCCATATGTTTAAACTTTCAGATAATTCAGAAAAATAGTTTGAAGTGGACAGGGAGAAATGAAATTTATATTTTACTGTACGGAATATAGACCACATTTTAGTGCTGGAAGACTCGGAAAAGTTGCAGTTTGGGTAAGAGTGGAATGAGAATTGCAAGAGAAGGAAAGAAAAAGGAATAGCGATTTTTCCGGGTTTTGAAGAGCTGTAGTAGGGGAAACAGCTCTGCCAATGGAGATGATTTTTGTCATTGTGAGAGTGCTAGGGTTCAGTGCTGTATTTTGTAGCAAAACTATGGCACATAAATCAGTCAGCATTGTTGTATTGCATGTAGCTGAAAATCTTGTAGCAGTTTTCATCCAGGAACCAATGACCTTACTTTTTGACCGTGTTACTCTTCACATGAAAGCTTTAGGTTTTCGTAAGAACTGTATTCGTTGTTTCCAACCTAATTCGTGGAAGGAAAGAGTTTTTGGGAAAAAAATAGATCTTAGTGAAATACATAAGAACTGATATAATTTTCAGTTTTTAATATGAGGGGGTTTTATTTTTTTATTTTATCCCCTTTTCTTCATTGCCAGTGGAAGATGATTTTTATTAGAAGTTAAATTTTTATATTTACTTTTTAATTTAAGCATCATGACAGTGGCATCATCACGAGTTTTAATTTTGAAAGCTTGAATGCAATTAATTAAAAGTTAATTAATTAAAGTTGTCAAGACCTTGTGAGATTATAACAACAGCAACAACAATAGCTAAGCCCCTCACACACATGTTAGAAGATGCTTTTTTATTTTTTAATTGGTTAATCCCTTAATTAAGGTTTCAAGGTTAAATTAAGAGGCATTGAAATTGAGGAAGAGTAGTAGATGGTGTCTTGTTTTTATTTTTTATTTTTGGTGTGTGTGTGGTGATTTTAAATTATTGAATTTACTTTTATATCTTCATTATTTTGATTTCTTTATTAAATCCAATTGAATTAGGTAATAAGGTTCTTTTTGGAAGTTAAAAAAAAAAAAAAAAAAAAAAGACATCAAAGATTCTTATTTTTTTGGTGATTTTAAATTATTCAATTTACTTTTATCCTTAAAATTAGGGATGTGCATTCCAATCGTGAATCCACCATTTCAATGAACCCAACCCCGTGTCTCATAATGAGTTGGATTGAGTTCTAAATTTATTTTGAAGCTTGGGTTGACAAAATTTTCAACCAAGTACCTAACCCAATCCAAACTATTATTAGCTTAAAAAATATATTTAGTTTAAATTAATTAATTTTGGTATTTGAAACTTAAAAATACCCAAAATCTAAACCCATGCAATTAGAATTTTTATTAAATGGATAAAAAAAAAAGAAAAAAAAAAGAGAAGAATAAGAGCGCCCATTCCATAAAAAATCCGTTTAACTGTAGTTCATTTAATATCGCTCTATCATTCACCCACATCTACTCACCCCACCTTTACTCCGTCGTATCGCGGCCACTCCCCTCCGTACCGGTGTCGTCACTGCACTGACACTTCACCTGTAGGCAGATCCCCCTATGAGATGTCAAAGAGATCATGTTAATAAACTCTATCCATAAAATCTTGAGAAAAACAGAACCTATTCTTGTCTCTGTCCCTTTGCTTTTTCATACTAATAACTACCATTCCCTCCCTTTTAACTACCTCTTGAATTCTTGTTCCTCTCTATCAGAGTTCAAATGCATTCATGCTTTGATTCTCAGAAATGGGTCTCACCAAAATCTCCTCCTTTCCACAAAGCTTGTCTTTTTAGCCTCAAACTTAGCCCCAACTATGGAATATGCACGCAAACTGTTTGATACAATGACTGAGAGGGATGTTTTTCTTTGGAACACCTTGATTAGGGGTTATGCTGATCTGGGTCCTTGCCAAGAAGTGTTATCTCTTTACAAAACCATGCATCGGATCGGGTTGTTGCCTGATAATTATACCTTCCCTTTCGTGGTTAGGTCTTGTGCGGTGCTCTCGGCTTTGATGGAAGGAAAAGAAGTGCATTGTAATGTAATTAAGAATGGGTTTGATTCGGATGTCTTTGTTAAGAGTTCTTTGATAAGTATGTATGCTCAAAGTGGGGAGACTTTGAATTCTGAGATTATTTTTGGTGAAATGGTTGTGAAGAACATTGTTTCTTGGACGGCGATGATTGCGGGTTATGTGCAAAATGGTTTTTTTAAGGAAGGGTTGGGTGTTTTTTGGGAGATGGTGTGTTCAGGAACTCAGCCAAATGCAGTTACGCTTGTAAGCATTCTTCCCGCATGTGCAGGTTTAGAATTTTTGAGCTTAGGAAAGTTGATTCATGGTCATGGAGTCAAAGTGGGAGTGGACTCGGATATTTCACTGATGAATGCTTTAATTGCATTTTATGGAAAGTGTGGGGATGTTGTGACGGCAAGATCTCTGTTTGATAATATGGTGGTAAAAAACCTGGTTTCATGGAATGCAATGATTGCTGCTTATGAACAAAATAATGATGGGAGGAAAGCAATAAAGCTGTTCCGTAGGATGCTAAATGAAAAAGTAGAGTACGACTATATCACAATTATTAGTATTGTTACAGCCTGTGCTAGTTTTGGAGCACTGAATACTGGAAGATGGTTACATGAGTTGGTTAAAAGAAAAGGCTTTGATACCAATGTTTCAATAGCTAATGCACTTATTGATATGTATGCAAAGTGCGGAAATATAGATTTGGCCATGGAAGTTTTTGAGAGACTGCCTCACAGAAGTGTTGTGTCCTGGAGTTCAATAATAGGAGCTTGTGCATCTCATGGGAATGGGGATGATGCTCTCAAGCTCTTTTCAAAAATGAAAGAAGAGGGAATTACACCAAATAGCTTCACTTTCACTGTCGCTTTGACTGCTTGTAGGCATTCAGGTTTATTAGAAGAGGGGAGGAAGCTTTTTGAGAGCATGACAAAAGAGTACTCAATTGTGGCTGGTGTAGAGCAATGTGCTTGTATGGTTGATCTTCTTGGTCGAGCTGGTTGCTTGAAAGAGGCTTATGAGTTTATAGAGAGGATGCCTATTGAGCCAGATGTAAGTGTTTGGGGAGCTTTGCTTGGTGCTTGCAGAATACATGGCAATGTGGAGCTAGCTGAGCTTGTTGCGGATAGGCTGTTTCTTTTGGACCCTAAAACTGTTACTTTCTATGTCCTTATGTCAAATATATATGCTGAAGCTGGCAGATGGGAAGATGTAGTGAGGTTGAAAAACATGATGACAGTAAAAGAGTTGAAAAAGAAACCTGGCCATAGTTTGGTTGAGGTGAATCGGAGGATCCATACCTTTATGTCAGGTTCAAGATCCCGACATTTCTATGTGACTTAAGCAAATAGATCATATTCACATCCAAAAATCACAGTCCTAGAAGTATCAAGGGCATATTTTTCTTGTAACAGAAGCATGCAATGTCATAGCTTGGGTGGACAGAGAATTAAAAAAAATCCTTTGATCTGCCAGCAGTTACACATGCTAGGCTCCTGCAATAAAGCTAATTGTTCTAGCATGTGATAATCAGTGAAGAGTGCACAGAAGGGATCCGGATAGGTGAATATAGCAGAAGAAATATATTTGATGCCATTTGAGGGGTTTTGAAGAATGAACCTGTCAACTTAAATTTGGTGATAGTATATTGATCTGAATGGTGTAAACCGCAGTGACAAAATTCCTGTTGTTTGGGGTGTTTCACTTGATTTAGCATTATAGGATTAAACGAGTTCATCATATGGAACAATTCCAAATGATTTTTTATTTTTTTATTTTTTGGTCGGATATCATCAGATGCTGTTAAACTACAAAACAATATTGTACATTACTGAAGTTGTTATGTAACAGTTCCTAGCCACCCTTATGGGTGCTATGGAATAATTTGAAGTATATATTATCTGAGATACTCTTTTGAAGCAAAACCTTCTGTTAACTTCAGGATGCGATTATGATTTGTATCACATCATATAGTCCTTTATGGAATGACCATATTGCAGAAAAGCTGAAGTTTTATCTGTTTAGTAGTTCACCGAAGCTACATGTCTTTGTTAATCATCATTCACTTAAAACTGTATCTATACTAATATATAATATCTCAGGATTTGCAATCAATTCAGGACCCTCTTCTATTAAGCGACGTCATCATCAACCGTTGTAATATTACGCCACGTCACACTCATTTTTATTCAAATATCTACATTCTCTGCATAAATGATTGAAACCAAATAGGAATACAAGTAGTAAATTACTCTTTACTTCCTTCACAGAGGACGGCACAATATATTGGCTGATTGCTGATGATTCTGTGGTGCAAAGGGAGTTGAGTTTAGCTCCCTCTGTTTTTGACATATGTTGGATAAGTATTGAATTTTGTATGTCACATCTGTCAATGGTTGTGCCTGTATTCTAGTGTGTAATTGTTAGTTTTAACACATTTCATTTATGAAGCACAAGCTTCAACTTTTGAAATTGAAAATGCCAGTGCAAGAAAAAGGTGTATAATCCCTTAATTTTTAAAGATAAATTAAAGTCTGTTTTTACTCTGAAATTGAATACAATAAAATAAATAAATAATGATCCTTTAAAAGGCAGATACATTACTTTGGGTCTCCTATAAATATAAAGTATTTATACAGTGACTATTGTTCATCATGCAAAAAAACAAAAACCAAAAAAGGGAAAAGAATGATTTTTGTTGAATGAGTTTCTATGTCTTGAAACAAAGCAAAAAAGTTTGGTCTTCTAACAAATTAGAGCTTGCCACTTCGTTCATGAGATCCATGAAGTTTTGGTTCAAAACTTCTAACTAGCAACTTGCAGGACATCTTGCAAGTTGCAACCTAGGACAAGTGGTTCCACTTAGGTAATTGATTGTTTACATGACCTTTTGTCACGTAGGGGAGAGAAAAGTGATTGATATATATAGTTTTGAAACGTTTATTTTGAAGCTTCTTTGACTTGTCTTACTAGTTGAACAGTGTATGTTTGATTGTCTGTATCGTATGGGTGTGCCTATGTTTTTTGTTTTTTATTTTTTGAGCAGGTGTACATATGCATTTTTTTTTTTTTTTGAAAGAAAATCTCGATAGAAAGTTTTATTGAACAGTATAAAAGTACAATTGTCAGCAAGGCTGCTTGACTAAACGGCGCAGAGGCCAGAGAAAAGGAAGAAAATTCTAGTACATCCTTCCTAGCATTTAGAGACTAAATCAAGACTGTTGAATATCTGGTGTCGGCATGATCCTGCTCCGCATGGTGATGTTCTGATACTCCAACAAGAAAGACGTGGCTGAGTTATATATTGTGTCTGGGTGATCTTGTATTCCTTCAAAGAGGAATTTGTTTCGGGCTGTCCAGATCGACCAAGTAATCACGGTCCAAAGCTCGAAGTCGCGGCGATGGGTTGAGGAGGCCACAGCCATGGTAAGGTCTCGGAAGTCTAAGTTCTCTGTGTGAGACATTTTTTGAAGCTTGCCTGGGACTATTCCCCAAACATTTCGGGCCATGGGGCAAGCCCATAGAATGTGGGTGATTGTCTCAGTCTCTATATTGCAGAATAGGCATTTGGGGTCCACCATGATGCCTCTATGCCTGAGATTGTTCCGAGTTGGTAGGGAAGCTGTACATGCTCGCCACAGTAAATGTTTACATTTTGACGGAACGCTGAGCCTCCACATCGATTTCCAAAACCTTCTGAGATGGATTGCACTAGAGCTTTCCGAATGGGAATGATCAAGATTGGCATGAAGAGTGTGATGATATGCTGACCGAACCGTGAAAAGTTTTGATCTGGTGTTTTGCCAGCAAAGGCGATCTGGTCTGGTGATGGCGTTCAGTTGGATTGCCAAAATTGCTGATGCATCTTGGGGTGCGAAGTTCTCCTGGATGAGTTGTCTATTCCATGAGTGGGTATCGGGATCAATGAGATGATACACTTTTTCTATGTGCTCTGCCCCTGGCCTACACGTTGGTATTCTGGGCAGCCAATGATCAGTCCATACACCTATAGAACGGCCATTACCAACTGTCCATTGTGTATTTGAGCGTAGCAAATTTTGGGCAGCTAAGATGCTGGACCATAAAAAGGACGGTTTGTGGCCAGGCTTTGCATGGAGGAATGATGTGGAGGGAAAGTATTTGGCCTTAAATACTCGAGAGAATAAAGTATGGGGGCTGTCAAGTAGTCTCCATCCCTGCTTGGCGAGAAGGGCAATGTTGAATCTGTGAAGATTACGGAAGCCCAGTCCACCCTCCTTCTTTGCTCGGCATAAGGATGTCCAGTTGACCCAATGAAGCTTTCTCTCGGAACTTTGCTGTCCCCACCAGAATCGTGCCACCATTCTTTGTAAATCATCACACCAAGATTTAGGGAGCTTGAAACATGACATTGTGTAGGAGGGGATGGCTTGTGCCACTGCCTTAATGAGGATTTCACGGCCTGCCTTAGACAGCTTCTTCTCCTTCCAGCCGCTCAGTTTCTTAGCCACTTTTTCTTTAAGCCCCTGAAACGTCTTGTTCTTAGATTTCCCAATGAATATGGGTAGGCCCAGGTACTTTTCAGTGGTTGAGGTGGAAGATGCACCCAGTAACTTGGTGATCTCGGCCTGTGTGTTCTCTTTAGTGTTTGGACTGAAGAACAATGCTGTTTTTTCTCTGTTGATTTTCTGGCCAGATGAATTCTCATAGATGTCTAGGATACGCAAGATATTTTGACATTCTTCCACTGAAGCCTTGGAGAGTAAGAGGCTATCATCAGCGAAAAGGAGGTGGGATATCTTTGGGCCATACCTACTTGCAGCTACACCATGGATTTTGTTCTCTCTTTCAGCTTTACGGAGAAGGCCGGAGAGGCCCTCGGCGCAAAGCAAAAACAAGTAGGGAGAGAGAGGATCACCTTGGCGTATTCCTCGTGATGGTTTGATGAAACCTTGTGGGATTCCATTGATTAGGATAGAGTAAGTTGGTGTGGTGACGCACTCCATAATTAGCTCTACCCAACGTGAAGCAAAACCAAGTTTGAGCATTGCTGCCCTTAAGAATTTCCATTCCACCCTGTCGTATGCTTTGCTCATATCTAGCTTCATTGCCATTTGCCCTGTGATCCCTGTCCTCTTTTGTTTCATACTGTGTAGTAATTCAAAAGCCACAGCCACATTGTCCGTAATGAGACGCCCTGGGATGAATGCACTCTGAGAGTCAGAGATGACTGATGGGAGCACTTGCTGTAAACGGTTAGCTAACACTTTTGAAACAATTTTATACAGCACATTACATAAGCTAATCGGGCGATAATCAGAAACTTGTTGGGGGTTCTTTATTTTTGGAATTAAGACAATGTGAGTATAGTTTATTTTCTTGAGGAGGTGTCCAGAACTGAGGAAAGAAAGAACTGCCTGAGTGATATTGTCCCCAAGAATGTGCCAATATTTTTGAAAGAAAAAACATGACATACCATCGGGTCCGGGAGATTTGGAAGGGTGCATTTGGAACACTGCTTTCTTAATTTCCTCAGCTGTGTACGGACTAAGCAAAGTCTGATTGTGCAAAGGGGTGACAACTTGGTCCAGTGTCTCAGTTGTGATCTCAGTTTGGCATTGTGTGGCACTTGTGAACATTTGGGAGAAGTAATTCTCAATGATCCTTCCAATAACCTGTGTATCTTCCTGCCATAAATCAGAGGAGTCCAATAACCCTGTGATAGTGTTGGTTCGCCTTCTTTGGGTTGCCTTTTGGTGGAAAAATTTCGTATTCTTGTCACCCGACTCCAACCAAACAGCCCTTGATCTCTGCCTCCAGTGTAGCTCATCCTGCAGAAGCAATTCATTAATCTCCCCCTTGAGTCTATAAATGGACTGGTTATGGGCTCCATCTAGATTGGAGCTCATCAGATGCTCCATCTCTGATTTTTTCTGGTCCAACTGCTTTTTGACGGAACCAAAAGTGGTCCCACACCATTTCATCAATGCTTGCCTGCACAGCTTTATTTTCTCTGTTACTTGGAACATTGGGCTTCCAGTGAGCTGGGCAGTCTGCCATGCAGTTGCAATAACCTGTTCACACTCTGGTTTATAGCTCCATTTTTCTTCGAATCTGAATAGTGATTTTCTTTTTGGCTTTTGGGGAGCAGACTTGTGAAAGTCTACCTGGATTGCTAAGTGGTCAGATTTCGAAGTTGGAATATGGATTGCCTCTTTGAATCCAAACAAGGTTAACCATTCAGATGTGGCTAAGGCTCGATCAAGGCGTTCCTGGACAAAAGCTGGGGGATCACGGTTGTTGTTCCATGTGTAAGGTGGGCCACGATACCCAATATCAATGAGGCTACAAGCTGTGATTGTGTCTCGGAAATCCATCATTTGCCTTAACGGTTGGAGGTGTACTCCTCGCTTCTCCTCTTGTGAGAGGATCTCGTTGAAATCTCCCATGCATAGCCATGGTGCCTGATTCCTGCTACCCAGATGATTGAGGAGTTTCCATGTCTCATGTCTCTTGTGCGGTTCCGGGTGGCCATAGAAACCTGTGAGGCGCCACCAGGAGTTTGTGTCCATGTGAACATGGACATCAACATGGTGCTGTGAAAACGTTTGTACTCTGACCTCTATGGAGTCTTTCCACATAAGCGCTAATCCTCCACTTCGGCCTTTGCTTGGTACTGTGAAAACATACTGAAAGCCCACACTAGCACGTACTTTCTCCATTCTTTTAACGTCAAGTTTTGTTTCAATGAGAAACATCATGACGGGGTCCTTCTCCTTCGCTAAATTGCGAAGTATACGAATTGCCTTCGGGTTCCCAAGCCCTTGGCAATTCCAGCTTATAATACTCATTGGGATGGGCGGGGCTGCACCACAGCTCCCGCCAAAGTCTTTGTATGAGCATGGTCACCTGTCAAAGGTCTTTTTGTTTTCTTTGGAGTTGGACTATCTTCAGTATCTGCATCAGATATGGCGTAAGAGATACGCTTCTGACCCACAGTGGGAGCTTCCATACGGGGATTACTCACCGACAAAGTTTCCCCTTTTTCTGTACGCTTCCAGGATTTAAGGGCTTTTGTTTTGGTCTTTATCTCCTCAAATTGATTTGCGTAGTGGTTGGCAGACTCTATTTTGGGAGTAGATGGTAAATCCACAGGTGTATCAGCACGTGGGTCCCCACCTAGTGTCATCTCACTTACCGCAATTATAGGAGTGGGGCCTGTAATAGTTGCCATATCAGGCTGCCCATGCTTTGTCAACGTCTTATTTTTGGGTAGACCGTGATCCTCGCTGGAGCTGGGATTTGGTAAATCACCGTGATTGTCGCTAGGGGAGATATTTGCCTTAATTGTGGTATCGGGGTTAGGTGGATGGGGGTGTGATTCCGGCGAGTTTGGCGTTGGTGGGGGTGGGGGATTCGAGGCCACCGGGTTGGTTTGATTGGCAGGTTTGTTTGTAGGCCTTGGTTGGGGTTGGGGACCTCGTGCTGTATGGCCTGCTTTGAGCCACTCCCCGTAAGGAAGAGTAGAGGCATCCTCTTGTTGGGGGGTGGTGTTGCACTGGGTGGTGGCGTGGCCCATAAGACCACATCGGTGGCAGAACGACGCCAGTCGCTCATACTTATATTGGACCCAAACTCGTTGACCATCGGGGCTAAGGACAAAACCACCTCGGAGCAAAGGTTTATCAATGGGCACCTCCACTCGAATCCGTAAGTTACTGGCTTGGTCTCCAAACCATGGGCTTCTGTCAACCTTGATGAATCTGCCGATTTTGCGTCCAATGGCTTCACCCACTTCCTCTGCCATGAGATCAAAAGGAACACCCCAGACTTGTATCCAGAAAAGGGCATGGGTGAACGTCAAGTTCGCTGGTGTCATCCCTGATTCCCAGCGTCGTAGTAGGAGGAGGTGGTTATCAAAATTCCATGGGCTATGTTCCAGTACCCACCTCATCTGGAAAGCGTTACGGAACTTGAACTGGATCAAACCAGGGCCAACATCCACCATACGTACTTCGTCTCCCATACGCCAAGCTGTGCGGAGGGTTGTTTTTGCTGCTCTTAAATTTGGTGGTCTGTGTGTGAGGAAACGCCCGAGTAAGCTATGTTCACATTCTTCAAGTGCTATGGCTCTGTTGGCACCCGTGATTACAATACTATCTTCCTCCTCATCAGTCAACTTGACCTTTAGGAGGCTATCAGCAAGGTGGTCTGCCATAAAGATTACTTTTGATAGGGTGTGGTAGAGATTTTTTTGAATCTGTTTGGGTTTGGTGCCGTGTGGGGTCAGGGTTATGGTGAAAAGAGTGTTTGGTGGGTGTGATGATGGATAGGGTAATGTGTGGGGACAGATTTAGGTAGTGGAGATTATCTGGAGGGGTTATGGTTACGGGATATTTGTGTGGAAAGGGGTAATGGTGATCAATGGAGAAGAAACTAGTGGGGTCAGGGTTATGATGACAAGAGTGTTTGGTGGATTTGATGGGGTAGGGTAGTGTGTGGGGTCAGATTTAGGAAGTGGAGATTATCTAGAGGGGTTATGGTTATGGGATATTTGTGTGGAGAGGGGTGATGGTGATCAATGGAGAAGAAAACTATTGGCGGCTTAGAGAACTCGCTAAGCGAGAGATGACTCTGCTACTAGGGCAGCAGAGAGAAAACTCGCTAAGCGAGAGAGATGAGCCGAAAGTGTACATATGCATTTTTGATGGTCAGCAAGAGAGAGGAACCGTGACACACTTTGTTAAGGAATGCATGAAAGATGATTGAATTATATCATTGGATATTTGTGTAAGAGATGCCTCATCAGCTAGAGGTATCCTAATTATATATTAGGATAATAACAACATGTAGTTTTGATAATTTTATTAAAATCAAATAAAAAAACTCATAGAATTCTTTAGTTGATTTTGTCTAGATTATTTTAGTGTTGCATTTGGATTTGAGGATCTAAAAACAGATTTGAATATTTTTTATTTTTTAAATATAACTTGTTTGATAATAATTTAACAACACAAGAGGAATTCAAATTTTGAAAAATTTGCTATAGTAAAAACACTTTTGTAATTAATTTGAAATTACATTTATGCCTAATTATTTCAAATCCACAATATGATAGGTCTTAAATTTATTCATGATTTTATTAATATTTTTTTAATACTTTTAATACTTTATTTCAACCGTCAAATTAAAAACTGAAATTGTTAGGTTTTAGATTGTTAGCTCAGTTCCTGTGTAAAAAAAAAAAAAAAAAAAAAGTTGTAAGGGTTTTATTTTAGTTAAACTTGGTTTGAAATAGGTCGAGTCAAGAAGTAGATCAAAGAAATCAACCTTCCAAAGACTCCGCTTTAGTGAAAGCATTCTTACTTGAGCGATGTTAGATAGAATGTTTGCTTGACCCTCAATCAAGCAAAACTTAAAGATGTATGTATTTTGCGAGACCATTGCCAAACACTCGCTCAAGCGAAAGCATGTGAATAGTTCCCCTGACTTTTCTACACCACAGGTTTAACTTAGTTTTGGCTATATAAACCAATCCTTGCTACAGTGGATGGTGAGAGGCTACAATACAAGAGTAAATTTGAGAAACCAACCTCGTTGAGCCTAGAGAATTTCAAACCCCTCTCTTTGGTGTGTTTTTCTTTGTGAGAACATATCAGAATTTTAGCAACACAAGATGAATTTAATGATTTTTATTAATGAAAAACAAAATTTTACTTTTCATTCATCATTCAAAATAAAATTTGAAACTGATACTGGTCTCTTCATAATACTTTTATTTAAAATAACTAGGAAAAAAGTGAGATTTCAATTGCATAAATTTCAATATTGTTAGTAGGAAGGAAAACCAAAAATTTCATGCTCAAGCGTGAAGCATTTACTTCCTTTGCAAATTAATGAGAATTTTACCCGTGAGGCTTACCTTGGATGTGGATTGATCCATTCAATTCGGTTCCCCCCAAATATAGTTTCTTGAGCGAAGCAATTCCACTTAAAGATTACAAAATGCTGTTATTGAAATTATTACCATCAGAGTTAACTCAACTGGTAAAGTCTCTTATCGTCAAGCAAGGGACCTGGGTTCAAATCCCGCCTACACCAAAAACCGATTGGTGTCTTGACTTGATGGTAAGAGTAATCACCATGAGCGGACGCCATAGGTAAAAATGCTATCGTAACTAAAAAAAAAAAAATTTATCACCATCCAAGTGATGCTCCTCCAGCTTGCTCAAACCTGCAATTTAGATGCTTCAGTTAGTTTGGATTAATTGGATGTCCGCAAACTATATATATATATTCCCGCAAAAGCAGTATAGAGTGAAACCTTACATACAACTAATTTCCTGTGTGATTTTTTTCTTTTTTGAAAAGAAGTAAGATAAATAAAATTTTGACAAGTACTATTCTTAAGATATAAACTAACCTTCATTTGGGACCCATCGAGGAATCCAATTATAAGTCAAATTAACTGAGGTACTCGAGCTCTTTAAATCCACTGATTGATCAAACTTAAATTTATTCATGACTTTATTAATTGAAAAAAAAAAAAAAATCTACTTTTCATACTTTATTTGAATCCTTAAACCAAAACCTAAAATGATAATCATTTTCTTCAACTACTTTAATTTAAAAGAGCTTAGGGATTTAAAAAAAAAAAGGTGAGATTTTAATTTTAACCGTGAGACTTACCTCGGATGTGGCATGATCCATTCAAATTGTTGCCTCCCAAATTTAGTTTCTTGAGCGAAGCAGCTCCACTCAAGGATAAGAGAATGTTGTTATTGAAAGTATTATAACTCAAGTCAAGCACCTACAGCTTGCTCAATGCAGAGAATCTTTCAAAACCTACAATTTAGATGCTTCAGTTTGCATGTCCACAACTATATATATAGAATTTCCCGCAAAAGCTATAGTATAGACTATAGAGTGAAACCTTACATACAACTAATTAATTTCCTGTTTGAAATTGTTTTTTTCTTTTTTGTTTTTAAATAAAAGTTAAATTGAATTTCGACAAAGAGATTAAATTCAATAAGGAGCCGATGTAAAACTGAGTTTTACACCCTCCAATCCTGAAGTGCCACATAAACATTTTACAAATAAAACTAAAAACTCAACCACACACAATCAAACCCAATTTTTCTGCAAAATTCTCTTCACCGTCTCCCATGGCTGCCCACACCCACCGAATCTCTCTTCCCTCTCTTCCTCTCTCTCAAACCCACAAACCCATCTCTCTCTCTCTCCTCCAAAACCATGTTTCCCTCACCTCAAGTCCTCGCAAACCCATTGCTCTTCTGTCCTGGTTTTTTGTCTCTGTAAACCACCTGAAAATTTCACCATTCTTTCTCACACCAAGCTTTTTTTTATTCAATGTTCTTAATTTCTCCGTATTCCATGGATTTTGTAAAACAAAACATGGAAATTGGATAGATCTGAGAGTGAAAGATGGTTTTGGAAGAGAGAAAGATGGGTTTGTGGGTTTTGAGAGAGAGGAAGAGAGGGAAGAGAGATTTCGGGTTGGGGCGGCCATGGTCTACGGTGAGAAAAGAAGAAGAAACAAAGTAAAAGATTTATGGGTTTGTGAGGACTTGAGGTAAAGGAATAATGGTTTTGGAGAGAGAGAGAGATGGGTTTATGGGTTTGAGAGAGAGGAAGAGGGGAAGAGAGATTTGAGGGTGTGACTGTGGGCAGCCATGGGAGAGTGGAGACGGTGAAGAAATTTTTTGAGATAAATTGGATTTTGATTGTGTGTGGTTGAGTTTAAAGTTATATTTGTAAAATGCTTATTTGGCATTTCAGAATTGGAGGGTGTAAAACTCAGTTTTACACCGACTCCTTATTGAATTCAATCTCTTCGACAAATAGTACTACATACTATTCTTAAGATAGAAACTAACCTTCATTTGGGACCCATCCAGGAATATAATTATAAACCAAATAGAGGCATTGGAGCTCTTCAAAGGGAAGAAACAGAGAGGCATTCAGGTACCAATCATACGTTGTTACATTAAGATGAAGTTGGATTACACGCCCAGTAGTGATGTTGCACTTGACTCTTTCCCAATCACAACAATCACTCTCTTTGTTGGCGGGATCCCAAGATGTAATCCAACTTGGGATGTAACCACTCTCTTTGTTAATCATGGAAGCTTTAAGTTGCAAGAGAGCTATCCTCTCTTGCTCCCAGCAACCAAAGCAGCCATTAATACCAAATTGGACCAAAACTAACACCACCCACCACCAAAAACGTCGCAACTCCATTAATTAATTTTTCTTTTTTCTGATTTTCTGTGACAATAAGACTCACAAAGTTTTTGTCCAACTCTCACTTATGCTTCCAAGCAACTTGGTTTTGAGTTGAAATAGTTTATCAACCTACGTCCTACATATATATACTGTTATCAAACTGTCTACATCATAGTATTACAATTGCGATGCTATATTCGGATATTCCAACTTTCACTATTGAATTATTCCTATTTTTTATTTTCTGGCGGCTTTAATTTTCAAATTATAGGTCCTACTCATTAATTATCTTGCACCAATCATCAATACTACGAACATCATTAAAAAAGAAAAAAAACCATTGGCAATTTTGTCTTACAAATACAATTAAGGTTAGGATTAAGGTAACAAACCCACCGTTCTTTGATCATTAGAGTCAATTGTACAACTAGATTTCTAATTTTCCATAATCATACCAGCATCTCATAGAACATGCCCAAGTTTATTTGTAGTTGATGGAACATGTTCAATTGAATGCATGGCCCTACAAATAAACGTCATTGATGATTTCTACTACAAATACATTTTTGTAAGGATTTAGGTGCCAAACCTACTATTCCCTACTATTATAGAGAGGTAACCCCTAAACTGTATGTCAGAATACCTCGATTACCGAAATTTTTTGTTCTAATGGATAAACCGAAATGGTATTCGAAACGGTTCCACGAATACTATGAGAAAATTATTCAGTAAACCTGAAACACAAATAAATGCGTACTCTTTCGTCTCACATAAATGATGTTTTCCTAATTTCATGATCTTTGCATTATTTAAGAAGACCCACAATCAAGAAGAGGCCATAGACTTTGGCGTCAGTGGTGCTTTCGCAGTTAATATTTAGTGCTTTCTTGAAAAATGTTTTGTAGTGATAAGTAGCCTGTAGCATTGGTATTATGAGTTTTGCATCATTTGAGAAGACCTAAACTCAAGAATAGGCCAAACACTTGGGCGTTAATGGCATTTTCCTAATTCGTATGTTCTTTGAAAATGTTTCATAGTGATGACTAGCCCTGTAGCCCATACCATTCATATTATGAGTTTTGCATTATTTGAGGAGACCTAGACTCAACCAAAGACCAAAGACAACGACCAAAGACTTGGCGTCAATTGTGCTTTCCCAACTCGTATCTAGTGCATTCATAGTCACTAGTCTATATCACTAGTATTTTGAACTTTGCATTCTTTGACAAGGCCTAGACCATGACAGTTGATGAAGACTTTGCATAAATTTAGTTTGGATCCCCTCTTTCTATGTGTGTAAACAAAATGGCAATAGCCTTACACCCAACCACTGTGAGACTTCCAATCCTCTTAGTGCTAATGTCAGTTATGGTTAGCTATACAATGGAAGATGCAGCCAAAGACAGAGAGGAGTGTACACAGCAGTTGGTAGGGCTGGCTACATGTCTCCCTTACGTTGGTGGTCAAGCAAAAGCACCTACACCTGACTGTTGCACTGGTCTCAAACAAGTCCTAAACAACAACAAGAAGTGCTTGTGTGTCATCATTAGAGATCGTAATGATCCAGAACTGGGACTACAGATTAATGTTACACTTGCTTTGGGCCTGCCTTCTGTTTGCCATGCCCCTGCTAATGTCTCCCAGTGTCCTGGTAAGCACTCAACTATGAAGTACATTAATCTATAAATGTCACAAGTGCTAAATGTTTGCCACACTGATTTGATTTGTGGCCATGGTCATGGACGCAGCTCTTCTACACATGGATCCTAATTCACCAGAAGCTCAAGTTTTCTATCAATTGGGAAGTAATTCTAGTCAAAGTACTGGTAGTCCTTCTACTAGTCCTAATGGTAATGTAACATACACGAGTCTTGTTTGTCCTTTCATTTCATTGTTCATTTGATATTGTACAACTATAAAAATTTGTGGGTAATTTCTCTGGTTACAGTTGGAGGGAATTCCACAAGTGCCAAAAGGGAGGGGACTAGTGGTCAGGACAAGAATGATGGTTGTTATAGCCGAAAGAGATGGTTTGGAATGGAGATTTTAATTGGCGGAGCCTTAACATGGTGTTTCATCAGTTCACACTTGTTCATATAGGCACTTGGATTGTCACTCTTCAGTCTTCAGTAGCTTCGGTCTTGTTATGTTTATTTCATTTATTAGTACTCTCTGCCTCTCCCTTTGTCTCAGCTTTTCCACAAGGGGTGTCATTTGAACTATATTTTTCTTATTATTCTTTCCAATGAAGACCATGTGTCCAAAGATAAGGTATATGTATCTGTTATGAGAATAGAATTGGAACAGACAAAATTGAACTCTAATCACTATTCTTGAAGTGAAGCTCTAACCTCTAAGGACGTTGCATAAAACAAGTAACTTTCTTGAAGAACTATATTTGATTATTTTAACCCTATTTACATGCTCCTTTATCTCATGGAACAATGAATAAAATCAGCTGATAATAAATTCCTTAGCAAAATGGTTCAGTGATCAGTCGAATGAGCCTTGGTATCCATGTCAACATCCCACAACAACAGAGACAGGAGGTTTACGTTTAAAAAGCATTAATCTTGTGTAATAATCCAAGGAAAGCGCTAACCACTTCTGCGTTTATACCCCAAAAGGACTAGTCAAGTTACAATTGAGGCTCATTGCAATTATTAATAAAGCCTAGTTTGACTCAGTATATACTCGATGTGGGACTTAACGCACATACACTTATCAGATTTTGGGGCATCACAATCTCTCCCACTTAAATACCTAACGTTCTCGTTAGAGCCCATATATTCGAGCCCACACTGGATTACTGGGTTGGCATTGATATCATTTGTAACAACCCAAAGGAAAGCGCTAGTCACATCTGTGCTTATACCTCAAAAGGACTAGTCAAGTTACAATTGGGGTTCCTTGCAATTATTAATAAAGCTCAGTTCGACCCAATAAATGTCCAATGTGAGACTCAGCAAACACACACTTATCAGAATTTGGGGCATCACATAATACGTTCTTTGAAAATGTTTCATAGTGATGACTAGCCCATACGGCATACCATTCATATTATGAGTTTTGCATTATTTGAGGAGACCTAGACTCAACCTAAGACCAAAGACTTGGCGTCAATTGTGCTTTCCCAACTATTATCTAGTGCATTCATAGTCACTAGTATTTTGAAATTTGCATTCTTTGACAAGGCCTAGACCATGACAGTTGATGAAGACTTCGCCATAAAGTCTCCATGATCTTTCCACCCAAGACCATGATAATTTTATTTTTTAACTAAAATTTTTATAAAAAGAAGTGGAAGAAAACAATTCATTTTCTTTTGATTAATATATACTTTCATTGAGGAAATAAAAAAGACTCAACGGCCTACGTACCCTATATGCTTTCACCAAAGAGGTGAAAATTGTTAAAATTATACTTAAATGATGAATTCTCATTTTTTAACAGTTTAAGCAATTGAGAGAATTTGTAATTTATTGTGATATCATAGTAGGTGGTTATGAGTTCGAACATTGTCTCCATCTTACCTCTCATTTAATATTCTATCATATAGATATAGAGTTCTTTAAATATTAACCTTTCATTTAAAATAAAAAACTAAGATTTTGTCACGTCATCATTCCACTAACATGGACCTAAAATAATGATTAAAAAAAACTCATACATCTTGCCAAAACAAAATCAAAAGTTAACCCCTCCCTCGCTCCCTCCTTCACCATCCCTACTCCCACGGCCAGTCATCAAGTCATGTCGTTATATTCTCAGAAGGGGTGGCAAATGGGTGGGTTTGGGTGAGTTTTAAATGGGTTGAGTATTTAAAAACCAATTACCCATTTATACCCATTTAACAAAGTAGGTATTACCCAAAACCTAACCCAATTATATAAGCTAAAACCCAAACCCACACATTTACCCATTTATTGTATGTACTATGTATATGTATAAAAAAAATATCCTAAATGACTCAAATACTCATACAACCTTGAAATTTACCAAAATATCCTTAAAGTTTCTAAAAAATTGACCCAATAAGCAACCCATTGGGTACCCAATAGATTACGCAATTAACCCAATTACACGCTCAGTAGTGATGTTGCACTTGACTCTTTCCCAATCACAGCAATCACTCTCTTTGTTGGCGGAATCCCAAGATGTAAAATAATTAGAATATTCATCTGTATAGTTGATCATGGAAGCTTCGAGTTGCAAAAGAGCTGTTCTCTCTTGCTCCCAGCAACCAAAGCAGCCATTAATACCAAATTGAACCAAAACTAACACCACCCACCACCAAAAACGTCCCAACTGCATTAATTAATTTTTTTTCTTCCTTTATTTATTTATTATTTTTATTTTCTGTGACAATAAGACTCACAAAGCAAATGGTTTTGAGTTGAAATAGAGCAGCACCATCCTACATATACATACTGTTATCAAACTGTTCACATTACACTATTACAATTGAGCTCCAATAATGCTAAGCACGTTCAAACTTAAAGCTGTGCCAACTATCAACCTTCACTTCTTAAAGCTGTGCCAACTATCACCGTTTACTTACTTGGTAATTTTACAATACTCATGTGGGTACGGTATCTCTAATAGATAAAATCTCACATTGATAGTACTAATGTCACACATGATAGTATCTACCATCATATTGCTTGGTACCCTAAATTTGTATTTATTATTTAAATTATATATATATATATATATAAAATAAAAAGCAGATAATACCAACATTACATTAGATAGTACCAACATCACATATGATGGTACTTATATCACATTTGATAGTACCAATTGAGTGGGTATCATACCCACCAAAAGAGCTTGGACATTGTAGAATGACCCTTCACTTACTCCTGTCATTTATTTTGTGTCGGCTTTAATTTTGCAATTTTGTCCTACTCAAGAAAAGGCCAAAGACTTTGGCGTCAATGGTACTTTCCCAAATTTGTATCAAGCACTTTCTTATAAAACGTTTTCCTCTCTATCTCTTGATTCCCATTTTGTTACACCCACCACCTAGTTAGTATAATATATGCATTTGTTTAGAAGGTCCATATCACCGGTAGTTTGAACTATGCATAGTCGATCTTAGTCACTAGTTCCATCCACAAAAGTCTTTTAATAACGATAACTAGCCATAACTAAACTCAAGAAGAAACCACAGATTTTGCATCTACTACTTTCCTGGAAAATGTTTAGCGATGAATAGCCTATATCATAGGTACTATTACGAGATTTGCATTATTTGAGAAAAACTATACGCAAGAACAGACCAAAAACTTTGCATTAATGGTTCTTTCTTAATTCGTATCTAGTAAGTTCTTTGAAAATATTTACTAGTGGTGACTACTCCATGCCTTTGATATTAATTATGAGCTTTGCATCATTTTGAAAGACCTAGACTCGACAGAAGACCCAAGACTTTGGGACAATGGTGCTTTACTAATTCGTATCTAGGACGTTATTGGAAAATATTTAGTGATGATTGGCCCCACACCATTGATATTATGATTTATGAGCTTTGCATTATTTTGAAAGACCTAGACTCGACAGAAGACCCAAGACTTTGGGACAATGGTGCATTACTAATTCGTATCTAGGACGTTATTGGAAAATATTTAGTGATGATTGGCCCCACACCATTGATATTATGATTTATGAGCTTTGCATTATTTTGAGAAGACCTGGACTCAACAAATTAAAGACAAAAAACTTGGCTTCAAGTGTGCATTCCCACAATGTAACCATAATTTTGCATTTTTTTTTTTATGTCTTTTTTATAATATTTAATAATAAGTAGGCAACCAAATTTAGGACGAGCTTAGGTAACCCAAACCTCAGGGCCAGTCCTGGATAATATGAACTTTGCATTAATTGAAAAGACAACCAAAGACCCAAGACTTCGCGTCAATGGTACTTTCTTAATTTGTATCTAGTACGTTCTCAGAAAATATTTCGTAGTGATATGACTAGCCCATACCATTGATATTATGATCTTTACATTATTTGAGAAGACCTGGACTAAACAAAAGACCAAAACTTGGCATCAATTGTGCTTTCTCAACTTGTATCTAGTGGCTAAGAGCTTTGTAGCTTAGGTTCGAATCCTCATTCCCCATCTATATCTATATACAATATCGATATACTAAGGATTTGCTATCAATTTTGTTAATTTGACATTATGCTACGTCAATCATTTTTTTTCCAATCTCCCTCATTACGTTATATCAGTCATCTTTTCGCAATCCTTCCCCTCAGTATTTTTTTTAAGAAAAAAAAAATATATTTCTTGCAACTTTGCTCTTGGTTTATGAGTTTTTGTATTTTTTATAGCTCTACTTTGGGTTGATACGTTTAGGTATTTTGGTGTTGTGTTTCTTAATTTCCTATCACATGTTCTTTCTCCCACGCCTCTTTTGGCTTTGCAAATATATGTGTCAATTATTAAGTATTAAAATACCTCTTTAACTAAGTAAGTCTACTTCTTCTAAAAATAGTTTATTTTTAATATATATTCTCAAGCAACGCGTGGGTCCATGACTAATTGTTATAACTTATATCTATAGATTTAAAAAATAATAATAATTAAAAAAAAAATAGTGAACACTAAGGGTGTTCCCAACAGGGTTCCTACAAGTCACTGCCGAAGGTGATAATTCTTTATAGTGGATCAACAAGATTTTTAATTATTAAAAAGTCTTTCATAATGATAACTAACCCGTTATCTCCCTTCATAACCCCATATCTCTCAAAACTTTACATTTTTAAAAAGAAGCAATTCTCGAAAACCTCCTTTTTGGCTTGTGCAAGCCTGTGTTGGGGATGTAATCCAATCAATGCCATCCTTTTCATGATGAGTTCCTCATAACCTATGCTGAAGGGGCTTATTCTTAGTTTGTTACCATTGCTATGAATGTGACTTTTGCTAAGGATGTAAATGCGTGCTATAGTGGAGAGGAGAGTATCTAATAATTTTCCATGGTATGGAGGATTTTTCTTGATCAGAACTATGGTTTTTAAAACTAGACTAAACAAAGAATTGGAAAATGCGGTGGTTCTCATTTTTTTGTTTTCCTTAGTTTAGTCAAGTCATTGTGTAACTCTCATGTGCTTTTATAATGTAATGAAACAATGCTTAATGTCACAATGCTTACAGCAAATTCCATTCCATTCTTACTGTAGGATTCATTTTATACTTATACAAATTGGGGAAATACATCACTTTGAAATCACACCATTTTAAAAGCAAACCCTTAAAAGTCATGTGTAAAAAGATAATTCTATTTTGAGAAGCATGCTGTTTTACACAAGAAAAGGAAATAAGCTCACCTCATTTTAGAAGGCAATTAACACTGTTTTACATATTAAACATTGAAATGCTTTCACATGATACCAGAAATTGGCCCAAAATTTTAATTTAAAAAAAGAAAACGAAAAGAAAAATGACAAGTTCATTCATCAGTCAATACCTATGGAAGAATATATTAATCTATTTGCATCAGGGGTCATACCAGAATTGATAATGTTGAGAAGTTGAGTAAGTGGTGGCAAAGCTTGTACTGAGAGCTTTGCTGCAAGCTTTCTTTCTAACTTCAGCTGCTTTTGGCCATATTATTATTATGTAGTGAAGCTTTTAGAAAGGTAACCATTTTTCAATTTGGTTTTCTCTAATCCTTAGTCCCTACATGTATGTCAGCTTTGTTTGATCTGAGTAGTGATTGATTCTGCAATCTCCCAAAACTGGTGATTGGATTAGATGTGTCTATCTTTGTGAATCCGCGAGCACTTACATGAATTTTGGCTAGAGTCCTTGATGAGAAAAAGTAGACTAACAAGAATTTTCGAAGGAATTTGTGAGCATGTTACATAAATGCATTGTCATCTATATAGAGCATTAGTCTTTAATTGAGCCTTCATCCTGTTAAGTCATGTTGGAGACATCTGACCAGTGGTTTTCTTGTACGTATTCCTTCCTCTTCCCATCTGTTAATGCTTCTGCATTCTTTTTCTTATTCTTCTTCTTTATGGTGAGGAACGCAGCTTTGACCCGTTTTTGGTGTATTATAATGCTAATGAAAGAGTATAATGAACATATTCAAGCCAATTGGTTCAAACTAAAATTACAGTTCTTCCATCCATAATAATTGGATTGTTAGATGGAAGTTGAGGTCATGAATTCAACATCCATGGGATACATTTATAACTTATCAACAATAATAAGGAAAAACAGAGTATTTTAAACTTATTCAAGCCATGTAATGTTGATATGGATTTCAGAAAATATGCTTCTATACAGTTGCATATATATGTTTTATTTAGAAAATTTATTTACTTCTTATTAGTACTTTGGCAAATAACTAATTCTTGATCTCGCAGTTCTATACTTCTAATTTTGTTTAGCTTAACCACGAATTTAAGTTATTGGGCTAACCAATTCGAAAGACTTGTTAGTTGACATATCATTACTCTATAATAATTACTAGAATTTGGAGGTGAACTTTTGATCTTGGTGTTGAATTAACCAACTAGGACTTGGTAAGTTTACATACCATTACTATATACTTTTAAATGTTCACGGCTCACTAATGATTTATTGTATATTCAAGAATTTAGGCCTATAAGTTCTTGTGCATTGCACATGTTAGCAACAAATTAAAACAAAAATAAAAACATGAACGATAATGTTTCGCATATAGCTTGATGAGAGGAATTCATGAGACCAAAACGACCATGTTTGGTGTGAGATTTTAGATTTCCTTGCATACCTTTGCCATGCACTTCATGGTTGGTCTCTTAGCCCCTCTACAATTGATGAGTTTTTCCTAGGGAAGGTGAATTTCTCTCTCTGTATTTGCATTCCTCACATATCATATTACCATTAGCAATTAAGACAAAAAAAAAGAAAAGAGAAAACACAATCTTGGTCCATTCGAATTACATAGCAAATGCAAACATTGATACCAAATTGGACCAAAACTAACACCACCCACTACCAAAAACGTCGCAACTCCATTAATTAATTTTTCTTTTTTCTGATTTTCTGTGACAATAAGAGTCACAAAGTTTTTGTCCAACTCTCACTTATGCTTCCAAGCAACTTGGTTTTGAGTTGAAATAGTTTATCAACCTACGTCCTACATATATATACTGTTATCAAACTGTCTACATCGTAGTATTACAATTGTGATGCTATATTCGGATATTCCAACTTTCACCATTGAATTATTCCTATTTTTTATTTTCCGGCGGCTTTAATTTTCAAATTATAGGTCCTACTCATTAATTATCTTGCACCAATCATCAATACTACGTACATCATAAATAAAGCAAACTTTCGAACAATTTTTCATCTCTAATTTTTTATTATTTTTTTTCCATTTCTAAGTTCAAGGAAAATATCAGATAAGTCCATGATAAAATGATGTCAGCATTTTAAGAATTTTTTTTTTTTTTAATCGAGTGATAATCCTTGTCTAACACACACACTTGTATAGAATGGAGTTTGAACCCACACCCATTAGGGGTGGGGGACTTTAGAGAGAGGGCTGCACCATTGGGCCAATTGCTCAGTGGGCCTATTTTAAGTACTCTAATTATTCATGTTTAATTTCCTCTCTATCTCTTAACTTCCCTTTTGTTTGTTTGTAAAATAGGCTTCATTCAACAAACAAAAACGTTACATCCATCACATAAGCTTTGCATTAATTGAGAAGACCTAAACTTATGGAGGCCGAAGACTTGGCCTCAATGCATGGTGCTTTCCCAACTCATTGTCATATCTAGTGCTTTCTTTGAAAAGTCTTTCACAGAGACGAGTAGTCCTTACCAGTTCGTATACAGTGCTATCATTGGAAAAGTCGTTGGTTAGTGATTACTGGCCAGTACATATCATTGGTATTATGAACCTTGTATTATTTGAGAAGATCTATACTACAATGGTTGAAGACTTCGCATCAATGGTATATCTTTGCAACTACCAGTATGAGTGTTAAAAATAGTTGAAAGAAGATAATTTTTGTTTTGTTTTGTTTTGTTTTTGTTTTTGTTTTGTTTTTGTTTTTGTTTTTTTTTGTTTTTGTTTTTTTGTTGTTGTTGTTGTTGTTGAGTAAAATACATCAATTGAGAAAAGAAAAGGGAGCTAAGGGCCTGGCTCACACCAAAGGGATGCAAAAAAACTGTTTTAGACTCCTTTATTAAATATGTATCATAATTATTAATTAAATATCAATTATTCAAATTATGTGATCCATAAAATAATTATTCATCACCCAATCAATTAGCATGCACTAGATCGAAAACAATAATAAGAAAAAAAATAAAGATACGTAGATTTGGTGACAAAGTGGAATGTTTGATAACTGTATGTATCACAATTCACAACTCGAGTGATGATATATATTGTTATCAAACATTCCACAAAGCAGCATTACAAATTACAATTGCTCTAATGCAAAGCGCGTGCCTTAAAGCTATTCCAACTTTCACTGTAGACTTATTCTTGTTTTTATTTTATTTTTTGACAGCTTTAATTTTCCAATTAGGTCCTACTCATTGATAATCTTTTACCAATCATCAATACTATGTACATCATTAAGAAAGCAACTTTCGGACAATTTTTCATCTCTAATATTTTTTCCACAATCTAATCCATCTCAAGGAAAATATCAAATGAGTTGGTGAGATAATTAAAGTATTTGAAGGACTCTATTTTCCTCTCTATCTCTTAGTTGCCCTTTTGTTTGTTTGTAATAGTCTTCATTCAACAAGAAAAATTGGTACATCCACCATTGCTACAATGATATTTGGATTATCGAAGAAGTGTTAGACCACGACAATACAAGACTTAGACTATTAGAAAATTATTAGGTAATTCTATTTTCCTCTCGATCTTAGTGACTAGTTCCATCCTAAAAAGAGTTTCATAGCAATGACTAGCAAATAACATGTGTATTTATGATCTTTGCATTATTTGAGATGACCTCAACTCAAGAAAAGGCCAAAGACTTCGATGTCAATGGTATTTTCTTAATTAGTTCGTATGTAGTACGTTCTTGGAAAATGTTTTGTAATGTCGATTAGTCCGTTCCATTGATATTATGAGATTTGAATATATTATTTGAGAAAACCTAGACTCAACAAAAAGCCAAAGACTCGCCATCAACGTGTTTTACCGACTCCTATTTAGTGCTTTTTTGAAAAGCATTTCATAGTAAAAACTAGTCCATATCACTGGTATTAGGAGACTTGCATTATTTGAGAAGGCTTAGACCACGACAGTACAAGACTTCGTGTCCATGGTGTCTCATTTCACCTAAAATACCATAAGAATTCTTATCACTGGTCATCTCTAATTTTTGTTTTTCCACAATTTAATACATTTCAAGGAAAATGAAAAATGAGTTAGTGAGAACCATGCAAAGTCAAATATCAAATGAGAAATCTTGATTAAGTATTCACCAAATTAAAATCCTAATTATGTTAGAGATTCTACACCAGACAAACAGCAAACTGGTGTACCGTTTATCTTTTGGGGAAGTTAAGACAGGTCCAAGCAATAAACAACCATCTGCTTGATAGCCAGAAATACTAGACAGTTCTTCATTCTTCTTTCTTCTTTTAACAAAAAAAAAAAAAATTGAAAAGGAATCCATTAGGAGATTTTTATGCAGTGTGCTAGAGTACCAGGATAAAAAGACCTGATTTTTAAGATCTCAGATGATAAATAAAGACCTGGTTTTTATGATCTCAGATCAGAAATAAAGACCTGGTTTTTATGATCTCAACTAAAAAATAATTAAAGACCTGGTTTTATGATCTCAAATCAGAAATAAAGACCTGGTTTTTATATATGATCTCAAATCATAAATAAAAAGACTTGCAGTTTTTAAAGATCTCAAGTTAGAAAAAACACTTTTTGTAATTTGAAATCAGACATCATCGAAATACGAGTAATTATTCAGTATTTTCGGAACACAATAAATACATACTTCTCTTACATGAATAATAGGTCACACTAATTAAATTCATGATAAAACGTCAAATTATGGGATCCATACAATAATTATTCATCACCAGATCGATTAGCATGCACTAAATCGAAAACAATAATAATAAAACAATAAAGATACGTAGATTTGGTGACAAAGTGGAATGTTTGATAACATAATGTATCACAACTCGAGTGATGATATATACTGTTATCAAACAGTCCACAACGCAGCATTACAAATTACGATTGCTCTAATGCAAAGCGCGTGCCACCTTAAAGCTATTCCAACTTTCACCATTGACTTATTCCTCTTTTTATTATTATTATTTTTTATCAGCTTTAATTTTCAATTAGCTAGGTCCTACTCATTAATAACCTTTTACCAATCATCAATACTATGTACATCATTATGAAAGCAACTTTCGGACAATTTTTCATCTCTAATATATTTTTTCCACAATCTAATCCATCTCAAAGAAAATATCAAATGAGTTGGTGAGATGATTAAAGTATTTGAAGGACTCTATTTTCCTCTCTATCTCTTAGATGCCCTTTTGTTTGTAATATAGTCTTCATTCAACAAATATCGAAGAAGTCCATATATACCACTGGTATTATCAAACTTTCCATAGTCGATCTTAGTGACTAGATCCATCCTAAAAAAAGTTTCACAGCAATGACTAGCCAATAACATTTATATTTTTGAGCTTTGCATTATTTGACATATATGACCTCAACTCAAGAAGAGGCCAAAGTCAATGTTATTTTCCTAGTTCGTATGTAGTACGTTCTTGGAAAAGGTTTTGTAATTAATGCTGATTAGTTCCTTCCATTGATATTATGAAATTTGAATTATTTGAGAAAACCTAGACTCAAATAAATGCAAAAGACTCACCATCAATGGTGCTTTACCGACTCCTATTTAGTGCTTCTTTGAAAAGTATTTTATAGTAAACACTAGTCCATATCACTGGTATTATGAACCTTGCATTATTTGAGAAGACCTAGACCACGATAGTATAGTCCAAGACCTCGTGTCCATGGTGTGTTTCCACCCACTATCATAAGAATTTTTTTTTTTACAAATGTTTAAAAAAAAAAAAAAATGGAAGAAGATAATTCCTTTTCTTATGATCAATAAATACTTCCATGTTTTTTTGGGCTTTGATACGGATAAGCCAATAAGATGAAAACATATTGACCTAAGTGTCTAACAGGATAAAAAATGGGGGGTTGAATTGATATCTCCATACACAAAAGAAAAATCCAAAAGCACTAGGAAAAAATCATGTGTTTGATATTAATTAGCTAGTACATATATAGGAAATGCACAAGTTAGACGTACGAGACCATCTTGCATGGGGTTGATCACATTAATTAACCTTGGATTTTCAGCTTCTAAGAACAACAGTAATAGGGCTTTAGCTTCCTTCCTCACGGCATCTCTAGGATTTTCTTTTTTTGTCCAAACATTGGGTGTTCCCAACAGAGTTTCCTACAAGTCATGACTACTGAAGGTGATAATAGAGACGAGACAATTTTTTTTTTTTTTTTAATTTCATTTTTTTATGGTAAAATTTTCTCTTCTATCACCCAAAGTTTTGGATCATTTGTGGTTTTGAAAACTTTATTGGTTCTATGGGAATATTTTTTATTCACTTTGATAGAAAATTTGGTAATTTATATTTGACATGAAATTCTTAAAAGTTTCACTATGGAGATAATAATAGATGAATTTTATTCATTGAAAATTGTCATCATTGAGCATAACATTGATTGGCGATATTAACTTTTTTTTTTTTTTTTTACTTGTTTAAAAGATGATAAGTTCTCTTCAAAAGTTATGTAGTATATATATATATATAAAGTTGATAATTTATATGTAATATATTTATGAATTATTAATTTAGTATTAAAAAAAAATTAAAACTTGTATTTTTTTTTTTTTTTTTTTTACATTCACACATGTGTGTGCTCGTGCGAGAGATTAAAACTTGTATTTTTTTTTTTTTCTTCCATCCATGTTTTCCACTCATTGCCTAACCGGACTGCTTGAGCCATCAAGTGTGTCGCACGGTTTGCATGTCTCCGAGCATGGGAGAATTGAATATCAATGAAGAAGTGTATGCTATATACCCCTTACACAACGGTCATATTGTACTCCCAACAGTTGGCTAGTAGGGAAAAATTGCTTAACAAATTAAATGAAATTATAAAATCGAATTACTTGCACACATGTCCGGGACCAACGAGGTAGAGTTCGGTTCGGGCGGAACAGGAACGTTCTGTTCGGGAACAGTGGAAATGAACAGGATTTATTCTGTAGCACGGCGTTTATTTCTGCTGCCACCATTAATGACGGCAGAAACATTTAATGCAGTTCTGGATTGCAGAGGAAAGAAGAGTATGGGGAAGATGGAAGGAATGAGAAGCTATCCTAAAAATATCTAAAAATATTTGAAGGTAGAGAGAAAAGAAAGACTATAAATAAAAGAAAGATGAACATTAATGAAGTAAGTAACAAAATACTAAGACATTCTCTTGAGCTTTGATTAAGTTTTCTGAATATTCTGGCTCTACCACATTTACAAACTTAAGTATCGGAGAATTAAAGGCCAGTCTCCACTGGGTTGATCCGGAATTTGAAGAATCGTTTTCTTGTTTCTTTTCAGGATCCACAAGGGTGATATCTAATTCGGTCTTGAAACTAAAAGACAGCTGGATCTCGAGTTGCCATGCATCATCTTGCCCAAATATAATTTCTGAAAGTTCAAAATTTGCTCTATTAAAAGTAAACAATAAAAGGCACCGAAAAGAAAAAAGAAACAAGTCAAAATTATTGATTATGTAGCAATAAAAGTCAAAATCTAGTACATGTACCTTGACGTGATTAGTTCACCCAGCCAGTTTAAGAAGAATCAATTAATAACATGTCATGAATCTGATGAAAGTCCAACACATGTCCCTATTTTCCTCATTTATAAGCACCGTATATAATTGAAATTGCTAGAGCATATTCATTAGCATCAACACAATTTGGGTTAAGTTGTAATTAAATGACCTACCTTATATACTTATATTTTATACTTTGACAACTTTGTGGTCATGACATGCCATATGAGTGGCAAACACTATTTTTACTAGGACCATCGTTGGAGCCACTTGTATTTTTCACACCAACCAAAACAAACCACATCAGCGATTGTGACAAATTGTGTACATGCATATAAGTTGCCCTAGACTTTCTCATACTGAAGAGTTCAGAATATTTCAATATTATACAGAGTAAGACTTTGGGAAACACAAAAGACACATGTTGCCTTATTTATCTTAAACATGGAGCTCATTTATCTACCGACTTTAATTAGGATTCTTAGAAATATTGGAGCACATTTAGGCTCAAAGTTTGCATAGAAAAATAGAATAGAGCTTCTATGACAACTATCTTGTTGATTGGAAGGGCCTAATTCAAATCCTTCCATTGGCCTCATGTTACTAATAGGTACGTAGTCAAGATTTCAATTAATTGGGGACCGAAGTATAACCTTGTCAACATATATGTTTATGTTTACATGCCAAATTATAAATTACCCTTTAGTTTGGTCAAAGTTCAATTAGTCTTCTAAGTTTTGACCGTTTCAATTCAGTCCTCTAGTTTAGTTTAGTTTCAATAACAATTTATGTTAAAATCTGTTAAAATCACCGTTAGTTTTACATAAATTATTTTCTGATATTAAATTAGATTCAACCCGGTTAAAAAAAAAAATTAATAATTAAATTGACAGTAAACCCATAAACAAAACTACACCAGATTGAACAAGTGCCCAGACAAATCAAATTTATATTGAAATTCACTCTCAAATGCTCTTCTTCTTATCTTCGCTTGAGAGTTCCACTGCTACGCTGGGTTGGTTCAACATGCACCACTTGATTCTTCCATGCTACAATTGATATTCCATTGCTTCTTCAATAATTACACAAATAATTAAATATTCAACACTTGCCCTTTGGGGATCTGAGGAACAATAACCAAATAAATGTTTTTGTCCCACACGACCGTTGAGAGACTTAGAACGAGGAAAGGAATACTCACAGAAAATGTTGCAGAGAAGCAATGAAACAAAAAGATCCTCGAAAGCCCTAAAATAACGATTCTTTAATTTTCTTTTCTCAGGCCAAGGTAGCAGTATACTGATACACATAATTTGGATTCGACAATTCAGAATTTCAGATCCCCATGGCTCGGCTTGAGGACGAGTTTCGAAACATACTTTTCAACCGCACCACTCCTTTGGAAACCGATTCTCTCTCTCTCACTCTACGATTATGAAAAAGAATATATATATATATATTATTATATATATATATATATATTTAATATATATTATTAAAATATATATATATTGAAATTTATTTATATATATTATTGTATAAATAATATATACAATAATTCAAGTAAATACATATATGTATATATTTCAAGTATATACAATAATAATAAGGCCTTATTGTATATTTCAAGTATATAAGGCCATAATGTATATTTCAAGTATATATTATACAATAATATAATGTACATTTCAAGTATATACAATAATAATAAGACCTTATTGTGTATATATATATATACATGAATTATTGTATATACACAATCACTAACATTCTCACATAATTCGTATTCTTTGACTGAACTTTTTTCTTCACAACTTAGGAGCATGTTTGGTAGCTTAACTCAAATTCTGTTTTCTGTATTTGAATACAGAAAATGGTGGGCCCGGTTGAAATTTTTTTTGTTTGGCTTCGGTATTCAGTTTTTCGATTCAAATATTTTTACTGTTTAAATGATACTCAATTCGGTCAAAATGAGAACATCTTTTTGATGTTTTCTCTTTTCATTTTCTATTCTCATTTTTACTGTTCATTATAATAATATTTTCTTTTTTCTTTCGGTCATTTCTTTCTCTCTCTCTCAAGTCTCTCTTTCACCCAGACTTTCCTCAAATCCCCGAAGATGGCGAAGGATGGGGCGAGGCCGTAATGGGCTGCAGCGGCAGAAGCCATAAACTTGGTTTTTTGTTGAGTTTGCAGTGGGTTTTTTTTCTGGATTTTTGGTGGGTTTGCGGTGGATTTTTGTGGGTTTACGGTGGGTATGGGTTTCAGGTGATCGGCGTCGTCTTGCAGATCTGGAGGTGGTCTCACGGTGGTTACGATCGGCGTTGTCTTGCAGATCTGGAGGTGGTCTCGCGGTGGTGCAGCTTCGCGGTGGTGCGTGGGTTCGCAATAAGCTTCGCGGTGGTGCTGGGCTTCGCCGATCTGAGGCCGAGTGGTTGCCAGCGGGTCTTGCAGTGGGTCAAGATGTGGTTGCCGGTGGTTGTGTTGCTGTGAATGGTGGCTAGCTGTGGTTGCCGGTGGCTGTGGTCGAGTTAGTGTTGATAGTTAAATAATAATAATAATAATAATAATACATGAAACCAGTACTCTAAATAATGTGAAAAAAATCTACCAAACAAAATTTTTGTTCTCAAATCTAATATAATATTATTTTTTATTACAATTCTCAAAACACCCAAATACAAGTGTTAGAAAACTGAAAACAAAAACATAGTCACCAAACATACCCTAGAATTCCCCAGTATGGATTTGTTCCACAACATGCAATCTTCCCTTCCGTGAAACCTTTTCAACATAAGGTGTTACTAGTCCATGACAAAAATAAAATACTAAAATACTAAAATACATTTTGTACTATGAAAATTAATGACAGTCACATACCATATTTTGAAGGGTTGTTCATTCTTTCACTAAGAAAAGTGTAGAAATCTGCTATTGCATATTTGAATCCTTTGAGCTGGCTCTCTAGCTTTGGAAGGACTTTAGAGAGTACTTTATTGTATAGTTTTACTATTGTTAGGATTTCTTCCATGCATGCACCTTGTTTCAGTGCTCTTTTACTTGGGATACAACCCAAAGGTGGCAAGCCTAGGAACGCATATTTCCTTCCTCCTTTTTTATATATTTTCTAACAAATCGAAGTATAATAAAAACCAATTAAGAAATAGAAATAAAAACAAGAATAATATAACACAATTTTGTACTAAATATTGCATAAAACACTTACTTTGATCACTGTTGTCAAGTTTCCAATCACCGTATTTACATATTCTTCTTTAGAGTAGGATTGAAGAACAGTGGAGTTTGGGTTGAAGGGGACTAAATAGTCGTTGTTTCCAATGCTAATCAAGTAAACATCTCGGACCAACAATGCCTTGGCTTTTTTCTTACCTAGTTGTTGTCTCAACTTAGTCTTCATGTTCTTGAAATAATTAAGTTGAGTGTTCAGGTCTATCACCTAGGAAAAGAACAAAAGGGAACTACTAACCATGAGAATATAGTAGACACATGCTTATGTCATAAGAACATAATCTCTGTCTCAAAATATTATGGAATATATAATAAAGAGAGCTTATATTTTGTAATAACATGTCCAAGTGTAAACAAAAGAATATAAGGCCAATGCAACGATTTGAATTTGGCCCCCTTGGTACACCTTGATTCCAATCAACAAGATGGTTGTGATAGAAACTCTATTGTGTTATATATATATATATTAAATATATATAATTATAATATATATATATATTAAAGTATATATTTCTAATATAATGATTATATTTATATATTCATATACAATAATATATACAATAGGACCTTATTGATCGATGTAATAATATATATATATATATATTATTATTGTATATAAGGCCATACATTATGTAATAATAATATATATAATAAAACATTGTTTTTTTTGTTTTGTTTTTTTAAACTTTAGAATTTTGTTGTAGTTAACTTGACTTCCCATAAAAAAAATTTCTGACCCCACCACTGAATATAGCTATAAGCCCATAAATGTCAAAATTTATAAGATGCATGTAACTGGACAAGGTCAATTAAAGAAATGTTTGCTACTTGCTTGTCATTGTAAGATGTGATAATCACAAGAAAAAAATGCACGGCCTTGCCAAATTTGGCCAAGGAAAGTTGTATATACAGCTGATGTGAATACAGAAGATAGAAAATCAACAATCTATTCACTTATTGATAAATTAATTAGACTTGTCCTTACTATTTCAACTGCAACTGTGCATTTTCAGTCATAAAACTTGTCAAGACAACTTGATGACAAGATGGAAAATGAGTTTTTGAGTAATTTTTTAATACAAAGATATATATTGATAACTAATTTAGTTCAGAATCAATTATACATGATTCTAGTACTATAAAAGAAGGTAGCCAACATTGCATTGGTGTCTATGAAGGGAACAAAAATCCTGACACTACCAGGATATAAACTGGATACAAAGATCATAATAAAACACTCTCACTGCACATAAGCAAAACAACCCATCAAGCCCCACTAGAAGATTGCTGAGCCGTGACCCGCTGGAAATCATTCAGAAGCCTTATCCCCATTACCAGAACAGATTGAGGACACATAAGCACGTTCTCATGCAGAAACTTATTTCGAGCATACCAGATGGTCCACACAGTGACAAACCATATCTCAACTTCTGCACGTGTCAATCTTTCAGTAAGACCTTGAAAAAGCTAAAAGAAATCTGCCTCTGTCGGTGGCAACTTTTGAATTTTTCCTGGGATAAGAGCCCACACACTCCCAGCATAGGGACAGCTCCACAACGCATGAGTCGGTGATTCAGGCGCGGCACGGCACACTTGGCAAGCCGAATCTTGAAGAATACACGCCTTTCCCTGTGCCACTGAATATAGCTATAAGCCCATAAATGTCAAAATTTATAAGATGCATGTAACTGGACAAAGTCAAATAAAGAAATGTTTGCGACTTGCTTGTCCTTGTAAGATGTGATAATCACAAGAAAATATATGTACGGCCTTGCCAAATTCGGCAAAGGAAAGTTGTATATACAGCTGATGTGAATACAGATCACATGTATGTGATAAGCATAAACATAATTATGTAAAGTAGTTGTGAGTACATGTATCTTATGGATACAAAAATATATACAATGAATAATGTTATTTTTACAGGTTACATATATATATTTTTTTTATAAGAGTTTTACAGGTTACATATATGTGATAGATATAATGAACAATGAATAAATGAAATGAATTCTTATGAAATGGAACATATATGTTATTTATACCTTCTTTATGAAATAGAAATTCATTTATACAGGTTACAATGAACAATGAATAAAGGACAAATTAAGCATCCTATATAAATGAATAGCAACAAATGAGAAGATACAATACAAACTGAACAAGATTTGACATGATGAGTTCAAGGTTCCATTTCTATTTCTTCGTTTTGTATGCAAGCATTATTATCCCAACTCAATGCCTTGGTGACAAATGCTTGCCAAGGGACCATGTTGCATTATTCATTTTTGGGGATTCATTTGTTTCTGTTGGGAACAATATCTATATCAATAGCACTATTGATTTCCAGAAAAATTGTTGGCCTTATGGGGAAACCTTCTTCAAGTATCCAACTGGGAGAGTTTCCAATGGCCGTTTAATTCCAGATTTCATTGGTAAAATTATATTATATGTGTGTTATTTTCTCTTGGACCTGAAGTGTTAATTAACTTTTGAAGCATTATTGCAGCTGAGTATGCAAAATTGCCGTTAATTCCACCATATCTACATCCCGGTTATAATCGGTACAGTGATGGGGCTAATTTTGCATCTGCAGGTGCTAGTATTCTTCCTGAAATTCGTAAAGGAGTGGTATGATTGGGCACGTTACTTATTTACTACAAATTTTATTATATAGCCTTTACAGAATGATGAGTTACCAATCATACAAAATGATATGTTACCAATCATAAAAAAGTAATTCAGACATTTATTTATTATATTTTGAAATCCACTAAATATTGACATATCAGTTTGTAAATCTTATATAGTAAAATTTGTAGTGTCTTTATCATTTTTCATATATTAATTCTATCGCATTTTGAGACATAGATTATGTTCTTATTATATAATATCTAACACATATACTCCCCATCAGACAATAAGCATGAGTGGTCAACTCAATTATTTCAACAACATGGAAACTCGGTTGAGGCAAGAACTAGGTGAAGAAGAAGCCAAGACATTGTTGTTTAGAGCTGTTTACTTTTTTGGCATTGGACATAATGATTACTATGTTCCCTTCGCCTCAAACTCCAGCGTGCTTCAATCCGACTCACAAGAAGAATACGTAAATATGGTGATTGGCAACTTGACAACTATGATCGAGGTAAAAAGAATCAGTGTTGTATACAATATTCAAAACAATTTTGTGTAGGATTATTCTTGTTTTTGTTTTTAATTTGGATATAATTATACTTTGATTTTTTAGGAAATATATAAGAAAGGCGGAAGAAAATTTGTGTTCCTTGGATTGCCGCCTAGTGGTTGTTCCCCACTTTTTAAAGCACTTATACCAGAAAACACAGGTGCAATATGCATGGAGGAATTTAATGCACTACTAAAACTACACAATAAAGCACTTTTTAAAGTTCTTTCGGAGCTACAGAGCCAACTCAAAGGATTTAAATATTCAATGGCCGATTTATACACTTTTCTTAGTGAAAGAATAAATAACCCTTCAAAATATGGTAAGTCACTAACCATCATTCTCATAATATAGAAAGTATGTTATTGTTGTTGTACTTTGTATTTTTTATTATATATATATATATATATATATTTTTCATAGACTAATAGCATATCACTATTATAATTATTTTGGTTAGGTTTCACAGAAGGGAATATTGCATGTTGTGGAAGCGGTCCATTTAGGGGAATTCCAAATTGTGGATTTAAAAGATCAATCAAAGAGTACGAAGTCAAAGACTATGAATTATGTGACAACGTTAGTGACCATGTGTTCTTTGACTCTGGTCATCCTTCCGAAAAGGCCTATCAACAATTCGCAGAGCAAATGTGGAGTGGACCTCCCAATATCACAGGACCTTACAACCTCAAAGCGTTGTTCGAACACTCAGGAACGGAACCTGAATTTGAATTTGGTGGGGGCCAATGTATAATCCAACACTCAGGAACAGAACCTGAATTTGAAATTGGTGGGGGCCAATGTATAATCTAAAAACAGTTCATAAAATCCAAATTAACATTTATTCAATAATGCCGAGTTGTCAAGCTGAGAATATTAAAAAATAAAATGATGTAAGTGATAGATCTAGATGAGAATTAATAAAAACCTGCCAACTTGGTACTGTTGTAAAAATATTGTATCTGTATCATTTTTGTATGCAAAATATCACAATTTTAGAATTCGATTCTAACAGGACATATCGACAACCTAGCTGCTGCCAAGGTAACTAAAGGAAGTTATTTATCATGTAAATAACCTTTTGTTGAGAAAAGTGATTGATATTTGATTTTGACACGTTCAGTCTTGGTTCAACACTTAAAAACCCACCTTTTGAAACAGCTATACCAAAGAGACCCTTAGTTTATCATTGACTCTAGAGCAGAATTTACTGAATCACTAAGTAAATGTTCAAACCATTAGAACATTTATTATGCATAGTATTATACTTATACTCGTCAATCAAATGTTATTATTATCATTTTTTAATTTAAAATGAGTGGGGATTGTTGTAGTATTTTAATAAAAAAAGAAGATGATTTATACTTGAGAGTTGAGACCATAAAACTTATACGAGAGTACTATTAAGTATTAACTCGCTTCCTTCTATTTACTTAACCGATGGAGAGACAAAAGTGATTGATATAGTTTTAGGATTGAAATCGGGTGCAACAGGGTGTGAAATACAATCTTAGATGGTCCAATTGAAAGTTATTTCTAGAATTTTTTTATCTTAGTCATCTAATAAAAAACAATCTTTAAATTTTTTAACTTTTTTAATATATCATACTGGACGTTGAGATGAAAAGTTAAAAAGACAACTTTCGACATTCGTCTTCTCAAGATATTGGACCTTGCAACGGATCATTCTACGGTACCCACGTGGGTACCGTACCTCCAAATTGGTAACCTGCTATAACAGGTCACCAAAATATCACATTAATGGTACCATCATCACATTTGATGGTACCAATATAACATATAATAGTACTTTCATCACATTATTTAGTACATTTATTCACTTCACATATAATAGTACCTTCATCACAATTATGGTACCTGGTACTAATATCATATATGATGGTACCTTATATCATATATAATGGTACCTAACATCATATTGGTTAGTACCTTAATTTTGTATCACATTTTATAGTACCAACATCACATATAATGGTACCAAATATCACATATGATAGTACCTTCATCACAATAATAGTACCTAGTACCAACCTCACATATAATGGTACTTTATATCACATATGATGGTACCTAACATCATATTAGTTTGTACCTTAATTTTGTATCATATTTTATGGTACCAACATCACATTTTATGGTACCAATATCACATTTAATTGTACCAATATCACATATAATAGTACCTTACCATCATATTAATTGGTACCATAATTTTTTTAAAAAAATATGTACCATACTAAAAAATTAGATAATATCAATTTCATAAATACATCACAATTGATGTTACCTACCATCCTATTGGTTAATACTTATTTTATTTAATTAATAATATTAGAAAAATTAAACAGTACCAAATCAAATGGTACCCAGAATCTAAGAACCCTAGCCAAGGATGTGGGTCTTTCCGAGGTGGAGGTGGAGGGTGATTCCCTGGTTATTTTTCAAGCTCTGAAGCAGCAGGAGGCATGCTTCGCATCTTATGGTGACATCGTCCAGGATGTTCGTCAGCTGTCTAGTTCCTTGACCCGGGTTGGCTTCTCTCATGTTCGAAGAACTGGTAATCGGGTGGCCCATGTTTTGGCACGTCACGCTATAGTTTTGTCTTCTGATTTTTTAGTCTGGATGGAGGATCTTCCATCCTTTCTTGAAGATGTAATTCAATCGGAGTTCTCTTTTATTACTACCCATTTTTCTCAAAAAAAAAAAAAAAAAACGTTTCAACTCAGCCTCCGTCTCTCACCTGGCTGTTACATCTCTTTCCCCATCTACTCCTCCTCCTCCTCCTCCTCCTCACCCTTTCTCCACCTCAGCCTTACCGTCCACCATCACCCACGACCTCTTCGAGGTGACATTGGACTCAGACCGAGTGAGAGAGAACCGAGAGCCACCGAGTGAGAGAGCCATCACGAGTGGGACCTGAACTCGAGCCGTCGACCGAGTGAGAGAGATCGAGAACCACTGAACCACGAGGAGCCTCTCCATCGACGAGTGAGAGAGACCGAGAATCACGAGCCATTTCATGAACGAAACTGAGAGGAACTCCAAGGAGAATGAACCGATGTCCAAGATCTGAGAAACCCGAGTGGATCGGAGAGGAACCTGCACAAAATCTGAGGTATGAGTGATTCAATTTGTATTGGTTTCTAGGGGCAGTTTTGATTTGGGTTAAATTTTGCTGGTTTTTGTTTTTCTGGTTTTGTAATTGAGGTATGAGCCATCTCAATTTGCTGGTTTTGTAATTGCTTTACTTGAGCTCTGAGGTTTCAATTAATCCATATTATGTATTTTTATCCGCAATGTAAATTCTCTTTATTGTTTGACCTTTGAATTTGAAGCTTGAGTCATAATCATTTTCTATGCATGTGATTTGATCTTTTTTTAATAAGATAACATGAAATATCATATTCTTTTCTTCCCTATTGTTGTGGAATAAAATCTGAATATCTGCAGTAACTAAGTATATGTGTGAATGATTATTATCAAAATGGACTGTAATGCATAGTAATTTTATCATGAGTTCTTTTACTAGGAGATGAAAGCTAAAGATAAATTGATAAATATGACAATTCATCTTGATATAATTGCAATACCAATTTCTTCACACCATTGGACAATTATTCTTCTCTGGATAAAGTTGTTCAGACCTTGTAAACCTAGTAGCTAGATTTTTAATAGTGAATGCCTATCAGCTAGTATTTTAATTGATCAATCTGCTCTGCTTTGGAGATTGCAGTAGATTGATTTCTTATGTTTATTTTGAATCTAACTCATTGTAGTCACTTTCTGTGGTGCTGAGTCTGTCTTACTGTGGTATTCAACTATGTTTCCACAATGTTCTGCAGGAATCATTGGCACAATCTCATGGCTCACAATGTGGATTTTGTACTCCGGGATTTATCATGTCTGTGTATGCGTTACTAAGGTCATGTCAAACACCACCTAGTGAAGAACAGATTGAAGAATGCCTTGCAGGAAATTTGTGTCGATGCACAGGATACAGACCAATTGCTAATGCATTTCGAGTCTTTGCCAAAACAAATGATATTCTGTACACTGATATCTCTTCACTAAGCCATCAGGAAGGTGATTCTGTTTGTCCTTCAACTGGGATGCCCTGTTCATGTGGATCAAAAAGTCTATGTGGTAGAGACACCACCAAACAAAGTGTCACTTGTGGGGATAGGTATGAAAGTGTTTCTTACAGTGAGATAGATGGAAGCAGATATACAGAAAAAGAGCTTATTTTTCCCCCTGAGCTATTATTGAGAAAATCAACTTATTTAAATTTGAGTGGTTTTGGTTCACTTAAGTGGTATCGACCCTTAAGACTTCAACAAGTGCTAGAGTTAAAAATGAAATATCCAGATGCAAAGTTATTGGTAGGTAATACTGAGGTAGGAATTGAAATGCGGTTGAAGAGAATGCAATATAAGGTTTTGATCTCTATTACACATGTGCCTGAACTTAATGTGTTGAGTGTGAAGGATAATGGCTTAGAGATAGGTTCTGCAGTAAAGCTCTCTGAACTCTTGAATGTTCTAAGAAGGGTTGTAAAAGAGCGTGATGCTGATGAAACTTATTCTTGTAAGGCCTTCATTGAACAGTTGAAGTGGTTTGCTGGAACGCAGATAAAAAATGTTGCATCTGTTGGTGGAAATATATGTACTGCAAGTCCAATATCAGACTTGAACCCTCTCTGGATGGCTGCTGGTGCAAAGTTCCGAATTATTGATTGCAAAGGGAACATCAGAACAGTCCTGGCTGAAAATTTCTTCCTGGGTTACCGTAAGGTGGATCTAACGCGTGGTGAAATCTTACTTTCTGTATTCTTACCATGGACTAGGTCCTTTGAGTATGTGAAAGAATTTAAGCAGGCTCACCGTCGAGATGATGATATTTTATTAGTAAATGCTGGAATGCGTGTTCATCTTGAGGAAAAAAGTGAAAAGTGGATGGTTTCAGATGCATCCATTGTTTATGGTGGGGTTGCTGCACTCTCTCTTTCTGCACTTAAAACAAAAGAGTTTATAATTGGGAAGTGTTGGAACCAGGAGCTCTTACAGGGTGCTTTGGAAATCTTATATGTTTATGTTTTGTAATCATTTTTATATGCTTCATTTTGGTTGTGAACAGATTTTGTAACGCCTCATTTTGGTTGTAAACATATTTTGTACTTCATTTTGTCAATTATGAAAATTTTGGAGTTATGAACAAAATTTGTGACCAAATTATCGTGAATAGGGTGGTGCATATTGCACAAACACAAATAATCATAAATTTTGGATTTTGTTTTCATAAATAAACACCATTATATTACTAACAAGCAATCATTACAATTTTGAACTCACATAAACACTTAACCAATCTAAAACTAAGTAAATCATACATTACCACTGAATATTTAAAGAACTCATTACATTAAGTAAGCACAATTCATTACACCTCATTGCATTGTACACAGAGTTCACTAACTTAAATACAACTCATTATATTACAATTTTGAGTACACTTTGACATTTTAATATATAATTCTGTCTTTTCAGCAAAAAAAAAAAAACATATCATTCTGTCTTTGCTAAACTGGTAGGCATCTCTTCCTTGTTCATGATCCTCTTTTCTATAATCATTTTGCAACTCCTCTTTTCTATGATCTTTTCTGCAACTCCAGATCTTTTGGAGCATACCTGAAATCCAACATTTCCAACCAAAGGCAATAAATCTGTTTTAGAAGAATTCAAAAATCAAATGCAATTGACTGTTAAAGCCATTACAACTTCAAGAGTATAACCAAGAATCTTACAGTATATAGTTTTGTGCAAATAAAGCTCAAGTGACAAGGTTGGCATGGCAAAAATGAACTCAGGATTCAAAAATCATTATGTTAAGTAACAAAAACTAACAAGAAAGATATAAATTATTAAATTCTACAACACATGTGTAAGTTAAGCTTTTACAGTATCATCATTATGTACAATACCATTTGTTCATTGAATGAAACACAATCAGTATCTATTTAGCATCATACTGGTTCAATAACAATGCTGGAACTCTATCATCCTATTAAGATAAAGTCTATCAGCTCACTACAAACTCAAGTGATAGTGTAGTGATAGAGATAAGTTAGCAATTGAAGATAATGAGCCAATTTCAAATTCAAGTAACAGTGATAAGATATAGTTTAAATCTGCTACAACTTAGAAGAGTTTTACTCCTACAAACTAACAGAATTTGAAAGACAAAACCATAGCTTAAAAGCCTAAAAGAAAAAAGAAAAAGGATGTGATGCTTACCATAAACTTACTTCAACTATGAATTCTTTTCTAATCCAACTAGTATTAGGTATATTAATTTACAAGAAATTCTTTTCTAAATCCAACTAGTATACGTTTACAAACTGACAAGGAATTCTATTCAAATCCAACTTATAAAATACCCCTATACAAGGGACACCATAAGAAATCCCACTCACAAAGAAATCCAGAGTTTGTAATTCTTTTCCTGTTATAGAGGACGTCAGAGTCACATACTCACATTGGTTAAGCAATATTATCTGTTTCTTCATCGGAGTCACCGCTGCAGCAACAATCACCGGCGTAGTAACCGACACCAGCGACGTAGAAATATTCCGGCGCTGAATTGCGCACGAAAGCAGCTTCTCCCCTCGGCGAAAGTACTCTTCCAATTCCCAGGAATCAGGTACTTCCTTACTAAATCCCTTAAAAAAAAAAAATCAAAACCTAAAAATACAAAGCTTGATAATAATAATAGAGAGAGAGAGAGAGAGAGAGAGAGAGAGATTTGGTTGACATATAGGGTTAGCTTCTTTTTTTTTTTAATTGAACAGTAGAAATTTATTGATTCAAAATAAGAAGAACAGAAATATAGAGAAACTGGATACCAAAATTACGAAAAACTGGTGTTATTGAGGATGGCGAGGTGGTAGTAAGAGCCCGACGGGGATGGAGATGGAGTTGATGGCGGAGGCGAGGACGAAGCTTCCCGAGGCTTGTACTTGCTTCGCTCCAGAGGTCTCGATCTACGAAGTGGGTGGCACTGGGTTGCCATGGGTGAGGGGTGGGGGATTTGTGTTTTTGTTTTGGTGAAACTGGGGGTGTTGGGCTGCTGGCAAAAGAGAAGAAACAGAGAGTGGGTGGGGAAGAAAAAAAAGGAAGTAACGAAACTGATGGGCCAACAAAAAGGTGGGCTTTTAACTTTTAGGCAAATATTGGTGGATGAACCAATTTTTTTGGGCTTTAACCTTTATCGTGAATAGGGTGGATGAACCAATTTTTTTGGGCTTTAACCTTTACACAAATATTGGTGGATGAACCAATTTTTTACATAACCTTTACCCAAAAATTTTTTTTTAATGTGAATGAAACTTACTATTACAATTATTTGTCAATTTATTTTGGTGGGTTTTCATGACATGTTAATATAAATAATTCTTATTAAATTACACATAATCATGTATTATATATAACTATAAGTGTGCTTATTATTTTTCAATCTAGGAATATATTACTCAACATGGATCAGAGGGCAAAAGACAAAGGGAAGGCTCCTCTCATTGAAACGAATAGTGATACTAGCAATGAAGATTATATTGGTCAAGCGAATGATGTTTCCATGGGACAACGAGACAATTGTGATGATACACACACTGATGAACAAGATTGGAGAACTGTTTTGGGCAAAAGATTACATGATTTGAGTTATGCAGATGTGTCTCGTATTAAATTCAAATCTATAGCTGATGGTGATGACTTTTACAATGCATACGCGAAGTTCGTTGGCTTTAGTGTTCGCAAAGATGATGTGAAGCGTGATAAAAATAATACTGTAATTTCACGAAGATGGGTTTGTGCAAAAGAAGGATTTCGAAAAATAAAACACGAAGAAACGATGGATCGTAAACGTGATCCAAAACCGATGACTAGATGTGGTTGCATGGCTGCTTTCCGTATGAAGTACGATCAAAAGTCAAATGAATGGAAGGTGGTAGAATTTGCATCAGATCATAACCATGAATTAGCTAGTGTTTCTGATGTCCAGTTTCTCCGTTCACATAGAAAAGTTGGAGAATCTGATAAGGCTCAAGTACAAGCACTGCGAAGTGTCGGGGTCAAGACTAGCCAAATTATGGATCATTTAGTCCATCAAAGTGGAGGATACGAGAATGTTGGCTTTACGAGAAAGGATCTCTATAATAGTATTGACATGGATCGCATGTCTAAGATAAGTCATGGTGATGCTGAAGGTGGTTTGGCGTACTTATGTGCCAAAAAAGAAACGGATTCGTCATTTTTTTTTTAGTACACTGTTGACAATGAAGACCGTTTGGAGAATATATTTTGGGCAGATTCACAAAGTCGATTAGATTATGCACATTTTGGAGATGTCCTTGCATTTGATACGACTTATAGGACAAATGCTTACAAAAAACCTCTTGTTATATTGGTAGGAGTCAACCACCACATGCAGACTACAATATTTGGTTGTGCATTATTAGTCGACGAGACTGTTAAAACATACACATGGGTTTTGAAAACTTTGATCGGTGCAATGAACAATAAGATGCCTATGTCAGTGGTAACTGATGGGGACAAAGCAATGCGTGCAGCCATTGAAAAAGTACTTCCAGCTTCCCAACATCGTTTATGTATTTGGCACCTCGAAAGGAACGCCCAATCAAACTTGAATGATAAAGATGCAGTGAATGATTTTATACGGTGTATGGTATCGTATGTTTCAAAAGAAGAATTTGAAGACATGTGGAGTATTATGATCGAAAAACATGGATTACATAACCATGAATGGATTCGTGAGATGGGTGCAAAAAAGAGTAAATGGGCTGAAGCTTACCTGAGAGGTTATTTTTTTGCCGGATGCAGGAGTACACAACGTTGCGAAAGTATGAATGCTTTCCTTAAGAGATTTGTAGAAGTTAAAACTAGGTTGTATGAACTGTTCCAACATGTTGATAGGGCACTTGCACGCATTCGACACAATGAGGCGATTTCAAGTTATGAGTCAAAACACAGTGAACTTGCTATTCAGACCCAATTGGGAATGATTGAGAAACATGCTGTTGACATTTTTACAAGGACTGCATTCTTGAGGGTTCGAAATGAAATTAAACACGAAC
>OU015762.1:7435739-7471504 GCA_907173295.1 Fagus sylvatica | reverse complement strand
TTTTTTTTTTTTTGCTCAAAATGAACTTGATATATTCTAATAACACATTACATCAACAATGATGATTGTTAAATTGTGCATGTGATGTACTTGTTATTGGAGGGTATTAATGATATTTTATTTTGATGATGTGGATTGGAACCCCAACCCTATTTTTGGTGGGCTCGGGTAAATCCTCAGATATCTATCCTCTCTCCACTCTCATAAGAGAAAGTATCGCTTGAGACCGAGGTGTTTGTGTAGGGAGTTGGACTTAGGCATCCCAATTAGAGTGTAGTATCCCAAGCCAACTCGGCTACCCCATGTGGGTGGGTCCATACACATTTTTCAATTTTTTTTGTTTGTTTGGATTTTTTGTTAATATAATAAAATATACTAATGGAGGTTGAAGGGTATACAATGTTCATTACAAAAAGAAAGGGGGGTTATTGCTATATTTAAACTAAAGCGGGGAAAAGTGAAACTTCATCTCTTTTTTTAAAAAAAAATTTCTCAGACTTATTTTCACATTTACTTAAATTTTATTTTTTAATTAATTCAACAATTCAACGAGCCACTCATTGGTTGAAAGTTGAATTAGGAGTGCACAACAAACCTGTAGGCCTAGCCCACCCGCCCGATTGGCCCAATCAGAATGGTTATAGGCAGCTTGACGAGTTGGGTGAGTGGGCAAAGGGGGTTCCTTTTTTGGGCAAAGGGATTGGAGTTTTAAAAAAATAAAAATAGATTATGTGGCGGGTTTAGTAAAGGACATAATTTAGTTAAGAATCAAATTGTAACAATCTTACTATAACCCATTACATAACATGATTGGATGAGTTTCTAATAAACACTATGTAAATAACATAATATATTTATATTTGTAATAAGTCAGATATAATCATATAACATAATATATTTATATTTGTAATAAGTTGGATTATACCATTGAGAGGGGGATTTGAACCAGGATTTGACTGGACTGTGATAATGTCATAATTAAATGATTAACTTAATAATTAGTTAAAATACAAATTAAAGTACACCTTTCAAATGTATTTTCACAACTTTTGTAAGACTAATAGAAAATAATAAAGCATAAAAAAAAATACTATATTTATTAATCCTACAAGTAGAAAACATTTTAATCTAAAACATGGTCATTTTCTAAAAAAAATCATAAACAACACATTCACACATAAAATTACAATTTCTAAATCACAAATAAATTCAGCAAAGAACACAAATTCAAGGGTACTAATAAGACATTAAGAGAGATGATAACCATTTAGTAAATAACATAATGAAAACTACTAACCCTTTCAAAGTCTAATAAATTATTATTTATTAAAGGACACAAGGAAATTGCAGCTGCCTTGATGGTCAGTATGTTTGTTTAGAAAACAACTACACCAATAAAAATTAAGGGGAAAATAAATGACTAACAACTGCTCATTACAATTTGAAATAATCGTGCAAAGAATGAATGATTGCAGTAGTATGCCCTAGAATATTTTGAGTCATCACTGTACAAAATAAACAGATAAGTCAGTACAATTACAATGGCAAAAAATCATTTCACAAACCTTTATATCTTTGGATTAGTGCGCACAAAACCAAGCTGAGAGAGATAATTGCTCTCAGCAAAATCATGTAATGTACGATGAGCTCTTGGCCCTTCACGATCAGTTTTTTCGCACTCTTCCTTCAAAAATCTTCTACAGTCATCAGCATCCTGAAGGACCATGAAGCAAACAGTTTTAAATGAACATGACTTAAAATTAAAAGGTTAAAAAAAGTGTCAATTTTTGGAAAAATAAGGAAAAGAAGAGATAAAATAAAGAGAAGACCAAGGTCTTAGGTATGTCTATAAACAGATCCATGTGGCATAAAGGTGTAAATCATCATAAAGCAAACAAAACTGATCCTTATTTAACCTACAGAAATATATAAGCTTCCAGAGTAAACAGAAGGACAAGTGATATCAGATTTGCCAGAAAATCAAAGTGTCATTGACGGCATTACGTCTTACTAGATACCCAGCACCTAGAGTTTGTGGGTGAGAGAGAGAGAGAGATATGAAACAACAGGTTTACCCAATAATGAAAGAGAGCAAATTCAATCCTAGATTTCAAATCTAAAATCCTAGTCATCTGTGACTCATTTGATTGATCTTTGACTTGATTCTTCCTCTTATTAAACAGAGCATGGCCTTGTTTTGCCAGGTAGCCCAATCCAGGTCAAATTGGCATGACTATGACATAAGGAGTGTCTAATAAAGCGTATGGTACAGAAGAATATATTTTTCCTGGAACTGGATTATCGAAGGTATACGAATCATGCCTGATGCACGGATACTGTTAACGGTCAAAGATAGGTTTACCTGTAAGAACTCCACCATTTGCTCTTCAATTGTCCCACGCATTGCTAAAGTTTCCACATGAATAGGACGAGTAGCACCCATCCGATGAGCACGACTAATAACTTGTTCCTCCATACTAAACCAATATAACAAAGTCAGTACCTTTGGAAAGGAGAAAGATATCGATCATTATGTTCAAAAGAACACTAGATAATGTACGAATTTTGTAGCATGAATAATTTGTTAAAGCATTATAGTGAACTAAACATAAGCATTTGACTAAAGATCCTAGGAGGTCGTGCTTTTGAATCAATGGTGGCAACAATGTACTGATATTATCACAATGACAACTGCTGCAGAGATGGATGGCAAAAACAAGGAATTGATGGCCAAGGTTGTAGGAATAGCTCCAACAGAATTAGTTCTGGCATCAGTGGGAGTGGAGATTGCAGTAGCATGGCAGCTATAATGATAGTACTAGTAGTCATCTTGTAGGAATGACACAATGGGGTTCATCGCACATGCATGCAGCAACAATGGAAAGTCATGGTGCTGTCAATGTGGTAGCAGAGATGTTATGGTTCAAGCATAAGATGAGATGGTGATGGTGGTTGGATAACTTGGAGTTAATAATATTCCCATTGCAAATAAAGTTGAACTTTTCTCCAGAAGATTGGTAGAATAAATACCACCCCAAGAAAAGCATTCTATCCAACAAGCCAGATGGAATTTTCATGATTTATTCTCAATAATGCATTATTTAGTATTTACTAAGACGCATTTCAGACAAAAAAAAGAGCAGAACAAACAGGGCCTTAGAAAAGAGACTTAAAAGGTAATCTTAAAAAAATAATAAGAATCTAGAATAGGATGATCTTTCTGAAGTCTTGGCACTCAAAATTGTTTAAAAGAAAAAAATCTCCGCACAGGATCAAAATAAGGTATTACCTTTTGTCCCAAATTGGTTCCATTAGGTACACATGTGTTACAAAGCTCAAATCAAGCCCCAATGCAGCACTTCCATCCATCAAAAGTGCCATACAACTTTCATCATTCTGGAACATGACCAATGACTTCATCTGAACCAGAAAAGTACATCAATACAAGAACATGAAACAAATGCGGACAATATGGGGGGAGAAAAGGAAATACCTTGTTGCTAGAATGCATTGGACTATACATCCCAGCAAATTTGATACCTGCAATTGTTAACTGCCACAGAAATGGAATTTATCAACAATCAACCATCAATTGTATGGGCAGAATCACACAAAGCCGTACTCAGTCTATGGTATACAAGTACCTGCTGTTCAATGACATGTATGTGCTCAAGAAATTGAGAGAAAATTAAAACTTTCTCTGCGGAAAATCTCTGCGTCTCACTGCTCGCTCTAGAGCAATCATCCAGGGACAATACCCTTGCATCGCTCATCTGTGAGGGACAAACTAGCTCATCCATGCACTTGGCAGTTTTTCCTTCTCCCATGTAGTGACCAATCTCTCTATTAGCTTCCAGCAAAGCTTTCAACCTCTGTACAAGGTAAGTGACTTTACTGCTAGATGTTGATTGCCAATCAGGATCCCAGTTATCCTGTATAAATATAAAATTGTACATAGTGATAAACATTTTGTTTACAAAAAAGGATATAGAAATTAGACAAAATTCAACTTTTCCTTATAGCTAAGCTTGCCTGTTTGTATGATGGTTGTAACTCAATAAGATCTTTGGGAACAGGCCACTTTGGGCTAGGATTTTCTGGCCGGGTTAGTACATCAGGAGACTCCATCTCATATAAGTTACCACATCCAGGATAAGTACACTTTTCACTATCCAAAGCAACACAATCAAGGCACAAAAGATGCCCACATGGTGTAATGACAGGTAAACGGCACCACTCGTTACATCTAACAAATAAAAAGAAAATCTGTAATCAGTGATTCAAATGTGATAAAAAATTCATAAACAAATACTACAAAATCACATGAAGCCTCAAAACCCAAATATTACCTGACACAATACCCACCATAGAGGAGGTTATTTTTTATATAAGCATACTCGTCTGTAGCACGATCCATACCCTTTTCAACTAAAACATCCATTGTTTCTTGAATATCTTCACCAGCTTCTTTTACTTTAATATGTCCAGCCACACAGCAAGACAGCCTGACATTTCTCACAGTTGCACTTCGAAACTTCCACTGCTTTGGATTAAGTAGACTCTCAACATGAGAAGGATCATTCCAGTCAGCCATTAGTATATTGCGCCGCACGGTAACTACTAATTCATTGTAACTTCTCGCATGTTCCTCAGTAAAATCAAGGAATGTAACTTTCTTGATGCAGGGTGGAATACTTTGCAAATCCATCTTTCTTGCACTGATCATGCACTTCTGAAGTAACTGCAGCAAACGTGACCGTCCCTCCACCATCTCTGCTTCAAATGGCCTAAGAATACCAGCTTCCCATGACCTTTGATTCTGTCCAAAAGCTTCCTCGTGAAGAAACTTAAGCAATGGTTGAAGATGTGACACTTGACTGTTGGGAGTGTTGGGAGTTGGAGTTCCTGTTAATATCCACCGATTTGAAGCCACCAATGAAATAGCCATTTGCAATTTGTTTGTCAAGTTAAAACTTGAGCCAAGGGTGTGTCCCTCATCTAACATGACTCTAAGCCAATGCACTTGCATCAGTACACTTTTCTTACGGGGGCCCCACTCTGCACTTAAACGACTAAAGGTTGTTATGACAATATCATAATCCCATGCCAGACTGTGAGCCGAAGGCTTTCTATGATCAGTCCATACATACACGCGTAACTGACCAGGACTGATATGCTTTTCGATTTGGGTTTTCCAATGATCAACTAAATTTGATGGAACAACAATTAGGGTTGCTCTGGACAAATACAACCTAACAGAATCCAGTGGCTCACAGAGAGAAATCCTGAGAGCAGCCACATCAAAGGCCAAGTTGTCAAGATCTGGTGGATAATACCACCTACAAATACCCTTTTCTTCTCTTTTCATGAGACCAAATGCTTGGAATATCTTATGGAAACCATGAGAATTTCTAACAGGCACAACACAAGTGCCTAAGTAAGGACTTCGTAAGCCAATTGATTCCATGTGTGAGAGTTTGTCCGGAGTAAGTTTAGATAACCAAGTTAAGGCTTTCTTTGTTTCAGAATTAATCAATGGATAGTACTCCCTAAGCACACCGGTGAAAAATGAAGCATTTCGTTCCTCACCCCCAGAAGTTCCTTTGGTATAGAATCCTGGTAAATATCTTATTGGGCTGCAATTATCCCAAGATTCTTCAGGAACACTACAACTCTGATATAAAGGATCAGTATTCATACTACAAAACCATACTGCAGTAGCGTCAGCAGCCCTAGTTTCTCCAAGCTTTCGCCACTTGTGACAAGCATCACATTGAACCCAGGTGTCATTATACTCAAGATGATCTGCAATGGCCTTGCCAGGCCTCTCGCAACCATTTGATACTCCATATGAAATATCAACTTTCTTTTTCTGAGAAAAATATCCTGGTAAAATAGAAGCATGCTTCCTTCTACTTGAATTTTCCCCAACCTTCCTTTCTTTAGAAAAACCAGCTGCTCCTTCATATGCAGAAAGAAGGTTTTTCTTGAAGCAGCTGAAGTCCCTGGAGCATTTAACCACAGACATTTCCGGCTTAGAGCAAGCAGATATAGGTGATTTCTTTCCTCTAGTAGGACATGAATCATCAAATGCAATCTGCTCATCAAAACATATTAACCTGGCTCTTTTAGGTGAGGAGTGGTTCGAGTCCTCCATGCCTCTTCGAGCATTCTGACCTACATCCCTTTTCCCCAAGAACGTGTTCCCAATAGTGACATGATCACCACTAAGCTCATAATAGCCACATTTCAGGTCACCGTTATGTGTACACCAGGTTATATGTACCCCTTCTGGTGGATCTGCCAATGTTCCCTGTGTCTTCAGAATAAGGGAAAGAGCAGTTATGGTCTTGCCTAAGCCAGGTTCATCACAGAACATGCCCCCGCGAAAATCTTTGATAGTGGGAGCTATTCCTGTGACTATTTCACCAGAAACAATATTTACATAGAAACTAAATCTATCTTCTGTTGAGAAAGCCATGTATAAAGGATGTGGCAAAATTTCAGCATTACGCTCACGCTGCAACATCCACTCAACTGCTGCCTGCTGATGAGAAAAAAGCCTTAGTTTCATACATGGCATGACTGATGCGGTCAAGGATCTTAGATGCCGACAAGTTGCAGCAACCTTAAAAAGGTCCTTTGGACCAAGTGTAGCTAATATATTAATCAAAATGTCATCTGATAACTCCCAAATGCCAGATCTATAAATGCCATCTAAAGGTATTATTCTTGAAGAACCAGCCTGTTGCTTCTTCATCACACTGGGTAAGCTCTTAAAGATTTCATGAAGTTCAAATAGCTTTCTCTTTGAAGAATCGGTGACATTGTAATGCAACTTGCATCCAAGAACATGACAATCAGAAAGATTCCAAATGCTCTTATCAGCTCCATGAGCTTCCGTACAATACTGTCCACTAGCAAGCATTGAAAGTCTCTCACCCCAGTCACAGCTGCAGAAAACATTACTGTACTATGTTAGCATGGTAGACAAACTAACACTTAATTTAAATCATGTAGCTAGGAAAAGAGAAACAGTTGATAATGCATCCGCATGAACCACTTTGTTTTATGGAGCCATATAAACCTAGTAAGACCACCAGTTGCAAGCAACAAAAATACACCATGTTCCAAGAGGTGATTTTAGACACATCATCATAATAATAGTTTCACTGTATTACATTTCCTTCAAGTATTTTATTTGCTTATTATCTCATCCACATAACGGAATGAACAAAATTTTTAAACACGTGCATATGATCGCACTATATTACCAAAAAAGTATGTGCACAACACTCCACTCCTTTTTGGTGATCTTATTCAGATCAAATCAAGAAATTCTTCAGCCAAATTTCACCTTAGATGTAGTGTAATTGTTATAATATTGATGCACAACCTGTATATGTTCACCTATCCAGTTAACTGGGAAAAAAAATCTACATTGACCACTTTTTGAAGTTAAAAAGGCAACATCATGCATATCTACATGCATGAAAAAAGAAAAGAAAAACCAGACAACAAAGTCAGCTATGATATAATAATAAGGTTACATCAACAGTTATCAGCTCTCATATGTTCATTAAAAAATAAGAATGTTTCATAAAGAATGAAAAAGAAACCTTTCCTGGATTGTCAAAATTTAGTGTTTGGAATGAAGCAGGAGGACGTCACAGATTGGACCACAGATTGCAATTGGCTGGACAGTAGCAGCTTGTGGAAACTCTAGACAAAAAGTGAAACACAAAAACGAATACAAACAACACAACCATACTAAATGAGTAAATGTATATATCCCACTTATTGCATGATAACCCTCTTTAAATGGTTAGAAATGGGGAGAAAGAAAATCCTATCTAGCAAACCCCTTGCGTTTGGCTCAAAGCTCTCTGCATTCAATGGGGCTCCTCTCTTTCCCTCTCTCTCACGAAACAGAATATCATAGCATTGCTGGTGCCCTATACTTCACTCTCATATGTTCTTTCTAATTCAGAAGGAATAGCAGATGTGGCCTTGACTATCCTGTTTGGGGGGGATAATAGACGAAAAATAAAATAAAACTCTTTCTCCAACTTGCCCAAGTGCAAATAAGCTGAGGAACCAAATGTCTTCAAAGCGAACCTGAACAACTTATCTCAAAGAAGAACATGGACACGATGACTATTTGTCTCACTAACACGGTCAAAAAATTTGAAATCTGAATCCTCAATCAACCTAAGTCCATTTGGCCTTTACTTGGCGACTAGGCCACAAGCAACCAAGTTCAGAAGAAATTATTTCACCACTAAGTCAATCAAATCAACTGATTCCAGTATAATCACAATGGTCCAAGCAATATTGTAGCAAATCAACTTTTTTAAAACTAATTTTCATCACTACACATACGAGAAGTCGAGACCACATTGGCCACATAACAAAAATAGATTTTGATTCAATGTAAATCGCCAATCAATACATTGTACCACCATAACAAAACGCCTCTTAGGTCTCCAACCGTAATCCACAATCTACAAAGTGAACAACAATCACATCCACCCTTGCCTCAAATCTAATTAATCAAAGTACCCATCGGGTCCAACTCATTTTTCAGCTTTTCTAAAGTGGGGCTCTAAAAAGTTATACAGACAGCCTAAATTTTCCATCTATGTTATAATATCAAACTTTGCTAATCAAAATGAAACAAACAAATCAATAAAATCCACAATTACAATGTGGACAAAACCACAGCTGTAGTAACTAAACTAGCTGAAACTTAAACTCAGAACCTAATTACTCGAAAGTCGATAACTTCTAAGCAAATTAATACATATAGAATTAAAATGTGGACAATATTTCAAAATTCGTATTAATTAATCAAATTTTGCTAATCATAACAAATCAATAAAATGCACACAAAATCACAATGTAGACAAAAATGCAAAATAGCAGCACCGCACCTTAAGTGCCGAAAAAGTGCGGCGGCAATTGGGCCGGACCGCGGGAACTGCCAGCTGCTCCACACTTCGATCGGCACGTACACGTCGACGAGCACCACAACCCTGGCCTCAGCCTCGGCGGCGGCGGCGCCGAGACTTTTCACAACGGAAACCACGCGCGCGTCGATCTTCACGCACTTGTGAACCACCAGCACGTGAAGCTGGTGCACCACGCTTATACTCCCATGTACCTGACCTATCTTCCTCACTCTCCTCCTCTTCTTCTTCAACGACGACCCGCCCCCGCTCCTCGAAGCGACGCCGTTTTTCCCTTCGCATTGCTCGGAATCCGGCGCTGATTCGACTACGGAGAGTACGACGCCGTCTCGGGACTCGAATCCGACCTCCGAACCGTCTCCGAAAATTTCGCAGCGAGTGTTGAAACGCAGCGTTTCGGAGAGGTCTGGTTGTACCGTAAGAACCGTGCATAAATAACCGCAGAGCTTGTGGTCCGGAAACGACTTGTCGTCGTTGTTGTCGTCCATGGGGATTTCGTGAGGTTTCTTGGGATTTGAAGTTTAGTACTTCGAAGCAGCTTCCTTTCTTTCTTTCTCTTTGAAACGTTGCTCAAGAAGAAGAAGAAGTTGAATATTTATAGTGGTTGGTTTATTATTCTGGTGTGGTTGGGTTTGGTGGGGTCCATGGTTTAATCACCGTCGATTTTGGATATTTTAGAGATTGGAGATTTGGGATACAGATTGTTAGCCTTGGATTGCAGAGTCCAATTTCCAAAGCCTCCTAAAAAGGTAAAAATCAAACGTAACTTCCACTTGCAGAACTTTTGGATATTACTGTGGGTCTGGTACATTGGTTAATGCCGTATGCCGCGTAATGCCGCTCACCGTTTATTGTACGTTGGAGGAATATATTGCATGGGTTAAAATATTGTCGGCATAAATGTATTTTTGGTCCCTATATCTAGGGAGTGTTTTCAATTTGGTTCTTATATTTTAATTTCTTTTAATTGAGTCCCTGTATTTTTAACCCGTTTTCAATTATACCCTTGATGTTATTTCCGTTAGAAATCTGCCTACGTGGCAAACAAAAATTGCTGACATAGCTAACTGTGTCATTTAAAAATAATAAAAAAATAATTTAATTAAGCCACATCAGCACCACGTATTTATTTTTATTATTTTTTTCTTTTTCTATTTTTTCTTTCTCTTTTATTTTTTCTTTTTTTTCTCCTCAGTTCTTATTCCTTCCCAGATTTCTTTTCTCTCTCCCTATATTATCCATTCATTTCCTTTTCTCTAAATCTCTCTCTCCACCACTAAATAGAGATTGAAGACGATTGGCGAGGTGAGCTTGAAGAAGATTGGCGAGGTGAGCTCGAAGACAATCGGCAAGGTGAGATTGAAGACGAAGCGACAAAGCTGAGATCAAAGAAGCTCTGTGAGGTGAGATCGAGACCATGGAGCTTCGAGGACCTCGTGGGTGAGTGCGTTGACGGTCTTGGAGATGAGTCAGCAACAAGTGAGATCTTGCTTGAGTTGTTGAGTTGAGTCAAGATTTTGACGATTAGGAGATCAGGGTTGAGATTGAGATGATTGGGTTGATTTTTGGTTGTCTTTTTTGTTTAGGGTTTTGGGTTTGAGTTTTGGGTTTCACGGTGGTGAAATGGGTAACAGCTGACCATGGGGCTGCTTGGATAGTTGCTTGCGGCTTGGCTAGGAGCCAATTGGCTGAGTTGTGTAGGGAGTAGGTTCTTCAAACCTGAAAAGCCAGTGTTCTTAACAATGCATTTTTGTTTCAATTCTTGGAAGTATTTATTTTTGTGATTGAACTTTTTCATGGTTTTGTTTTTGTTTTATTACACTTTGAAATGGAGTTAGTCATTAGACTTGGATTTTATTCATATTGTTGTTGCAATTACAATTTGTGTTTAACATTTTGGTGTTTGGCTGCCAAGAAAAGGAAAGAGAAAATTGAAAGTTTAAATAGCATTGTTATTTTATTTTATTTTATGTTAATTTAGAAATTAAGATTTAGTTTTATTTATTTATTTATTATTTGTTTGTTACTGACTTGGATATAGACAGATTTCTAACGGAGATGACGCTAAGGGTATAATTGAAAACGGGTTAAAAATAGAGGAACTCAATTGAAAGAAATTAAAATATAGGGACCAAATTGAAAACACCTCCTAAATATAGGGACCAAAAGTGTATTTTTGCCTTTATTGTTTTCGTCCTAATAGTTTTCCTCCAATCCGGTTTAGAGGAATTCTCCTTTAACTCATTACGTGTCAATCAAATAGATTATCCACTTGTATTATTTGAAAAAGTCATATAGCTCATTAAAAAAGTCATGTGACTAAAAGTATATGTGTATGGTCTATTTATTTGCCACGTAGTGGGTTGGAGGAGGATTTCTCTAAACCGAGTTGGAGGAAAACTATTTCCTCAACTATATATAAGTTTCGTTTTTCGTCCTTGAATTTTGAAAAGTTTGTTTTTTGTCCCTGAATTTTGAAAAAATTCATTTTTACATCGGAATTTCTTCATTCTATAAAAAAAGTCCAGGGATGAAATTCATGTGTAAAAATGAATTTTTTCAAAGTTCAGAGACGAAAAATAAACTTTTCAAAGTTCAGGAACGAAAAACGAAATTTATGTATAATTTAGGGAGAAAACAATAGTTTAATCTATTGTATATATTATCAATTTTATTATTAATTTTATTTATTTATAAACTAACGCTAGTTAGTAATCCGTATAATTATATATAAAATTAATCAAAATTTATTTAGTGTTGGGTTGCTTTTTTTTTAAAAAAAAATGTGGTGAATTTTAATCAATTTAGCTTTATATAATTTAGTACTACTTATAATACTAAAAATTAAGTTTAATAATATATATTAGAATGATGATGTGGAAAACGTAAAATTTAAAATAAAATAAAAATCCGTCAACTCCCTTACTTAAGAAAGAAGAAGGTGAATTACACTAACATTCCTTAAGGATTGATGAAATGTTAGAAATTGTTGGTGCAAGGATAAAAACTAAAAATACTCTTATTGGGTGAGGGGTATACGGTATACCTTGTTCGATAGGTTAAGGACCACAAAGTGCAGTAGAAAATGAGCCGGTGGCATGCTTCACAAAGAGGATCCTAAAAATGCTGCAAGCTTAGTAGTTAGCTCGATTCCAGATCTTAGGGTCCATTTGGAGAGATGATAGAAAAGTGTGAGGATGTAATATGATACAAAATATAGTTTTCCATCGTAGAGAGGATGGAAAAGTGAATTTTTTTTTCTCATTGGCACGCTTTGTAGACTTAGGGAAAAATAGTAAATTACATATAAGAGAATTCTTCTCCATAAGTTTTTCTCCCAATATGAAAAAATAGTATTTGGTGGGGTCGGGTGAAAAAATCCAAGCCACCCCAATTTCTTTCCTTCTCCTTTTCACCAGAACCAAACATGGCCTTAATGGTCAAATTCTATAGTGTGTAAACTACACGATGTACTTACTAGTAGAAAAGAAAGTGTGATATCATGATGTAAATTAACCCCCCAAAATAGGAAAAGAAATTGTCCTATGAAGATGTTGCAGGGCCTCAACCTCATTTATAGTTGTGTCATTTACCTAATTGAGATTTAAATATTTGCTAAAGGTCCAAAATGCAAAAGAAGTAATTTGAAATGTAGGAAAATTGGACTAAAGATCGTATATCAAGCAAGCTATAGCATAGGATACTACACAAAGTTTTATTTATGTTCTATGTGATAATGACACGATATTTGTTTTAGAAACTTCCAATTTGATAAAATGAATACAAATGTGGCCTACGGCCTACCTGAAAAGCATTTATGTCAGATAGTCAGATTGAAGAAACAATTATGATCCGGCCAAAAGAGACAAACTCAACTTAGAATGTTGAATCCCTCCCTTGAACATCCTTCTTAATTGTCATTCAAAAGATAGACGCGAGACTTATTGTTAAAAACACATTCTATATGCTACCAAATTTTTGAGTTATGATAAACATAAATCACGACAATTTAAGTTTTTAATTTTATATATACATATATAGCCAACTAGTAGAAAAACCTTATTCCCAAATCATCAAATTTGTGAATGTTAAAACCTCAAACCTATATCTTTGGAAGGAGGAAAAGGACATATTAAGATGTAAACCATCAACAAGCCTTTTTATCTTATGTTTTGTACCATTTGTACTTGTTCCTCCTAAGTAATCTATTCCCTACTGATTTCAGTGAATATCACTAAAGGTGTGTTCGTTATGCTGAAATTTAGGATAGAAATTGTTAATTGTTGAAAATTTGGTTGTTCATTTGAAATTTTTTTCGAGAATTACAATTCTCATAAACATTTCAATTCACATGAAACACAGGAATTATAACCTTTTAGGTAAGAAATTTTAATTATTGCATTGAATTACTACTAACGCAAGAAATTTTAGTCTACTTAGACAATGTCAAGGAGTCACTTTCCATTATAGCTTCTTGTATCCTGGCCACCTTAATTTGCAATTAAAGGATATAAATTCCGCTGTTGATTGCTTCAATTTCTCCACAGCCTCCCTTAGGACTCTTACTGTTTGTTATTTTCTGTTCAACTCTCACGGCGACCCTTACTTGTGTAGCTACATCAACCTCAAAAATAGCCCCATTTATCCACATTCAACTTATACATCCCTACCAGTGGAGGAGTACTCCATCTCACACTTCACACTTGCATGCTTTGGTCCTGCGGGTAATTATGCTCTTTCCTACATTTGTTTTCACCTAATTTCTCCATTAACCTTAACTAGCATGCATGTGTGGCGCATTTTAGCCACTCAAATTATGTTGGATAGATAATGTTGACATAATTAATTAATAAGTAAGATGATGAGGTACATTTCAAAGAAATTCATTTTGTTAACAAATAGAGTGATTAAAAGAAGATATATAAGGGAGGCTAAAAAAAAAGGTTTTGAGCATTTCTGTTACTCACACAATAGTGGTTTTCAAGGGAGGCTAAGGTTAATAAACACTGTGTTAATTATTTATAGTGCACTAATTAATTAATGATCCATCATCAACTTACATAAAATATAAATACTATATTGTCATAATATTTCATTCATTTAATATATATATATATATATATAATTCATATATATATATATATATATATATATATATATATATTTTTTTAAAGAAATTCTAGTCTCACATTTGTTTAATATATATATATATATATATTTTTTTTCAAAAAAATAAATGGTAAAACAGGAATTGTGAAAGTAGGTAAACATGATGTTTGTAAGTATTATAGCATTATAATTAAGTGGTTCTATATGCGTATAAATTGATAAGTCACATGACAATACGAAACATAATATTAATATGAATTTATAACCCCAATTCCCAAATAACAATTAATTAAGTATGATTTATCGATGAATGGTCTCCCTGGTCTAGGGCAAAAGGTTCTCCAACCCTAGCCGCCAGTGGAAAGCTTGGTCTTGTCTTTGTACAAGCTTTGTTCCCTCTAGTGGCTTATTTACCACGAGTAGGGCTGTAGTGAGGGTGCAATATCCTTATTCTTGTATTTCATGGAGGATTTATCGGGGTTATGGGGGAGATTTTCCCTTACTGAAACAGAGGATGTACCATTTGATTTTGGACTCGATGAAGACAACCAGTTTTATCTTGCGGCCAGGTTCATGACTGGAAGACTCCTTAACATAGAATCCGTAGTGAGGACTTTTAGGCCTCTCTGGAGGACTGTGAGGGGGTTTACGGCTCAGGACATGGGGCATAACTTAGTGGTGTTCGCTTTTGAAGATGCTACGGATTTGGAGAGAGTGTTGCAAGGGGAACCGTGGTCTTATGATAAGCATCTAGTCTCCTTCCAACGAGTTGACGTAGATACGGATGTCAAGGAGATGGAATGTGGGTTTGTGTCCTTTTGGGTGCAAATACATAATCTACCAATTGGAAGGATGAAGCGCGAGCTGGCCTTGGCGTTAGTTGCGGCAGTGGGGGAGGTGGAGCATGTAGGGGAGCTTGAAGAAGAAAAAGGATGTGAGGGTTGCATGCGAGTTAGGGTGAAGATAGACATAGCTAAACCTCTCTGTCGTGGTCGAAAAGCACGGCTGCCTTCTGGTAAGGAGACGTGGATTTCGTTCAAATATGAACGTCTTCCAATCTTCTGCTACTGGTGTGGTTGCCTGACACACGGCGACAAGGATTGTGACGTGTGGATGCGAAATAAGGGGACGATGATAAGGGCGGAGCAGCAATATGGGGCATGGCTCCGAGCCACTGCTGAGAAACCTGTGCGCCGTATTGAAGTGAAGGTGGCAGGTCGGTCGAACGTGCCACGGTGGGGGAAAGAAAAGCCGGTTACACCGGCCACCCATGCAACCGTTGATCACGGCTCTGATCAAGTCAACGCTCCGGTTTTGGAAAATGAGGATCTGCAGGATCCTCTGCCACCATCACGCAAAATAGGGGATGATTTTGAGAGTGACTTACGGGAGATTGATGAGGCATTGAATTATGCTCCACCATTTCTGGAGGTCCTGAATAAGGAAAGGAGCGAGGATTCGGTTCCTATCACTCGGGAATTACGGGAGCCTAATAATAAAGAGAATCCAAATTTGGAGAGTGACGTGGTGGACAAAGAAATTGAGGATCTACGGAATCGGGTGGTGCTTCAAGATATTTTGGGGAGTAATGATAGAGATGGGAATAAGTCACATAACCGAAAAAAGAATTCTGGTAAGGAGAATGTTCCATGCAACCGAGGTCAGTGTAACATGGTGGAAGTTCAAGTGCAAGGGGGGTCCCGTGCAGGGTGGAAACGGCTCCCACGTGAGAAGGAATCGGGTACAGCAGAAGCTCTATTTATGCCCCTGCTAGGAGCCAAACGAGGGGGCAGTTGGGTTGATGGGCAGAATGGTCACACAAGTGGCAAGAAAAAAGGAAGGGGGGCAGTAGCAATGGAAGGAGTAGAAGTGGATGGGGGCTCGGCGGAGGCTGTGCAACAGCCCCGCCGCACCCAATGAATATTATAAGTTGGAACTGCCGGGGGCTTGGGAACCACCGGGCAGTTCTTGCTCTTCACAACCTTGTGAAGTCTCAAGGGCCCAAAATTTTGTTTCTCATGGAGACAAAATTAGATGTTCGAAAAATGGAGTTCATTCGTGTCAAGTTACGTTTCAAGTTTTGTTTCACAGTCCCCAGCTTGGGTCGGAGTGGGGGGTTAGCTCTATTGTGGAATGATGATGTGCAGCTCACTATTCAAAATTTTTCCATTAACCATATTGATGCTCAAGTGTGTTTACAGGGTGCTTTGCTGTGGAGATTCACCGGCTTCTATGGCAATCCTATAGCTCATAGGCGTCGAGGATCATGGGCGCTCTTGGACAAATTGGACAGCATGATGTCTCTGCCGTGGCTTCTAATGGGAGATTTTAATGAGATTCTATCCTCTGATGAGAGGTCTGGAGAAGCAGCTGGTTCGCAAAGATCTATGTTCGAGTTTGGTGAGGTGATTAATCACTGTGGTTTGGTTGACTTAGGCTACCGTGGATTTCCTTTCACCTGGGAAAATGGTCGTGAAGCTGAAGCCTTCGTTCAGAAACGGCTGGATCGTGCACTAGCTTCAAATTCCTGGATGTCGTTATTCCCTTTGTGCACAATATTCCATCTGCAATCCTCATATTCTGACCATGTCCCTATCCTTCTCCATACGGACCTTGGCAGAGACCAAGCTTGTAGAAAACGACGACCCAGGAAGTTTGAGGAGAAATGGTCGTTGCATCCTGAGTGCGAAAAAATTATCCAAAAGGTGTGGGACCAAGTGAATGTCGAAGGCAGCCCAATGTTCGTGGTTTGTGAAAAAATTAAGCAATGCCGTGAGGAGCTGTTCAGGTGGTATAAAGGCGTGTCTAGCGAATTTCAAGACAAAATCCGTGGTAAAACTCTACATCTCTCTAACTTGGTGGCAGGTAACAGAATGGGAGAGAATAACATAGCTATAGTGGCTACAAAACAGGAGATTAATCACTTGCTTTTGAGTGAGGAACTCCACTGGAGACAAAGGTCCCGAATGGTGTGGTTGGAAGCAGGTGATCAGAACACAAAGTTTTTCCACAATTTTGCTAACCAGAGACAGAGAAAAAATAGTATCCCAGGGCTGCGTAATGATGCTAATGTTTGGTGCACAGCCGAAAACCAAATTGAAGAAATTGCAGTGGCATATTTTCAGGAAATATTTGCCACATCTCAACCTACCCGAATTGATGAGACTCTGTTAGAAGTGGAGAAAGTGGTCTCTGAAGAGACAAACCAACGGCTATTGCAGCCGTATACTATGGAGGAAGTCCGAGCTGCATTGTTTCAGATGCATCCATCCAAAGCCCCGGGTTCAGATGGCATGTCAAGTTTCTTTTTTCAGAAGTACTGGCATATTGTGGGTACTAGTATCACTAATGCAGTACTCTCCATCCTTAATTCAGGTAAAATTCTTCGGAAGATCAATCTCACATATTTATCTTTGATTCCGAAAAAAAAGAATCCTGAAAAGTTGAGTGATTACAGGCCTATTAGTCTATGCAATGTGTTGTATAAGATCATATCTAAAGTGTTAGCCAATAGACTGAAATCAGTATTATCCGTTATTATCTCAGACTCCCAGAGTGCCTTTGTACCTGGGAGGTTGATTACTGATAATGTTGCTGTGGCCTTTGAAGTGTTGCATAAAATGAAGGCTAAGCGAAGAGGTCGACAAGGCGAGATGGCGGTTAAGTTAGATATGAGCAAAGCTTATGACCGCGTAGAGTGGTCTTTTGTCGAAGCTATCATGAAAAAGCTTGGTTTTGCGGAGAAGTGGATTGCTATGATCATGGAATGCATTGGCACAGTTCAATATTCAATTATGCTAGATGGAGTTCCTAAGGGTTTTATTATCCCATCTCGTGGGATCCGGCAAGGGGACCCTATCTCTCCCTACCTCTTTCTTCTATGTGCAGAAGGTTTGTCAGCATTATTGAAGAAATCTAGTTTGCAAGGGCAGCTGAAAGGCCTCCAAACCAGTAGACGGGGGCCTTGGGTCTCACATCTTTTTTTCGCCGACGATAGTCTTCTCTTTGGGAAGGCATCCTTAGCTGAAAGTCGGAAGTTTATGGAACTGTTACTGCTGTATGAAGAGAGTTCAGGGCAGCAACTGAATAGAGAGAAGACGGCGATATTTTTCAGCCCCAATACCTCGTCCATTACTCGTCAAGCCATCCAAGATTATTGGGGTTCGAATGGAGTTCAGAACTTTGACAAATACCTTGGTCTGCCTGCACTTATAGGTAGATCAAAACGATCAATTTTCAATGGCCTGAAAGAAAGGATCGTGCGTCGGCTGCAAGGGTGGAAAGAAAAATTTCTTTCAAAGGCTGGAAGGGAAATCTTAATAAAAGCAGTTGCACAAGCGATTCCAACGTATACAATGAACTGTTTTCGCCTCCCTAAAACTTGGTGTGATGAAGTGAATAGTCTAATAGCTCAATATTGGTGGGGGCAGACTAAGGACAAGAGGAAAATCCACTGGTTGAAGTGGGATAAGCTCTGCGCAGCGAAAGAAGAAGGTGGTATTGGCTTCCGTAACCTGCACATGTTCAATACGGCATTACTGTCTAAGCAATGTTGGAGAATGTTAGAAAATCAGCAGTCCCTGTTCTTCCGAGTCTTCAAAGCAAAATACTTTCCTACTTGTTCCTTTCTAGATGCACAACTGGGCTCATCTCCATCCTTTCTGTGGCGCAGTTTTTTATCGGGAAGAGAATTACTAATGAAAGGCCTTAGATGGATTTATAAACCGGGGTCACTACCCCAGCTGAGGTGGTCAGAGACTCCATCAGGAAACTTTACTGTAAAATCTGCTTACCAATTAATGGAGAAGACCATGAGAGAAGAAAGCCGAGGTGAAAGTTCTTCTTCCCAGATTTTCCGGTGGCTTTGGCGAAAAGTTTGGAAGCTCCGCATCCCAGGCAAGATCAAACACTTCATATGGAGGGCATACCATGATTCCCTCCCAACATCTCTCAATCTGTTCAGACGAAAAATCACTCCTAACCCCCTCTGCAAGATCTGCGATCAAGAAGAGGAATCCACAATTCATGCAATATGGCAGTGTGCCATAGCTCGGAACACCTGGGCTCTGGTGCCGGGTCGTGTGCAAAAGTTACCGAACCAAGGAGATGATTTTGCTCGGTTTATGCTATGGATGTTTCAGAATTTTTCAAAGGATGAATTGGAAGACTGGGCTATCACAGCGTGGGCAATCTGGTCAGCAAGGAACTGTTTCATTTTTGAAGCTCATCAAAAGAGTCCTCAGCACATCAGAAGAGAAGTTCTCCTTTTACTTCGAGAGTACCATCAAGCAAAGACTCCCAACAGTGCTTTATAAAGCCCTTTTTGTGTATTTTGAATGGGAGGTTCTACTTATTCTGTTAGTTTGTATTTTGTCTTATCTGTTATGTGTTTTGTTCACATACTTTCCTTCAGTGAATACGGGATAACCCGTGCCTGTTTGGAAGTGAGCTGCCCCTTTCTAAGTGGGTGTGCTCTTTCTTACGTGTATTTTCTTATTCTCTTTCAATAAAATTTCTATCTTCAATTCAAAAAAAAAAAAAAAGTATGATTTTGGAAAAAAGATCTAAAAAAAACAAAATACAACTTAAAAATATAGATTAAAAAAAATGTTATACCAAGATCAATACAAAATATGGAATATTATTAAATGTTTAAAAAAAGTTATGCAAGATCAATACAAGATATAGGATATTAATTATTAATTATTTATGGGAGACCAAAATTAAGTTGATGGATTATTACTTCTATTCTATTATTGCAGCTCATAGTAAATCTCAAGATTTACTTCAGTTTTTTACGAACTGTCATTTTTGTCAACTATCACGACAAGAGAGTAGCACATGCTAAGGAATAATATCTCTCTAAATAGGGAAAATCCTTTTGCACATCTCTTGTACACTAATAACTAATAAGGCAATGATTTTAATGAAATTATGAAAGGAAATATGTCTATTGGTTTTACTTGAAATAAGAGAGATATAGACGAAACTTAATAAAAGACATAGATGTGCAAATTAATAACTTCATATGTTGGTGTCAACTAATTCGACTAATATTTATTAAAAAAAAATTCAATTAATAAATCCCTTGTTGTATGTGAGAGGAAAAGAATGTTTAAAGGTAAGGAGAGGGCTACATGATATATCCATTGTCTATAACCCTAATGGGCATCCAATAGACCAAAAAAAATAAAAAAAATATTACTAGTCATTAACATAATCTTTTAAAAATTGAAATCTCAACTGATGGGTTTATTCTTCATCTCTAGAGGGAAAAAAGAACTTATATGGAAAAAATAAAGAAGAAAAAAAAAAAACTTAATTGTTGACCAATCCAAGTGTGAATAAATTAATATGATACTAATTAACTAAACTAGAATATCAATTTCATCATATCAAAGATGCGATCTTCTTATGGTAAATGTACGAAATATGAAAACAACCAAAATTGACCCTGCAACTAATATCATCATATATATAGAAATCATAGCTTAATTAAAACAAAGAATATTCTTCATATATATAGTACAAGTTTTTTTTATTTTTTTTATTATTACTATAAAATATATATATATATAGTACAAGTTTTTTTTTTGTTAGAGAAATATATAGTGCAAGTTGGTAAACTGTAAACCCTAACTAGTAGGAGTAGAATCATATATTAATATATGGACTGTCTCACGAAATTGGAAAAAAACATACCATCAGAATATATATATATATATCACTACCTCAAGGCAAGGGAAGACCTATTTAAGGTCATATTGACGTAAAAAGCCATGTTCATGCCATGGTCATATTGATTTAAAGCCTGGAATATTCATATTTCTAACAAGATAAGCAGGTGATCACATAGGCTGAGTGTGATGAAATCTCTCCTCGTATCGTTCCTAAAATGGAGGGGCTCTGCAACTTTATTTTTTATTTATTAGCTTGTGAAATTGTTCAACGCACATATATTATCATATATAAGAGGATGGTATATATAATACATAGGTATAAACAATTTCTCATTTTTCATGGTTGTACTCTCAAATTATGAAATTATGACTATTATTTAACTTGAAAAAGGTAATGTAAGATACCATTTAAGGTCAAGAAATTTCTTTTTATTTTTTGTTTGTTTGTTGAGAAATTAAGGTCAAGAAATTTCAAGGAGGCCTATTGCTTAAGAAGGCCATTTATCTATCTAAAAAAAGAAAAAGAACAAAAAAGGCCATCTATATATCCATATGCTATTTTATTAACTATACTATGAATAAATTTGTGTGTTACATTATATTTATGTAGGATTATAATTAAGGACCTTGACATTATTGATGGTCAATATATATCATCACACTATAGAGAATATCTTTATACTATAGAGACTAAGAATGAATATATTTTAATTAATGTATGTACTTTTTCCATAAAAGAAATCAATGTATGTTTTGAGATGAGCATAAAAGTTATTCCTTAAAAATAAAAAAATTTCTCAAGACTCAAATTGATGATTAATTTAATTTTTAATTTTCAAAACTCAAAATTGATGTAACAAGAAGAAGTAACATGTAATTAAGTACATTCTGACATGTATAACAATTTTATTGGACAAATAATTTAGTCTCCCTTAGCGAAAATATTATCTTTTTTCTAAAAAAAAAAAAAAAAACCAATTAGACTACACCAAAAACTAATTAGTTTCTTGATCTAATGGTAAAAACTAATCATCATATAATCAAACTTCTATTGTATCCATCCAATTTTATCTTAAAAAGAGAAAATAAAAAAACAAAAAAGAAGAAAAAAAATTAATCGATTGCAAACAAAAAGATTTAACAAAAAAGAAAAAGAAAAAAAGAAAAAGCAACTTGTTGGAGTCTGGACAGAAGGGTCAAAAAGAGTATAAAAACCAGCAAGAGAGAAATCCGGTGCTTGTAACTGAGAGTGTAAGAAAGAAAAACACAGTCATAACACATTTGCTATACGTGCCTTTTTAGTGCTTATTCTTTCCTTGGCTTTGCAACAATGGAGGCTTTAATAAAAAGTGGACTCTGTAAGAGTTCACTGTGCAGACAAGAAGAGGTTGAACAGTTGTCAAGGGATGGTAGCCATTACAGTCTCTCTACAGGGATTTTGCCGTCTCTTGGAGGAAAAAGTACAAGGAGAGTCAAGCTCAGGAGGTTCATTATATCACCTTATGATCGCCGTTATAGGTGCAACATTATTTATTTCTTGGTTTTTGTTTTTGTTTTGTTATTTACATTCATATATACAATGCTTGGTACAAGAACTTTATTGTTTTTACTGGTTTGTTTTCTGCGTTATATGATTGATTTTATTGTATTATTGTCTTTCTGATTCTGGGTTTCTACTGGATTTGTTGAAATTTGAGTTTACACATTATTTTCTTTTTCCTTTAATTTATAATATTTATTGCTGCCTATAGCTATATAGTAACTGCTATTATTGGCATTAAAAAAGTATCACATTGTGTTTTTCTTTCTCTATTTCTTTTTTATTTTTGTTCCAGAGTTATACTTTTGGATTTTTATTTTCTAAACTTGCACTTTATTTTGGTTTAGCTATTATTTATTCATTTATTTATTTGATTTGTTCTATACTGTTTTCTTTTTTATTCATGCATGTTTAAATCTGAGTATTCTTTTCTCAAAAAAAAAAAAATCTGAGTATTCGGAAAAGAAAGGCTTTGACTTGTGATGCTTCCTGATCAGTAACTATAAGATTTTATTTTCTTTGGTTTCTCTATATTATTATATTATGTATATTCTTAATTCTACTTTTCAAGAAATGGTTTTTAGTTGGAAGATTTTTCCAATCTGTGTGAAAATAATCTCCTTGAATAGCGTAAAAGGAATTCTTTCTCAAAAATTTTAGTTGATTTTATGCCAAAAAAGATATAGAATTACAAAATACAAATTTTTTTTTTAAAGAATATATAAAAAAATCAAGATTATTTTATTTATTTTGTAATTTTCAGTCTTCACATTGAAATTGGAATCTCAGATTGGTAGTCTAGAAATGAGAAATCCAGTGATCGGTTGTGATTAGTTTGTAGTTTTTCTCTTTAAATTGTTGGAAGTCATACTAGAGGTCCAATTAAGTCTAAACAATTATAGAGTGTAATGTGTGCGTTTCAGTCATTTTAACTCGTAAAATGTCTTGTTCTCAAATAAAGAGATATGAGATCGAATCCCGCTTACACTTTAAAAAGAAATTCAGTGGTGTTTTGGTATGATTGTCATATTTATTAAAAAAAATGACATGCACTCTGACTAAGATATTAAAAAGAAATTGTCCAAATAATTTCCAATGACAATGACAATATCTTTTTGCTAAGCTCAGCTAAGATTACATTGGTTATTGCAGGATTTGGGAGACTTTTCTTGTTGTTCTGGTCTTCTATACTGCTTGGGTTTCGCCATTTGAATTCGGATTCCTTAAAAAGCCACATGCATCTCTTTCCATTGCTGATAATGTTGTGAATGGATTCTTTGCTATGGATATTATCATTACCTTCTTTGTAGCTTACCTTGATAGAGCAACCTACCTACTTGTGGATGATCCAAGGAAGATAGCATGGAAATATGCAAGCTTCCTGGTTGGCCTTTGATGTCATATCCACAATCCCTTCTGAGCTTGGTTGGAAGATATCCCCTTCACCTTTCAGGTCATATGGCTTTTTCAACATGCTACGCCTTTGGCGTCTCCGAAGAGTTAGTGCCCTATTTACCAGGTGTGAAGAGGTTTTTCCATCTTATGAATGCCTTCCAACTATGAGTAACCCCAAGTACACAACTTTTTCATAATTGTTGACATGGTATGTTGTGATTAGAGTAATTTCACTTTTATTATGAGCCAATCACAATAGACAATTTCAACTGTTGTGAAGAATGTCGTGTCCTGGACTTACAACTGTTGTAAAACATTATGAGGAATGAGTTTTGGTTTGAGTGATTATTTTTATTTTATTTGGAAAAAGTCTCCTAGAGAACATTTTGTTCCTTGGTCTTAACATGGGGTTTATTTGTTCCTCAATACAGATTGGAAAAAGATAAGAACTACAATTACTTTTGGGTTCGATGTGCAAAACTTATTTGTGTAAGTCTATTAATGTAAGTCCAGGATTATTTATAGGTGAAAGAAGAGCATGCATCCACTATCTAATTATATTATGTTTTGGATATTCTTTACAGGTTACACTTTTCTGGGTTCATTGTACTGGATGTTTCTTTTATCTTCTAGCAGCACGTTATGGTAACCCCAACAGAACATGGATTGGATCATCAATGGAAAACTTCCTTGAGCAGGACTTGTGGATCTCCTATGTGACGTCGATTTACTGGTCCATCACTACTCTATCAACTGTTGGCTATGGTGATTTGCATGCAGTGAATACAAGGGAGATGATCTTTGACACATTCTTCATGCTATGCAACCTTGGATTGACATCATATTTGATTGGAAATATGACAAACTTGGTTGTCAATGGGGCCAGTAGGACCAGTAAATATGTGAGTCAAAACTAAAAACTGTACTAATTGAGAGTAATACTCTGCCATAATATAATAATGTAAACATCAAGATTTGGGAATTTGTTTTAATGCTTTCTAGTTTCTTGGTACATTCTTAATACCATCTCCTTGTCTTTTGTGACTAATTTCCAGAGGAATACCATTCAAGCTGCCTCAAGTTTCGCTAAGAGGAACCGGCTGCCTCTTCGTTTGCAAGAACAAATGCTTGCACATTTAAGTTTGAAGTTCAGAACAGACACTGAGGGGCTCCAGCAGCAAGAGACTATCGATTCCCTTCCTAAAGCTATCCGGTCAAGCATTTCTAATAATCTTTTTTACTCACTCGTAGATCAGGTGTACTTGTTTCAAGGGATTTCAAATGACTTGCTTTTTCAGCTGGTAATAATAGATTAAAAGCTGGCTTAATTTTTAAACTTTGAATGCTTCTCTCTTCTAAAGTGAATTTTCCACAGGCTTTTTTCGAGTAAATGTTTATGTGGAATTTTTTTTTTTTCTTTTTATACATTGTAAAGGTCTCCGAGATGAAAGCCGAGTATTTTCCTCCGAAGGAAGATTTGATCTTGCAGAATGAAGCTCCTACAGAGTTCTACGTACTTGTCACCGGTGCTGTGGTAATAATGCACTGCATTTGAATAGAGCTACACTATTTTTTGCAGCTTAATTTTTATTTTATTTTTCCAATCAAGAATTGCATTTTCTTTTCAATAATATAGCAAATAATGGCGTCTGATGTTTGAATTGCTTCACAGGAGCTATTGGTCTTCAAAAATGGAGTTGAACAGGCAAGTCTTATCTCTCAAACTTTCTGGACACCTTTCTACAATGAGGGATTTAAACATTTGTGCTGGTGTCCATGATATACAAGATTCTGACTGAAATAATGGTAAATGATTGCAGGTTGTTGGAGAGGCAAAAACTGGTGAACTCTGTGGAGAGATTGGGGTACTTTGTTATAGGCCACAACTATTTACAGTGCGGACCAAAAGGTTGAGCCAGCTACTAAGGATGAACCGTACCACATTCTTCAATACTGTTCAGTCTAATGTTGGAGATGGGACAATAATCATGAATAATCTCCTTCAGGTCTTTAAACTTATATTATCTCATTACATCTAGTCCTTCACCAATGTATAAACTCTTTCTCTTACTTGGACTAATTTGTACCCTTTTAATGAAATACACTATTTAAATTTTGTCCTTATGACATAAGGTTTTCCTCCCATTTTCTAAGTCTTTGATGAAACTTAGTAGGTGTCGGTTTTGAATTATAAAGAATTTAGGTAATGTGAAGTGATTTTGATTTTATTTAAGACAAACGTTAACATATTATGTGCTACATGCCTTTTTTTTCTTGGTGGACAGCATTTGAAAGACCTTAATAACCCAATGATGTCAGAAATTTTAGTGGAGACAGAAAACATGCTAGCTCGTGGTAGATCGGACCTACCTCTTAGTCTATGCTTTGCAGCTCTTAGAGGAGATGACTTGTTGTTGCATCAGTTGTTGAAACGGGGTCTTGATCCAAATGAATTGGACAGCAATGGCAGGACAGTTCTGGTGTGTGACACACTTCTGCTTCTGATTTAATTCATCAACTTTTTATAATGTGAATTCTGATACTTTGTCTTTCGAATATCTTCCCTTATTTTATGTGAAATCAGCATATAGCAGCTGGCGAAGGAAGTGAGAATTGTGTGAATCAATTACTTGAATATGGGGCAGATCCTAACATTAGAGGTACCTTCTAGCCCAACAACATATATAACCTTTTGCTTGTTTTTTTTTTAGTCCTTGCACTTTTCTTCTCCCTCCATCCAAACATAGGGTTAGTTAAATTATCAGGGTCCTACCTATTATAAATTAAGTAGAGCTATAATAAGTAAAACTACCTTCTAATGATATATCATGAGTGATTCAAGTCTGTTGACCATCTCTTAAAACATTCAGTGATTAATTTATGCAAGCATACAAATGCCAATGTGTGTTACTATTTGCCTAATTTGTATCAGATAATGGTGTTTTCACAAGCATTCTTTGAAGTCTGCTACATAGTCTGCCTCTATCTAATATACTATCCTTCATTATTTAGATATCCTGTTTTGGTGAATTTAATTTTGAGGTCATTGTCAAGCATGGATTATTCTGATGGGTGATTTAATAAGTAATATAAAGTGAAGAATTTAATTTTTTGTGTATGCAGACTTAGACGGGAATGTGCCTCTGTGGGTGGCAATGTTGGGCGACCATGAACCGGTGATCAAGCTGCTACTAGACAATGGTGCAAATCTACACTCTGGAGACATTGGTCAATTTGCATGCACTGCTGCTGAGCAAAACAACTTGAAGTTGCTCAAGGAAATAATTCGTTGTGGCGGAGATGTCATGCATTGTAAGACCAATGGAGCCACAGCTCTCCATATTGCAGTTTCTGAAGGCAACACTGAGATAGTCAAATTCCTTTTGGATCAAGGTGCTGATATTGACAAACCAGACTTTGATGGTTGGACCCCAAGGGCTCTAGCTGAACAACAAGGACATGAAGACATTCAAACCATTTTCCAATCTAGTAGAGAGCCTAGAAATCAATCCGTTGTTGCAATGCCTGAGAGGCAAAATGGTGTTCAATTCCTTGGGAGATTTACCAGTGAGCCAACAATCCGTCCTTTATCCCAGGAAGTTTCTTTCCCAGGTGTAGCAGATGGATCATGGAGCCAATCCCGTCCAAGGCGAAGGGCTGATAATTTCCACAACTCACTATTTGGCATGATGTCAGCTGCACACACTGGTGAGAAAGATTTTATGTTTTCTGCTAATCAGATAAAAAGTGCTAGAGATTGTGGAAGTAATGCTGCTAGAGTGACCATCAGTTGTCCAGAAAAGGAACAAGTTGCTGGAAAGCTTGTACTACTTCCAGGGAGTTTTAAAGAGCTACTTGAGATTGGTGCAAAGAAATTTGGGGTCCTTCCTGCTAAGGTACTAAGTAAAGATGGAGCTGAAATTGATGATATAGAGGCCATTAGAGATGGTGACCATCTTATTTTTGTCAGTTATCTTGGAGTTTAAGAATCTAATAGAAAAAACTCTCAAACCGATGGGTTCTTTACAACATGTATAGATTCAATATTATCTTCTTCTTCTTTTTTCCTCTGTGTTTATTTAGCAACCTTCAATGTTGATGGATAAATATTTGAAGACTTCAGGGAAGAGACTAGAGACTAGAAACTGAGATAGAGAAACATGGATGTTCAAGATCTAATAGAAAAAACTGACAATAATAAGATGATCACCATCTCTAATTACCTCTATATCATCAGTTCCAGCTCCATATTTGCTTAGGACCTTAGCGGGCAAGATCCCAAATTTCTTAGCATCAATCTCAAGTAGCTCTTGAAACTCCCTGGAAGTAGCACAAGCTTTCCAGCGTCTGCTTTTTATAGACACGTTGTGACTAGCAAGGTTAACTCCACAGTATCTAGCACTTCTTATCTGATTAGCAGAGAATAGGAAAAATTTTCCCAATGTGAGCAGCTGACATTATGCCAAATAGTGAGTTAACCTTAATTTACAATTCTTCACTGTTAATTTTCTCCAATTTCTGTTATATTGAACCTTGATATACTAATTCTAAATGGACATCTATATTCCTTTACCATATTTTACTTAAAAACAATACAGAATATGTCAGTTATACTATTGAATTATGTTAAATAGCTTGCACCTTGGTACCTCTTGTTGCACTTTTGAGTTATGTGAAATAGTCTTCAAGGATAAGAAAACAAAGTAGCCTAGATCCTTATGAGGCTGATAAAGACTCAGCAGCCAAGCCTCTACACTCATGGAGCAGCTGTTAGGAACCAAAGGAAACCAAAAATCTTCCTGATGTGATTTGCAGGTAGTGAATGTCAGATACTTCAAACCATTTGAAGACACAGCCAAGCCTATACTCCTTCCCATTTCAGCAGCAACACCTTCATATGCCATCACATACTTCCCATCTTTCCGGTTTCTCACTATGTGCACATTCATCACCCAAAACTCATCAAAAGAACTACTTCCTCCTCCTCCCATTATATTCCCCAACTTCACCCACCACCCACCTAATCCCACTGCCAAGAAAACACAATCTGTGGGGCTGCAATAAATGAAGAATCCCACTCTCTTTCATACCCCACATCAAACAAAGCCCCACTATGATGTTCACCTTCAATTCTAGCCCAGTGCCTCCCATCCTGACTAATTGGCCAACCTGGCAAAGACTTGGAAATCTTCCCAACTCCACCATTAAACTCATCAATGCAAAACCTTTCCACTTCAAGTGTAACAGGTCAAAAATAAAGATGCCTCGCAACAAAGCCAAAAATTTTAAGATTATACCATAATTTCAATGTTCAATAGGAATTTCCCTTCACAAGCTATGTCAGATCATGGCTACATAGTGGTCATATGGTAGGAGAAAAAAATAGGAGAAGAAACACTCAATAGCCAAATCAGAAAGCTACCTTGAGCCCAACTAAGTGTAAATAGCAGTACAGCACGAAGGAAGCTGACCATGAGTAAGGTTGAAACTCTCAAAGAATCTATAAATTGTGTATATGAAATATTTGGGAAAATCATTAACCATATGTTAAAAGAAAAGTAAAACGGATTAAGACCTCTTAACTTTTATTTTTCCCACCAATTTAGTTCATAAACTTTAATAATATTGCAAACCAATCCCTTTTGTCAATTCTCTATCTATTTTAACGTTTTTTTTATCCACCAAATCATTGAAAGAAAAATGAAAGATAGGGGTCTTACACACCAGGTTTAGGGGTTTTAATGCATTTAAGTAACTATTTGGTGCAAAAAAACAAAAAATAAAAAAGACGGAGAATGGACACAAGAGGTCCAAAAATTGACGGAAAAAAATAAATTAAATTAAGATCTTAGTACAATAACATAAAAGTTCAGGTGGTTTTGCATTTTACCCTCAAAGAAATACTGCTAAACCCACCAACTCATACAAAATGTTGAAGCCTTTTTTTATTTATTATTATTATTGGTAAAATTACACACGCATCCTAGATCTTGAATCCACAACCTCATCCTCCAACTAATTATTAAGGGAGAAGTGAGCATCAATTGAGCTCTAGCTCATTGGCATACAAAATTTCCAAACCTTGAGAATGAAGTTAAAGGGGAAAAATTGGAAGAAATTTTGAGGTAGAGGGTTGTAGCTTGGTATCTGGAATGATGCTTCTCAGGAAAAAACATGAATAAATATGTAAGCACAAAACATAATTTTAGTGTACATGTTTGCTCAAAGCTTTAATCAATAACAGAATCTATAGTTTTTGTTAAAAAAAAAAAACAAACAAAAGAGTATTCTTGAGAATCTTAACAAAAAAAAAAAAAATCATTTTGAAGTGCTTGGTTTACTAATTCCAGCTCACATTTGACCTGTACCCCAAAGCCAATGTATTAGATCCCTAGTGATTGATTGGCCCTAATTATTATTAGAACTCAGGATCCAGAAGCAAAGGATGTCACTACGTTTGTGCTCTAATAGCAATATAAGGTTACCAGCCACCCCCTCTGAATCTGTCCTGTACCTCAGCTGCCCTCTCCTCTTTCAACTTCTGCACAATTTCGAGTATCTTAGGATTGAAGAAACGGTCACGAACGTATTTCCTCTCTTCAGCTTGAATCTCTTTGATAGCACTAGGATATGGGTTTGGAGGAGGTTTCTTCCCTTCAAGACGTGCAATCTGCTTCAAGCGAACATATGCCTTCTTCTTTGCTTTTTTCTCTGCACGATATTCCATCTAGACACCAAAGAACAACGGCAATTAATTTGTTTTTGTTTTTGGAAGAGGGGGGGAGAGAGAGAGGAAGAACGAAGAGAACATATTTTGGGAAGAGCTAAATCCAAGAATCCAAAACACATACATCAGCTACAGCCATTGCTTCTTCCTCACTAACTCCCTGCTCCTTCAGGTCAAGCACCCGCAAACCAAATAAACGAGCTGGTGGGGGATCAAAACCAGAGAGCCTGTAGAAAAATGAAGCCTAAGTGAATAAATGTTTTTTTGGTTCACATATTAAAGATTTGGGCTATCAATTATCTACATTAACATAGTACTAGAACCATATGCACACCAAATTCATACCAAGATAGGTATGTTACAACTTACAAGAATATTATAATGAAAAAATAGGTAGCAAACACTGCAAAGGAAAACTAGACATATAGAAACGAAGCAGTACTTGATGGCATCTTCATGTTTTGAGTCTGGATGTTTCTGAAAGAACTTTTTTATATAAACGTCCTCTGGGAGACTGATCCTTTTAACTTTCCCATCAGCACGAGGAAATGTTGCAGGTGGTGCACTGCACATAAGTTAGCAAAATAATCAAAATATACATCTTATTGGTAAGTTACACAAGCACCCGGTGGGTCCTGACCCCATGATCTCACCCTCCACCTTACTCTTACAAATGGAGGAGGTGCCATTTGAGCTAGAGCTCATAGGCACAACATATTCAAAGTATTAAGATTTATAAAAATGAGCATAAGAAGGATATGACTAATGCTTAAACAGATTCTTAATATGGGCATCATAGGCATCAAAATCATAATTTTGATAATGAAATCTTCAGATTAAGAATGCCGAAAAAACTCAACCTCACAAGGCTTAACCATAACTAAATTAATATTTCTAAATCAAATTTCCCGAGAAATTGGAAAGGTATTCCATATTTCCAATAACATTTTTATTTTAATATAAGCATTTCCAATAACATGTCTTACATGACCAAATATAGAATTAAAAGCATTATCCCCCCCTCCCCACCCCCCCCACACACACACACACACATGGAGGGAGAGAGAGTTCAGTTTAGACAGTAGAGAATTCATTTACACAAAAAATTAGACTCTTCTTGTTCTTCTTCTTTTGACATACTTTATTCACAAGTCACAACCAAAAAGTTTTAGCTATCTGGCTATCCCAGACTATTTTTTACTCAATGCTGCCTAAAACTAAGTTGCCATTTTACCAAAAAGTTTTACTTTTTCTATGTACAACATATTAGCTAAAAACTAATCCAAATGCAGAAGAAATCTTCTTCTTCTTTTGACATACTTTATTCACAAGTCACAACTATATTTCTTTTCCTGATAAACAAATTGCAAAATTTGATTATAAAACACTTCTATTATATATTATCCCATTCACCCCATTTTTTCTTAACTAATCCAACAAGTCAACACAAAAAATCCCAAACCAAAAAATTTGACAGCCTTCACAAATCAATTTAGAAATTGCAGGAATTGAAATTGGAGTCGAGCAGATTCGAGACCATAACAAACCAAGCCTATTCTCTTCAACCCCACCACATATTCAACAAAATAACGATGATTAAGTAATACCAAAAGGAAAAATGGGATTAAAAAGAGCTCATATATACTGATTCATAAAATAAATAAATAAATAAAAAAAATTTGAGGAAACCCACATAAAACTAAACACTAATAAGTTATTGAATGCAATAAAGAGAGAGAGAGAGAGGGAGAGAGACACAAAACTGTTCCATGGCTTTGAGCCAGATAGGCTCCGACTTGGCCAAGCCCTTGACGAGCTTTCTGGTACGAGTAAGCAAGTCTCCTTTGAGGAACGACATGGCTTTGGCTTGGCTGCCTTCCTTTGCTTTACAACTTCTCTCTAGTCTAAGATTAAAAAGTTCAAAAAAAATTTTCAACCCCAAAAAAAAAAAAAAAAACAATGAGAAGGAGCAAGAAACAGATCATATACCTTTGACTGAGTAACCAAAAACAACCTAAAGATTAGACAGGAACCGGTTTAAAATAAAAACAAAAGATGGGGTTCAGTTCAATGAAAACAACCTAGAGATTACAAGGCCTATATTAGTTGAATGAAACCTAAGAAAGCAATTTTAACAGATTTGGTTGTCTAAATGGAACTTAAGAATGAAGCTTGGTCTTGTGTGTACCATTAATTTCAGGAAAAGGTAAAGCTTTACATCTAGATTTAATCATTTATCAATGAAAAATGATTTTTTTGCGAGAAAAAAAAAATGTGCCTTACAGTCCACTTGGAGTCAAACTGGACAGACAAAAAAATTACAAATTATAGATGAATAGATTAAATAAATTTCATAGTTCTTGTTTCTTTTCGAAAAGGAAAATTAAGAGGAAATATATATCTTTTGAAGTTTATGTCATTATGGTGTCAAGTATCTCAATTTTTCTATTATATATATATAAATATATATATATATATATATATATATATATAATTATAATATATATATATTTATATATTATATATTTCTTCGCTCAACATCAAGCAAATTTTAGTAACGAGTACAATTCTGAAGGACATTAATAAAGAGTAAAAACTATTTGTTTATTTATTTTTTTAAATTGCGAGTCTAGAAACAAGATTAAACTGCCAATTCAACCAAATGCCAAGCTATTTAGCTTATAACTAAATCAACATTATAACATAAAAATCACAACTTTCATGTTAAAAATCCACCATGGAACCACTTCAATCTCTCCCCAAACTACCAACTATAACATATATATCAACCACACAAAGAAAAAATTTAAAATTGAATTGTGAATTGAAAAAGGCCCAATTATTTTATTAGGATTTCTCAGTTTTGAATGGCGAGAAAAGAAATCAATCACTTCTAAAAAAAAATCCATGAAACACACAATGCATGAAGTTCAAGGAAACTATAAAATATCAGGGACAATACCTTGAAATTTCACACAGTAGACGCGAGCTTAGTGGGGATCCGAGTGAAACCCAACCCGATTCTTAGGGCAGTAGAGCAGTGTGGGAGTGGAGGGTTTCTGAGCTGATGAAATTGAGAAGTGAAGAAGAAAGGAGGAAATATTACACGTAGACTTTTTCCTTTTTAAAATGCCATGTCAGATTACCATGTATAAGTGGTGGCTCAATAAAAATAAGACACGTTATTTAAAAAAATGTTACCTAAGCAACTCAAAGCCAACTCAGAGCCTCAGCTATCATGATTCACATCAAACCAAATAAAACTTACATTTTCCCTCTAACCAAACACTCCCAAATCCCCCATGCCAGACAGATCCAGCAACTGCCGGTCTGTACAGCTCGGGCGACCCATGATAACTCGGCCTTGTAGAGGATCTTGAAGGTGGCGCGAGTTTTCTGAGGTCGAAGTCGACAAGTTAGACCTTCTCTCGTTGAAGACGTTGATCTCTACTGTTCAGTAAGGAAGATCAGCAACGTCTTTGATGGGAAGACGAGCTTTCGTTCCAAATGGAGTTTAGATCTACTTCGTCAAAGAGAGATGATGAGCCTTCCCCATCTTCTGGCGTCAGATTGTGGGTTGTTCCAATTTAAACCACAAGCTTTTCCTTGTTGTGGTTGGTGTCGCTATTCATGGCTGTTTTGCCAATAGGAATCAGAGAAATACAACAAACATAAAAGAACTAATCTATATAGTTTTTTTGTGACTTAAAATCATAATAGATTAGTTCTTTTATGTTTGTTGGTGAGGACCTCACCATCATAAAAGAACTTACTACGTGTTTTTTTGTCCTTCAAGTTCTCTGACAAACACATCGACGCCGGAGCTCTAGAGACCGGTGGTGTTTAGATCTGACTGTGTGGGAGTACTGGTGGTGTTTGGTTTCAGGAGTAAATTCTATTTGGTTTAATCGTTAATGTGAATTGTAATAGGGAAATAGCTGACTTGGCTCTGAGTTGACTTTCAGATGCTTATGTAATATTTTTTAAATGAAGTGTCTTATTTTTACTAGACTATCACTTATACATGGTAGAGATTACATATTCAACCATTGCAGTTGGTATGCTCTTGAAAATAGTTTACTTCCAAGTTCCAACCGGGTTTAGAGGAATCACATTTCAACTCACCAAGTGGTAATTAAATAGACTATCCACCTGTATTTTTAGGGACAGAGTTTACCTCTAACTTAGTTTGGAGGAATTCTCCTTCAATTCACTATGGGTCAACTAAATAGACTATCCACATATATTATTAAAAAAATCACATGACTCTTTAAAAAAGTCATATGACTACAAATACACGTGAATGATCTATTTAATTGCTATGTAATGGGTTGCAGTGGAGGTAAACTATTTCTTATTTTTAATCACATGAACTTTTTATGGATAGTCTATTATTGACACATAGAAAGTTGAATGAGAATTCTTCCAAATCGGGTTAGAGATAAACTTTGTCCTTATGTACTTGCATTTTCTCTTGAATTGCATGCACTCATTTCTTGAAGAGATGAGATTAAAACAGTGCTATTTTAACAAATGATGTATAATTTAAAGATGATCATTAGCTCTAATTGTAGACAACAATAAGGACTTTAGCAGACACAATCCCAAATTTCTTAGCATAAATTTTAAGTAGTTCTTAAAAGTTAAAACTCCAAAGATTTTTAGTGTTGCTGTTGCGAGATTTCGATGAAACTTGGTCTGAAATTGTAAAACTTGACCATTGTAATTTGTTTTGTTTTTCTTGCCTCTTTTACTCAATTGATACTATTTGGTATGTCTTCAACGATTTCTTTCAAGATTTTTATTTTTTATTTTTATTTTCTTTCTAAATTGCATTAATTGGGAGGGAATTAACAAAATTTCAAAGTTAGGGTTAGGGTTAGGTTTACAACTTTATTTGGGTATTTTCTTTTCATATTATAATTTCTTCAAATTAATTATTAAATCATGTAATAGAGATCTAAAAATTGATTTTAAACTATCAATTGAGCCGTTAATATACTTATAGTGAATTATTAAATATTTTAAATTTTGGGTTAGGGTTACATACTAATTTGGGGATATTTGTGATCCTGCTGTTGTTCATTAAATTGAATGCTCATGAATGAAATTAAGGTTCCTAATTAAAGATTAGACTCTTATTTTGGTCATATGATGAGATGACTGCATTATGGTGATCTAATTGGGAAATTTAGGGATTTAATTTATGATGTTAAATTAGGGATTTTCAATCTAGTATGGATTCCATTAAATTGGATAAAACAATAAGTAATTGGGACATATAATTAGGGTTTTATAACATCAATTGGGGAAAATCATAATGGATTTGAGAGAACTCAAGTAAT
>OU015762.1:7404445-7435639 GCA_907173295.1 Fagus sylvatica | reverse complement strand
ATACATTAATATTTGAGGTTACTTAAAAAGCCCAAACCCATTGTCATATAATAACCCATAATATAATGTATTAATATTTGAGGTTACTTAAAAAGTCCAAATCCATTATCATATAATAACCCATAATATAATGTATTAATATTTGAGGTTACTTAAAAGCCCAAACCCATTGTCATATGATTTACCCATATTATACAGTAAAATATGAGGTTACTTAAAAAGCCCAAACCCATTGTCATATAATAACCCATATATAATATATTAACATGCCAAAAACAAAAGCCCAAACCCATTTATCCACTTAAACCAAACAAAAAAGAAAGAAGAAAGAAAAAACCAAAAAAAGAAAGAATGAAGGCTGGTCCACGTGGGAAATTTGGTGAGAAATTTGTTAATTTTATTAAAACGGCGTCGTGTGGCTTTTGGGAAAAAAAGTGGCCAAACGCGCGTGTGGGCTTTTGGGGGGAAATAAAATGGTCCCCAAAACGTTGCCGTGTTGGGCTTTTGGGGGGAAATAAAACATTACAAAACGTGCCGTGTTGGGCTTTTGGGGGGAAATAAAAATTCCCAAAACGGTGCCGTGTTTGGGCATTTGGGGGAAAGTGGTCCCCAAAACGGTGCGTGTTGGGCTTTTGGGGGGAAAGTGGTCCCCAAAACGCCGTCGTTTTGGGCATTCTTGCATGTTTAAAGTGGTCCCCAAACGGCCTCGTTTCTTCGACGCCTGCATGTCAGAAGCTGTCTTCAAACAAACTGAAACTGTTAGAAACTGAAACTGAAACTGAACCGTCTATCTGACAGTCTTTCCTCTCCCTCTCTGAACGGTTTCCTTTTGTAAAACATCCCCAAGAACAAACTCCAGTCCTCTCAAACACTCAAACTGAAGCCAACGTTACCCCTTCCCTTGCACCCGTAGACAGAACAGCACAAGGAACTAAGAAACCTCCTACCAAAGAGAAAGGTGAGTTTACATTTCTCATTTTCTTCTGTGATTTTAACTTTTTTGTGAGTTGATACTATGATTGGACTAAGATTGTGAAATATTTTGACTTTCTTTGACGAATTAGCTAAGTGTGGACAATCTTAGGGTTTTGTGGACAATCTTAGGGTTTTGCTGTAGTCCACTTTGTTGCAATTTTTTTAAATTTCATTTAATGTGAATCAGTGCTTCAGTGTTGCATTTCATATGAGTTATTTCACTGTCCATTTCATTCCAATCTAGTTTCGGAAGTTTTTACATTTGCTAGCTTGTAGTATTAGAGGGTGAAGAAAAGAAACTTGATTAGCATCATACAAGTAAGATTCTTAACAGCAGTGTTGCAAATAAACTTAGATGGTTATATATTCTTTTTATACAAACAACTATGTGGAGGATTGAGGAGCTTTGTTCTGCTTGTGGATGTTTTTGTGGTTCTGGACCTCTGGTGATGATTTTATGGTTTACAGATCATCATTCTGCTAAATGTACATGTTATTTGAAGCCCAAATCCATCCAAAAAATTTACTTGGTTGAACATGATAGCTTAGTCTTGTTCTTTCTGCAATCACTTTTTTCTGTCTCCTGCCTTCTGTCAACATGACAAACTTGGTGTTGCATTGTTTGCTGGAAATTGTTAAGCTTGTCCTTGATATTTGTTTGTCTTTCTTAATATATGTGCACAGTTGCATGGCTTTACATGGTTCAGGGACAAGTAATTGCCTATTCAAATACTCAAATCTTATTGACTTAATACTATTGCAAGTTAGAATTACATGATTCATACAAGGCATCCCTTAAATACTTCAAAATTTGTCAAATCTAAATGCAGGCCCTAGCTTAGAATATTGCATTTCTTGGTTGGACTATGAAATGGGATTGGAAGAACCTTACTCATTAAATAAAAAATGTACAGTCCTGTTCCACCTTTATCGGATGTCCCCTAAAGAGACAATCAACCTTAATTATCTCTATCTGTTCAAGACCCAAAGAACAAAAAATGACCTTATCTTTTATGAAGGTGAGATTTGATCTGTCTATAGTTCCACTTCAAGAGATGAGCATATTCTCTTTGTGATGATGTAAATGATGTGGTATAAACGTTCATGCCACAGGTCAGACCTACATATTGAATTGAAGCAGAAATTAGTTAAAAGCTATTACTTTCTTAGCCAGTGGCAAGTTCCTTACTGATTTCAGTTAATGGATATTGTTGTATGAGCATATATAAAGGAATAAGAGAGTTCCATGAAGAAGATAAATAAAACAAAACATGTTTAAACTGTGATTAAAATGTGGACAATGTTAGGGTATTCTGGACAATTTAAGGGTATTCTGGACAATTTTCACTTAATGTTCCCTTTAGAAGGCACTTGCACTTGCACTTTGCACTTGACTGCACCTCACACTTTCACCAACACTGTTAATGTTAATCTTTATGATATCTTAGACACTATCAAGAGCCTTACATCTACACTTGTGGCTTTCTGTTCCTCTCTGCTGTAATGATTTTTGCTGTTATATCCAATTCTTTTAAGCAATGATTTTGCTACATGGGTTTTTGAATTGTGAGTTTGTGACTAACTGTTGCAGGAATTAGCTAAGATCAATCATTTGTAATATGTGTTTTCTCTTTCTTATATGATCAAACAGCTTGTGTTTATGTGGTGCAGGAAAATATAATTGAAATTGCATTTAGTGTGAATTAAGTGGTTTATTGTTGGATTTAGTCTATATTGGTTATATATATAAACATACACAACATTTATATGGGTTAAGAGACTGGCACTGATTTGACTTTGGGGGTCAAATTAGAACCAAAATTGGTTTATGCAAGTTGGGTTAGCTCAATCTGATTGAGTTGGAAATTACTGTAGAACCAGCTGAGAAACATGGAAAGAAAAACAAACCCAAATGAGTTAACTAAGAGAGAAGACAAATGAATACCTGTCCAGCCATGTGTGCCAAGTACTTGTATAGTAAATATAGTACTAGTGATGACTGATATTGTTTTTTTATTTTTTATTTTTTTTGTGTGTGTGTGGTCATAGGTTGACTTGAATGTGACAAATATGTTTGGAATGGCCACAAGTTTAAACTGTGATTAAAATGTGGACAATGTTAGGGTTTTCTGGACAATTTAAGGGTATTCTGGACAATTTTCACATTTTCTGTATAATAGTGCTTCAATTGGCATACATTTTATACAGCATCCTTGTCTTGGCATTACTACTAGGGTAAAGATGATTAGAGTGCCAAAAACAGAAAGAATAAGAATTTGTTACATGTACAACACATGAAACTTGTTACTACATAATGGAATAGTGTGAATCCTACAATAAATCTATTGGTATCTTTGTGTGACATGCTGGCTTCAAGACATAGTGTCTTTGGATGAGCTTATTCTTGTTAGCATCTATCCTCTATATCTTCTTGTTTCTTTTAAAGTGAATGATTTTATGAGATATTCTAATTCTATGGATTTCCATTTTGCATGTGGCCAAGGCAATGGCGAGTATTGAAGCTGCACCTCGTATTCGCCATCAGTGCAGTGTTACCAAATTGATGGAGGTTAACAACACCTTAGCTGAAGAATGCAAGAGCCAGCTGCAAACCACTCCATTTGGGTGGTTGCTGAATCTCCACTGCAACATCGAGGCAAGTGGACGGATCCTTGAAGTGATGGCTACAAGGTGGAATGCCGATGCACGTGCATTCCAAGTGGGTGATAGGCTCATACCTTTCACCCTATATGACATTGCCCTCATATTGGGGTTGCCTGTGAGGGGAGAGCCAATTGATTTGAACCAATCTCATTCTGGGGGGTCTATGGTGGAGAAATTGTTAGATAGGCATTTGAAGACAACTTCACCAGACCGAAATAAATTGGTGACATTGCTCACCAAAACTTCCATACAAGTCCCAAATAGGGTTAGGTTGTACATTGCCCTAGTCTTTAGTTATTTTTTGTTTCCCACCACCTCCAAAAAAGTCAACCCAAGCCTCCTACCATTGCTTGATGATAGAGCCAACCTAGGTACATATGCATGGGGGAAGGCAGTGTATGACTTCTTGGTTAGTGGTTTAAGCCGCGCAGCTTCATCGATGCAAGCGAAAAAAGGTAGAGGCAACTTGCACATTCAAGGTTGCACTGCCTTGCTTCAGGTAAAATTTTTTTTATCCTCATTGTTTACTCCACAACCATTCTAAATTTTGTTTTATTCTTAAACTTGCCATTGATGTCATGATTTTTGCAGATATGGGCATGCGAGCACTTGGGGGTTGGTTCGAAGAATGCTGAAATTAACCAACCTTTCCCAAGATTTTTAGCATGGACGCACCAAAGAATGTATACTAAGAAGGCAAGCGAGGCCTTTAGTAAGAGTGCCAATGTAAGTATCTTACACTAAAGTTGCATACTAGTTTAATAAACATGTTAATATCTTATAAAGATCTTATATGTTAGTATTTTAGCGTTCTAATTCATATATCTTGTTGTTTGCAGGTGCTGTCCGTGCTTGTAGCAATGCCGTGGGAGCAAGACTTCAATGTGGTAGAAGAAGCCATGGAGACCTTGCAAGAAACCCATGGCAGCTCGCACCCAATCATAGTGAGGGCTGATGGGGCTGGACCAAGCTCAATTCCTCAAACGCCGTCCAATGAATTGCAGCTAGAGCTCCAAGCTGAGAGGGCTGAACGGGAAGCTCTAGCACGACAAGTTCGGCGCTTAAAGGACGAGCTTGACCATGTGAAGGGTTTGGTGGCCGCGGTCCTAGAGAATAGCCCCACTATTCAACAAAACCAGGCCGCAACCTCACAAAACCAGCCCCCACCCTCACCCTCACAAAACCAGCCCCAACCCTCACCAAACCAGCCCCAACCCTCACCCTCACCAAACAGCCCCAACCCTCACCAAACGAGCCCCAACCCTCACCAAACGAGCCCCAACCCTCACCCTCACCAAACCAGCCCCAACCCTCACCAAACCAGCCCCAACCCTCACCAAACCAGCCCCCACCCTCACCCTCACAAAACCAGCCCCCACCCTCACCAAACCAGCCCCCACCCTCACCCTCACAAAGCCAGCCCCCACCCTTACCCTCACACAGCCAGCCCCCACCCTCACAAAGCCAGCTGCCCATTCAAGCCCCCATTGTGGACTTGCCAAGTTCACCGTCCAAGGCTGCCAAGAGAGGCAAAGCTGCCAAAAAGAAGGCCAAGGTGGCGGTGGTGGACGTGGCAAGCTCACCATCAAAGCAAGACAATGCAGGGGAGGCAGCTGCAGCTATGGTGGATTTGGTGAGTTCACCATCAAAGGGGGCTACTAGTGTGACGTATACAAGGGCGAAAACACGAGCCCGCAAGAATCTAATGATAGTGGCCCCCCATTCGGAACCAGTTATAAATGAGGTACGTGTGTTGTGTAATGATAAACTTAATTTATGTACTCCATATGAAAATCACATATGAAACACTATGAATGACATATGAAAATCACATGTGAACTAACTTTATGTACTCCATATGTTGTTGCTTTATGTTGGGTTCATATGTCATTTAACTTTATGTTGGGTTAAATGCTCATGCTTACTTTATGTTGGGTTAAATGCTCATGCTTTAACTATTTTTTTGATTAAAAATCACATATGAAATAACTTAATGTACTCCATGTTGAAAAATCATGAGCAGTGGGTGGATGCTCATTTCCTATACCAGCCAACAGCTGCTGATGAGGCTGTCTTGGCTGATTTTAGGAAGAAATGGGGGGCTCCGAAAAGGCGGGGCACTAGGAAAAGGTTGTAACAATCTCTTCTTTCAATTATGTAATGATTTATGAAGTGATTATCAATATTACCTCATACTGGTTTATAACACGTTTAAAATTTTCTAGGCCCAACGAGGTTGATAGCAATGAGATGGCAATCTCGACCGACACATATGACCTCACGGGTCGAGAGGTGTCATCATTGTTAGCTGATCAAGCTCAGGACGATGGTTCTAGGTGGATATCCACCGCGGTAATTACATATTCATTTTGCATTTTAGATCCTTTATTTATTGCATATTTGAGACATGAGTTTTACAATTCCACATCGTTTACTAAGCAAGTGTGACACACGCAGGTGGTGGACGCTTTTAGGGATGTCCTTATGCGAAAACTCACCCAAACCGGCCATCCTCCACCGTACATCAACTTCGTAATAAGCGTCCATGGCGGGGTAAAATAACAAAATTTCAACCTTGGCCAATACTTGTTCATACTTTTACACTATGCATGATGTCAATACAGTGAGCTCTTTCAACAAATAACTAACTATGATTTATGCAGACTACGATCTTGGGTATGGCTCCATCAACCTCAACACAAAGAGGGAAAAGAACAAGAAAGGGTAAACAACCCATCCAAGATGACCAGCCTCAACCAGAAGCCGTGTTCCGCCCTAGTTGGGTACGCTCAATGCCGACAAATTGCAACCGGGTAATTATAGAGACCTCCAACTTTCATTTTGTCAAAAACTGTTGTTACATATCTATTTTCATGTGTATGACCTACCCTTTCGTGTTTCTTAATGCAGATTTTTGCCCCAGCATGGCACAATGGCCATTTTGTTATGATGGTTGTAGATTGTCTACAAAAAGTTTTCTATTTTTTTGATTCTTTGCCTACTGCAGCCCGTAGAGCTTTGGCACCAACATTGGTAAACACTTGTTTTTCATTTCAGTTTTCTTGCTAACCCAGTATTATATCCCACTGATACTACTTTTTGCTGCTTGCATCATAGAGAAAAGCTTTGGAGCAGATATGCATGGAGAACTTGAAGCATACGGATGTCCATACATGGCTCCTACAATACAAGGATGACATACCAACCCAAGATAAATATGCGTAAGTACCAATATCTATCATGACCTCAAATGTAATTGTTGCTATGTTGGTTCTGGGTTCACTTCAATGTTATTACCATTTACCAGAAAATGTGGACAATAATGTCCAAACTTAAAGATAATTGTCCACACTTTCTATGGATGTTATGGATGTTACATAGGTTGTTGGTACATGTTGGTTTCTATGGATGTTATGAAAAATAGTTACAAAAAAATATAAATAGCTTGTTGGATGTTATGGTACATGTTGGTTTCTATGGATGTTATGGTACATGTTGGTTTCTATGGTACATGTTGGTGTCAATTGAGAAACAGTACAAGAATCCAAAAACAGTCCTAAATAGCTTCATTTCAGAACATGGAACATGAAAACAGTTTTAGGGTGTACCTGCATCTTCATGATATCTTGTTTACTCATCCTTTCTGAGAGAGAGAGAGATAAATTTAATCAAAAAAGAAAGGAAATGGGTCTTTAGGGCTGAACCTGTAAGCTGAGAATAGTGAGACTTAAGAGGTGGGATAAGAGAGAGAGAGAGAGTGAGAGAGTTCAAGGGCAGTTGGTGAGCATTAAAACACTTATCTTTAAGCTTTGTCTTTCTGTTTCATGGTGTTTCATGGTTTTTTGAACTTTATTTTAACATGTTAGTTGCTCAAGCTACAAGAAATATCTTATAGTATATATAAACAATTGGAAATGGTTTTGCTGGACATTACTTTTTGGCTTAAAGTGGTTCATAGCCTAACTTGGCAATAAGGAAAGACATAATTTCCATAAATTATGTTGATCAATGCTGATTTTTATGTACTTTTGCCTCAATTTTTCCAGTTCCGACTGTGGCATTTTTATGTTGACATTCATGGAATCCTTGATTTTTTCAAACAAGATAGTCCAGTTCAAAGAGGTATGATTTCCACACCTTCATTTCATGATGCATTAATGCATTCATTTTAAGTCAAAACAACTAACCAATAATTTCTAAATCTCTTTTATGTTTTGTAGGCTGATTGCCCAAGAATAAGGGAACGCATTCTCCTAGAATTGTATTACACTTCCTTGCTGCCCAAAGCTGTACAAAGCTGAAACTGTGCTTGCGGCTGCCCAATTCTTTACCGGCATATAGTTGTTATGTTTTGACACATTTGTTATTTTTGTATTTACGTTTATACTTTTTGTATTTAAAACTCTATTCTTCCTATACTTGAGATTCTATTAAAGGTAGTGAACAGAAACAATATCTTTTTTTTTTTTTTTTGTAAATGGAGTAAATAAATAAATGAAATGGTGGAATTGGTTGGATATTTTAGGTTACCCATGAGTTTCTTTTATATTTAATGTTACCAGGAGCAACCTATTGCCATTGGAATCTTCACATTACTTGTTGTGAAAGATATAAAAAAAGGATGTCTAAAAATGTTTCCCAAATTGTGGTGAAACTACATATGTTCAAACAAATACCCAGGAGCAAACTATTGCCATGTCTACATTGGAAATAATAAAATTTGGTTTTTTTTTATTTTGAAGTGATTTTGGTTGGTTGAGATAGAAAATGACAAAATTGTTACAAAGATGCTAAGAAACATGTTTAATAGATGCCAAGAAACATGACCAATTCATATGAACATGTTTAAACGTTCATACAATTTTCTGGAAAATGTGGACAAAAACATGAAATTATGGACAAAAACATGACATTGTGGACAAAAATTTCGAATCTACTTATGAACATTAAAGTGAACCTCATACAATTTTCTGGAAAATGTGGACAAAAACATGAAATTATGGACAAAAATATGAAATTGTGGACAAAAATTTCGAGTCTACTTATGAACATTTAAGTGAACCCAGAAATGTTCATACAATTTTCTGGAAAATGTGGACAAAAACATGAAATTGTGGACAAACATTTCGAGTCTACTTATGAACATTTAAACATTTTTTGTCCATAATTTCATACGAATTGGTCATGTTTCTAAGTGCCATTTTTGTCCACAATGTCATTTTTTGTCCAAACATGTTTTTGTCCACATTGGCATTTTTGTAACAATTTTATTAATTTTTATCTCAACCAACCAAAATCACTTCAAAATCAAAAAACCAAACTTTATTATTTCCAATCTCAACCAAAATCAACCAAACCCTCAAAAAAATATTGAACCCGACCAAACCTCCAAACTTTATTATTTCCAATCTCAACCAAAATCAACCAAACCCTCAAAAAAATATTGAACCCGACCAAACCTTTAACTTTTATTATTTCAAACCCTAACAAAATCATCCAAACCCTCATAAATACAATCAAACCCCAACTTCAAACATCAAAACTTCGTTATTCCCAAACCCAAATAAAACCCAAATCAGATCCATGGCTTCATGAGGACAGATCGAGGAGAGGAGGAGCAGAAAATTCGGGAGGAGAGAGCAGAGCAGAGCAGAGCATTCGGGAGGAGAGAGAAAATTTCAGAAAAAATGAGGAAAAATGGGTGTTTGGTTACACGGATAGTGGAACTTGGAATAGCAAACCGGGGATAGCGGGTTTGTCTTTTAGTGGGGGTGTGAAACAGTGTCTTTCACACAGGGTGTGAAAGAAACATTTCCGTAGTTAATATTAGTGCAGAAGAAAGTAGCTTAGCTGGGCAAAAGTGCTTCTCGACTCATAGCTCATGTGATCACTTCATCCTCAATCTTTATCATGGGGATGTGAGCAATTTTAGCCCAGTCTTCCCCTTTCTCTCTTTGGCACCTTTTTTCCAGCAAAGGGCATCCGAAGAGACTTAGAGAAGAAAGAGAGGCAGGCAACCCCTCTTTTGGTAAGCACCGGAGGTTGTCGCAAATCGCAATGTCCAGGTGTTGAAGAGAGGTGAGGTGTTGAAACTCGTTGAGTGATTTCAAATTTGGAAAAAAGTTAATGGTCAAATCGGTAAGAGTGAAGAGCTTGCAATCCCCACTCCATGCGACGGGAAAAGAGTTTATCGCACTTGGTGATTTCAAGTGTTACTAAATTGGAGGGCAAACCGCCCCATTCCAGTTCTTGACAATAACTCAAATCAAGAAACACAAGAGATGGGAGGAGGGTGTGCATCCCTTCAGGCAGTGACTTTAACTTTTTGCAATTGAAGATTCTAATCTCTGTCAAATTTGGGGCGCACAGTCCTCCACTAGCAAAGGATACAAAATTAGGGCATTCACTGATTCCCAAAAAAGTTAGAGAAGTAAGATTATGATGAGATCCCTCTGATACTGAAAAAGATTCAATATTTTCACTTTTAGACAGAGAAATATTCGAGCTTTGTGTAGAACTCTAATGGAAAAGACCAGAGTGAATCACAGCTGCCCTTTATGATCAATGTCTCAAGTGAAGAATAGTAGTGGCTGGTAATTCCTTCAATTGATTTTAATGTAGTTGCGGGTCCTCCAATAGAGAGCGAAACCAACTTAGGTGGTAATTCCTTCAACAATACCTTATTACAATCAATTAACTGCAAATCATGGAGAGTGAGAGTCCTAGGAAGTGAAGCAGCAAGCTGCTGACATTCATTAATTTCAAGATTGATTAAAGAGGGAAGGTGATTGGGCAGACCCCTACTTAGCTTGGGACATTTAATTATGCAAAGCTCTCGGAGAGTAGAGAAAAATCCACCTTCATTTTCGTCTTCAAATAAAAACCATTCTTGCCACTCTGGCATGTCATTAAAGCTTAATGCTTCAAGGGATCTGAATGGCTTAATTGCAGAAGAAGAACCATCCCCATAAAACTCACGACCCACATGTGATATTGCATGAAAGCCTTCAATTGAGAGTCTCTTGAGGACAGGTAGATGCCTAAGTGGAGGCAACGAGAAGCAATACTTACAATTGACAAGCCTTATGGATGCCATATTGGAGAATGAACAATCTTCTAACCAATTTGGAAATCTTGTACCTCCATAATTTTTGATGGTGAGACATTTCAATTTTTCATGAGGACGCAATTGCTCAAGCACATTTCTTTCATTTTCTAAATTGTCATTATCACGACCCCATTGGAACACCAACTCAGACAAGTCTTGCTTATCCTTTAAATTAACCTCCATACCATCTTTATCGTGAAGAACATTTTCCAAATTTAATATTGACAATGATCCAAAAAGATGTTGAAGCCCCCTTAGCTCTTTGATGCTAGACCCACTATGTTTGCTTACAACAAAAGTAGTTAATATCTGGAGATTTCTCAACTTACCCATTTGCAATGGCATGTCCTTCAAATTCGTCCTGCTTATATCCAAATGTCGCAAGTTGACTAGTCTCCCCATCTTGGTAGGCAACTCAATGAGGGACTCACACTTTGACAATAACAAGGTTTGCAGATTATACAAAGAACATACAGAATTTGGTAACCGTTTGATTGAAGTGTAACTGAGATTCAAATAACGTAGATGTTTCAAATTGCCAACAGAAGTAGGTAAGTGCTTCATGTTTCTATAAGTAGAAAATGATAGCACTCATAAGCACTTAAACTTCAGCAACAATTCATCAATCATCATTGTTGATATGCTATTCCACAACCACTCAGGCTGTGACAAATCTAATCCTAGGAAGGTCCGCAAATCCTTGGCTTCATAGGACACCTCAAATTTCTTAAAGGCATCAAATTTAGTTCTAACATATGACAAATGACGAGTCTTTGTGGTAATTTCACAAGACTTGTCGATCTCCAACCTAAAACAAAATTCTCCAGATATAAATTTTGCCAAGTCATTGACTAGGTCATGCATTACAAAACATGATTGGTCCATACTTGATTGTTCAAAAAATGACCTTGATACCAAATCATCCATACTTGATCGTTGAAAAAATGACCTTGAAACCAGATCATCAAAGTATCGTTCACCTATTTCTTCCATCATTCCATTTTCTTTGGATTGCAGCAATAAATCTTCTGACATCAACAACAGTACCAACTCCTCCTTTTTAAATTCATAATCCTTTGGAAGGATTGAGCAATAAACAAAGCAACGCTTCAAATGTGATGGGAGATAGTGGTAGCTCAATCTTAGTGCTGGAAGGATACTAATATTGCCTTCTGGTAAATCTCATATATCACTCTTCAAAATCTTTGTCCACTCCCTTTGATCTTGTTCAGAGCGTAACAAACCCCCAAGTGCTTTTGCAGCTAAAGGCAAACCTTTATGCTTTTGGACAATTTGTCTACCAATTTCCTCTAAGACTGGGAATTCATTAGCATTTCCATTTTTAAATGCATGTTTTTCAAACAACGACCAACATTCATCATTTGACAATTGCTTTAGATTATAAATTGGAACAGTGCATACATTTGATGCAACCTTTTTACTGCGTGTCGTAACAATGATCTTAATCTCTTGTGCCCCACATCTAAAAACTTTTAGTAACTCAACCCAATCAGCATAATTCTCATTCCAAACATCGTCTAAAACAAGGAAAATTTTCTTCTCCATGAATTTCTCTCGAATTCTAATTTGCAGCAAATCCATGTTTTGAATGTCACAAGCAGACAAAGTGATCCTCTCAAAAATAGTTTTTGCTATCATGAAAATATCAAAATTTTCTGAAACGCAAACCCAAGCTTTGTGATCAAAATTATCCACCCTTTTATCATTGTATATAAACCGAGCAAGAGTTGTTTTACCAACCCCACCCATACACACAATGGGAACAACACAAATCCCATCTACACTTGCATCATCCAATTGGAACTTCTCAAATATCGCCTCTTTATCATTGTCTCTGCCAAACACACCATATTCTTCAGGGCAAGAAGTTGTCAATGGTCGTGATGGTACTCGACCAACAACCTCTTTCAGACACAGGACATCCTTCTGTTTTGTAATAGATTCTAATGTGTTTAGAACCTTTTCTAGTTCAGATTGTATCCTTCTGTCAAATGAATTAACAAAAGTAGAGATAAAGCCCCTTACCTTACAGCATCTTTAAGCTCATCTAGCCACTTTTTCACAGCTGGGTTCGTAATTTGCTTCTCCTCCGCATCAATGAGAACCGCATCAGCAGACATCAGCTCTATCTTCAACTTTTGCAGCAATCCATCAATAGGTTTCCTTCCCTTGAGATAGTCCAGGACCTCACGAGAAGCTACCATGTCAAACGCCACCTGAAGGAATGCAGACACAAATGCTCCACCCACCAAGGCTCCAGCCATGGTCTCTTCTTGGTAGAATCGAAGAAGGTTGAAAGAGAGGTTAAGGGAAGTGAGTGCAGTGAGGCAGAAAACGGTAAGATCGGGATCGGTTTGTGTGTAAAAGTCTGTTCAGTTCTTCACAGAATTAAGTAGATAAACTTAAAGGTCCTTTTTTTTAATTGGTTCGATTATATTAAAGCTTATTTACTAAAATTTATAAAATCCTTAGCATCACTCAAAATAAATTCTTTACATTTGAAAGCAAATGAAGTGGATCCTAATTGGTGACACCCTATATATTTGTTAACTCTTCGCTTTTAGATTCTCTACCTTAAAAAGCAAACAAAGCGGATCCTACTCCATTTTCTAGTAACTTATCAGCACACACAGCCAGACACAATGAGTAGAAGGAAAAAAACAACCCGTCTCAAACAATAGGTTAAAATCAGAATATAAGCAAATACGGGCATGCATCTTTCTGATCTAACAAATTTAAATCCAACATAATCCAGCCCAATTGGATTCACTTGATTTGGATGGAAGAGGATCCTCTTAATTCAAATGAATCCATTTCATAATTCATAATGAATATTATAAATCTAAAGTTATATGAGGGGCCACATTAGATTATTTTTGTTGGATTTATATGGGGCTATTTGTATTTTTTTGGGGATGAGATCAAGTATATACATCTCTTGTTAGTTCTGTCCAAGACCAAGTGGTGTAGCACAAAATTAAAGTTTAAAGTGGATTAACTGATTAAGTCTATTGGATTCTCAAGGCAAAGGATATTCAATATTTTATTTGAGGGTGTTCAATATTTTCCTAGTATGTACTGTGGTGCCACCACTGCCATTGAAGATATTTTCCTAGGAGTTTTTGGTTTAACAAAAGAATCCACAACAATAGCCTCGATGTAGCATGGGACAAACAAAATTGAACTATATAATTAGTGCAGAACAAGTTCGTGGACAGAAGCACATCTCAAATCCTGGCTAATGTGAGGGACGTGAACAATTTTGGACCACTCTTTCCCTTTCTCTCTGAAACCATTGTTCCTAGAAAGGGCATTTGTAGATATTTGTAAAGTGAGGTAACTAATGTGATGGATGCCAAAATGATCACGGATGGGCACAACATAAGATTCCTACAACTTGGAACAAAGTTACTAGAAATAAGCTGAAATCTCAATAGCATTGGAAAAGAACAAACAAACAAAACAATTACAAATTCGGGAATATTTCGGAGTACATCCTACCATAATCACTTGGAAAATGATCAGGTTCTCGATGTGTAACAATCACAATTGCTATCTGATTAATTGCCTAATTGATATGTTTCCAATCAACTTTAAGAATCTGGATTGGAGCTATGGGGCACCAGTCTCTCCATTGCTCTTCATTGTACCAGTGCACACATGGAGCTCCAAACTTCATACAAAGTAAACAGAACATGCTGGCAGGACAGAGCTCATCGTATGTAAATCCAGCTCTTGGTAAGTTTCGATTGTAGAATGTCAAATTTGGTGGTAGAAAGTAGAAACCACCTTTGATCTTAAAACCAAGCTCATAATTATTGAATTCATCATTAGGATTCCTCAGATGCATTATTGTTAGAAGCCTCAACATGTTGGCTATTGCACATATTGTGTCTGAAAATCTGCAGAATAGTTAAGATTTAAACATTATCATGATCGAAGGTCCAAATTTTATACCAAAAAGCACAACTCAATTGAACAAAACAGAAAACTACCAAGCACCCTCTGGTTTGAAACACGTACTGGTGATTGCTGGAAGTGACATGAGAGAGCCTCAAGAATGGCCTTGATCTTTCATGGAACAAGCACCTGAGCCATCTTGGGCCAATTTTCCCCCTCTCTGCCTCAGGCACCACTATCTCAGCATAGGACAATTTAGAATTCTTGATTGTAAGAACGGAGTTCGACAGCCCCTACTGGTGAGCACTGCAAGGACAACAAGATCAGTGATATATGCTGAGCCTTTTTAGCCCTCTCGAGACTATTGACTTCTTTCCATCCACCATCAATTCCCAAACCTCAGAGTGAGGTAGTTTGTTCATCTGATGATGTAAAGTTGATTTAAACAGGTGCATATGGAATATAGAAAATATTGTTGAGATTGTGGAAATCGAGCACATATGTTTAGATAACAGAATGCATGATGGTTTGTTACTCATATCGAGCGAGGTCATGGATGCAAATAACATAAATAAATAAAAAATGGGAGGGGGGAAGGAAATGAAGGCATATAACTTGGTTGTATCAAGCACCAAAAGATTCCAGAAAAAGTTAGTAAAAGTGAAGAAGAAGTGTTTTAGTAACAAAGGATGTGTTCAAAAATGCTTCTCTAATCTGAAAATAGTGACAAATCGGTTGGGACGAGATGAGCTTACCTTCTTGAATTGCATGATCCATCCAGCATGGATTTTTTGTGTTCCAAGACTTGTAAGCCCACATAGTTTTCATTAAAGACAACAAAGGAGGCAAGAATTCCAAGCAGCCCCATCTCCACCTGAAAAGACTCCATTAAATAGCCTGCCATGTTTCTCAATTCAGATCTTACCATCACATCATATTATAGTCTAAATTATTAAAAGAAAAGATGACTAAAGAATCGCTCTGTCAGTCACCGAATACATATGTTTAAGGACAAGAAATTAAAAAAAAAAATAAAAATTGAACTTCCAGAGACTTGTTATTCCCTCAATCTTTCTGTGTCTTTTTGTACCACCAGGAGTTTGGACTTGAAATGAAGGAGCTGAATAATGCTGCAGGCCTCTCCAGTTGGAATGTGGGCAAAGAAGTCAAATAACCAGTAATCCTCAACATAAAAGGATTTCTTTTAGTGGCCTGGAAATGTATTAAAAAATTAGGACTGACTGATGCAACAGGACCAATAAGCACTGATATCAAACCAAATAGATGTCGGTCTTGTGTTGTGCTTGTTGACAAGTTAAAGTTAAACTGCACAAGATCCCCTTCCCTTAACAATTTCTGGATGTAACATGAAAAGTATCATATTTGTTTTATCAGTTTTGAAAATCATTTAGAAAAGAAGCAGTAAACTAAATTGATACAAAGCTGGTTGTAAAGATGTACCTGACTATAAAATTGAGTCATGTTGCTAGCTATCTCTTGAGTGGAGCGAAACAGGGGGTTGGGTCTCATCTAGAGTTTAGCACTGACCAAAACTTCATTATCGATTCTTATGCAGGGGATCTGACTTCTGAGCCATCTTGCGACATTTTCGGCTTCTATTGGCATCATTTCTTTTTCTTTTCTTTTTTTTCTCTTCTTTTTGTAAATGCTACCATAGATCATAGATAAGAAAGGGAGGCAGGTGGCCTATCATTTTGCTTGAATTGAGCATAGCCTTTATACCCCAATAATCTCTTTTCTATAACTCATGTATGAAACTAAAGCCCTTCTCATCTATCTGAACAATCTCAATGTCTCTTCTTGGGTTGCTCAGTTAGGTTTCTCTGCAAAAACAATCACCAAGATTTCATCATTCACTATAAAATTTAAAGAGAAAAGAAAAATCAAAATATTGCATGCATTTATTTATTAAGTGTACGGAAATTGAACATCAATTACATCATTTACAATTACTAGGGAAGACAAAAGCAAAAAAAAAAAAAATCAAAATCAGATATATCCCAATAGTGACCTAATGAATTGAAAAGAAATGCAATAAGAAACTAGTTAAGATGTTGGGCTGAAGGAACATGAAAAGTAATATTTAAATACGATTTGAAACTTTTCAGCAGTAGAGAAAAACATTCTTCTACACAAAGTTCTTTTTGTTATTTTAAAACAGAAGACATTAACATGAAGAGAGAGAGAGAGAGAGATTACAGTCACACGAGCATTCAGGATTTCCATATCTAAGAAAGAAAAAAAATATTTACTGATTTTCTAACTTGTTATTTCTTAATCCTTTTTCAATTTCCTCCCTTGTAAGTCACATACTTTCCTCAAAAAAATAATTAAAAGAAATAACAGAAAGCAATATGGAGTATGGACTACTGACCAGCATCATTCAATCAAAAGATTCTCTTGCATAAAAAATTTAGCTGCTGTTTGAATGTATTAAAGCAGCACTATCTTCAAATTGCCCCCCAATGTCTACCTGAGATTGTGCCCAAGTCAATTGCCAATATCACAAAAAATACTCTGTAGTTCTATAACAAATTTATTATTAATCAAAGAAATATGCTGGGAAAACTTACCATCCAGCTTAATAATTCCATCAAAGTCTGTGTCACGCACTTCAAAAGTCCAAAATTGAAATGTAGTGAATTGATATGAAGCCAAGAGCAGCTCCAGCAAGAACAATAGTAGGGGAATGTATGTATTTTGATAAAGAAAGAAGGATGAGCTTTGTACAGTTTATATGACGCAAAAGGATCAGTGGCCAGCAGTAGCACAAAAGTGATGCTGGGCATGCATGTGTAGCACATGTTGGTTACACTGCAAAACAACAGGCAAAGAAGAACTGAGTATATTCATTGACATCCCAAAATTGAAAACCAACTAGTTTATAAAAATTATGCCACCATACCATTATTTTAATTGTTTTTACATCTATACAACTACATGAAAAATATCCACATACATAATTTTATTTTTAATCACTTGTGGTTAATTTATCCTCAAAACCTCCTGTCAAATAATTTGAAGATTTTTTTTTTTTTCTCTGCGCATCAAACAGATTGATTGTTATATGCAGAGTTAGTTGTTTGTTTGTTGGCCCTTCTTTTCTCTTTTTTGAGAAAGTGAATTTTCAATTTTGCCTAATTGCAATCCAAACATTTTTATTGCTTGTATTATCATATTTTCAAGCTTTGCATAAAAATTTGAGATTAATTTAAATGATTTTGGGCAAAAGTTGATGAAGCTAGTTTAATCAGAGTTAAGAAATAGTTAAAATGAATAAACAAAAATGTCCCGAAAAACTCATAATACGAATTAATTTAAGAATTTCCTGGCAAGAGGTTCACTCTGCCCATATCAAACGTCCCATAAAAACCCGTTTCTTTGAAAATGAATTATTGATATAATCAACAAAACTCATAGTTAATATTAGTGCAGAAGAAAGTACCTTAGCTGGGCAGAGGCGCTTCTCAACTCATAGCTATGTGATCACATCAGAGTTAATCTTTATAAAGGGGATGTGAGCAATTTTGGGCCAGTCTTCCCCCTTATCTCTTTGACACCGTTGTTCCAGCAAAGGGCATCCATTGAGAATTAGATAAGACAAAGAGATGGGCAAGCCCTCCTCTGGTAAGCACTGGAGGTTGTGGCAATACTCAATCTCCAAGCGTTGAAGCGAGGTGAGGTGTTGAAACACCTTGAGTGATTTCAGTTTTGGAAAAAACGAGATGGAGAAATCGGTAAGAGTGGGAGGCAGCAACGCCTTCTCTGGAAAAGACTCCACTTCTTCATAGTTACTCATAACTTTGAATTTTCTGAGAGAGTGAAGACTTTGCAAACCCCACCCCATTCGATTGGAAATGAGTTTGTCGCAGTCGTCGATGTGAAGTGTTACTAAATTGGACGGCAAACCGCCCTGAGGAAATGATTCCAGTTCTGGACAACTATACAATTCCAAAACCACAAGGGATGGGAGGAGGATATGCATCCCTTCAGGCAGTGACTTTAACTTTTTGCATGTGCAGATACTAATAAATGTCAAATTTGGGGCGCACAGTCCTCCATTAGCAAAGGATACAAAATTAGGGCAAAATTCGATTTCCAAAGTAGTTAGAGAAGTAAGATCCCGATGAGATCCCTCTGATACCGAAAGAGATTCAAGATTTTCACTTTTAGACACAAAGAAATATTCGAGCTTTGTGTAGAACTCTAATGGAAAAGACCAGAGTGAATCACAGCCACTCGTTATTGTCAATCTTCTAAGTGAAGAATAGTAGTGGGTGGTAATTCCTTCAATTGATTTTAATGTAGTAGTGGGTCCTCCAATTTTGAGCGTAACCAACTTGGGTTGTAATTCCTTCAACAGTACCTTTTCACAATCATTTAACTCCAAGCTACGGAGAGCCGGAGTCCTAGGAAGTGAAGTAGCAAGTTGCTGACATTCATTAATTTTAAGATAGGTTAAAGAGGGAAGGTGATTGGGCAGACCCCTACATAGCTTGGGACATTTAATTATGCGAAGCTGTCGAAGAGTAGAGAAAACTCCACCTTCATTTTTGTCTTCAAATAAAAACCATTCTTGCCACTCTGGCATGTCTTCAAAGCTTAATTCTTCAAGGGATCTGAATGGATCAATTGCAGAAGAAGCACCACCTCCGTAGAACTCACGACCCACATGTGATACTGCATGAAAGCCTTCAATCGATAGTCTCTTGAGGACAGTTAGATGCCCAAGTGGAGGCAACGAGAAGCAATATTTACAATTCGCAAGCCTTATGGACGCCATATTGGAAAATGAACAATCTTCTAACCAATTTGGAAATCTTGTACCGCCATAATTTTGGATGGTGAGACATTTCAATTTTTCATGAGGACGCAATTGCTCAAGCAGATTTCTTTCATTTTGTGAATTGTCACTGTCACGGCCCCACTGGAACACCAACTCAGACAAGTCTTGCTTATCCTTCAACTTAACCTCCATACCATCCTTATCGTTAAGAACATTTTGCAAATTTAATATAGACAATGATCCAGAAAGATGTTGAAGCTCTCTCAGCTCTTTAATGCTAGACCCACTATGTTTGCCCACAACAAAAGTAGTTAATTTCTGAAGATTTCTCAATTTACCCATTTGCAATGGCATCTCTTTCAAATTCGTTCTGCTTATATCCAAGTGTCGCAAGTTGACTAGTCTTTCCATCTTGGTAGGCAACTCAGTGAGGGACTTACACTCTGACAATAACAAGGTTTGCAAATTATACAAAGAACATACAGAATCTGGTAACTGTTTGATTGAAGTGTGACTGAGATCCAGATAACGTAGATGTTTCAAATTTCCAACAGAAGTAGGTAAGTGCTTCATGCTTGTGTAAGTAGAAAATGATAGCACTCGTAAGCACTTAAACTTCAGCAACAAATCATCAATCATCATTGTTGATATGCTATTCCTCCCCCACGCATACGGAGAGAAATCTAATCCGAAGAAGGTTCGCAAATCCCTGGCTTTGTGGGACACCTTAAATTTCTTAAAGGCGTCAAATTCAGTTCTAACATATGAAAAATGACGAGTCTTTAAGTTAATTTCACAAGACTCATCGATCTCCAGCCTAAAGCAAAATTCTCCGGATATAAATTTTGCCAAGTCATTGACTAGATCATGCATGATGAAACTTGAACGATAAGTGCTGGATTGTTGAAAAAATGACCTTGATACTAGATCATCAAAGTACCATTCACCTATTTCTTCCATCCTCCCATTTCCTTTGGATTGCAGCAATAAATCTTCTGCCATCCACAATGGGACCAACTCATCTTTTTTAAATTCATAATCCTTTGGAAGGATCGAGCAATAAGCAAAGCAACGCTTCAAATGTGATGGCAGGTAATGATAGCTCAATCTTAGTGCTGGAAGGATACTATTGTTGCCTTCTGGTAAATCCCATATGTCACTCTTCAAAATCTTTGTCCACTCCCTTAGATCTTGTTCAGAGCGCAACAAACCCCCAAGTGCTTTTGCAGCTAAAGGCAAGCCTTTACACTTTTGGACAATTTGTCTACCAATTTCCTTTAAGTTAGGGAACTCATCGGCATTTCCATTTTTAAATGCATGTTTTTCAAATAACGACCAGCATTCTTCATTTGACAATTGCTTTAGAAGATAAGTTGGAATAGTACATACATTTGATGCAACCTTTTTACTGCGTGTTGTAACAATGATCTTAATCTCTTGTGCCCCACATCTAAACATTTTAAGTAACTCAACCCAATCATCATAGTTCTCACTCCAAACATCATCTAAAACGAGGAAAATTTTCTTCTCCATGAAGATCTCTCGAATTCTAATTTGCAGTAAATCCATATTTTGAATGTCACAAGCAGACAAAGTGACCCTCTCAAAAATAGTTTTTGCTATCATGAAACTATCAAAATTTTCTGAAACGCAAACCCAAGCTTTGTGATCAAAATTATCCACCCATTTGTCATTGTATATAAACCGAGCAAGAGTTGTTTTACCAACCCCACCCATACCCACTATGGGAACAACACAAATCCCATCTACACTTGCATCATCTGATTGGAACTTCTTAAATATTGCCTCCTTATCCTTCTCTCTACCAAACACACCATATTCTTCAGGGCAAGAAGTTGTCATTGGTCGTGATGGTACTCGACCAACAACCTCTTTCAGACAGAGGACATCCTTCCGTTTTGTAATATATTCTAATGTGTTTAGAACCTTTTCTAGTTCGGATTGTATCCTTCTGTCAAATGAATTAACAAAAGTGGAGATAAAGCCCATTACCTTACTAGTGGATTCAGCTTCTAACTTGCATCGCAAGGCTTCATAGGCAATCTCATCCAGGAGATCATCCGCAACATAAACAGCATCTTTAAGCTCATCTAGCCATTTCTTCACTGCTGGGTTTGTAATTTGCTTCTCCTCCGCATCAATGAGAACAGCATCAGCAGACATCAGCTCTATCTTCAACTTTTGCAGCAATCCATCAATGAGTTTCCTTCCCTTGAGATAGTCCAGGACCTCATGAGAAGCCACTCTGTCAAACGCCACCTGAAGGAATGCAGACAGAAACGCTCCACCCACCAAGGCTCCAGCCATGGTCTCTTCTTGGTAGAATCAAAGAAGGTTGAAAGAGAGGTTAAGGGAAGTGAGTGCAGTGAGCCAGAAAACGGTAAGAGATCGATTTGTGGTGTAAAAGTCTCTGTTCAGTTGTTCACAGAATGAAGTAGATAAAGGTCCTTTTTCTTTGCTGTGGTTCCTGATCTGCTACACATGGGACAATCTAGCCGCCTGGTTGACTGGACCTAACATTATTGATGATGGATTGATGGCACAAATAATATCTTTGGATTACCATGCACAACTCGGAGTGAACAAAATTGATACGTAAACTTTTAATTATAAAACAAAATATATATATATATTATTTATTGATATGGCATCAATTATTGGGTAAAATATAAAATCACCTTCTAAACTTTAAATTAAAATCAAACCAACCTTATAATCTTCTAATTTAAACTTTAAAAAACCATAAACTTTAAGTCATACGCAACTTGATTTTTTTTGTCTAAATTTTTGTCTCCATCTTTGAGAAAAAAAAAAAAAATCCTTAGAGTGATGAAAATCTAGATAGAATGGGAGTTAATGTGGAAAACAGTAAAGATCGGTTTGTGGTGTAAAAGTCTCTCGCGTGGTTGACTTGGATTTACCTGCTACTTTTGAATGAATGATTAATAAAGTAGTGGTGGCAGGTGGAGAATGGGGACATGACCAATATGATTGGCACAGAGTGAATAATATAATCAGTAGTTGCTACTATTCGTTGGAAGAAAGTTGTAGGCAATTTCTATGAATATTCATGTGATGCTGCTCAGCATCTTTCTACTCGCTTACGATATTGAAAACAATTTTTGTTTCTAGCTTTTACTGATCCGGGTCTCTGGGAAACAATGTGGCAGAAATGGTACATTTGCAAGTGCATACTCATACATTTAACTTCTCTATGAGTAATTATTAGATAATCCCAATACAATCATGTGCCTAATGGTACCAATAAAAGCATATTTTTGTTCGGGCTGGGGTAACATTGCTAGAATTTTATAGGAAGAATCCGGGTAAAACTATTTGCACAAATCATATGCGAATAGCATTGTTCATTTCACTATGTTTCCATAGACTAAAAACATCAAAAAGATGTTCGTTAAAAACGTATTTGCATAGTGAATTTAAGACATAATTTTTAAGATTATTTTTTAAGCATTCAACCAAACAACAACAATTTGCATGAACGCACCACTTTTGGTTTTAAGTAAAAAAATGTCATTTTAAAAAACGCTTACCTAACATTCCAAATACTCTAAAACCTCTAATATAAAGTATTTGCACAAATCTAACGACATAGCTAGTGCACAAATTATAATAGCATTGTTCATTTCATGTTTCCCGCCAAGAGCGTTATAGTTCAACTCATTGGCATCTCTTAATATTTTCCAAATAAAACATCTATGGTTCAAATCTCACTCTTCCAATTATCGCATTAAAAAAAAAAAATATATATATATATATATATATATATATTATGTTTCCCATAATTGGTAAGTAGCGTAAGCACATCCCACATTCTTTAGTACAGCTGTCAATGTCCATAGCGAGTAAGAAATACCTGTAAAAATGTCAAGCATTAAGTAGGTTGTTAAACTTATACTTATGACTATGAGTCAAGGTTTTTTTCTCTAAGAAGGATAAGAACAACCCACGAATTGTTAGTTTTTGTTCTCTAAATTAATTCCTTTGCCTGCGTCTCTTTTTTTCCTTCCAACTGAAGAATTATTGAAATTATAGGCTGTACCACGAGAGAAAATCTCTTCTCTAAACCCATTCCTTGTGTCGTGTTCTTCATTCACTCATACTCTAATGGCTTTCTTCAAACTATAGACATATATCGTTCTTGAATTGGGTTTTGCCTATTTGGTGCATCATATCATTCTTGAGTTTTTCATATATATATATTTTTTATTTATGTTCAAGTATTAATTTGGAAGAAGAAACAAAAGCACAAGAAGAAGATTTATAATAGCAATGAGACTAAGCACAATAATTTGGATGGGCACTAAGGTTTGGATGGGACTATGTGAGTGGCTCTCTATGTGTTTCTTGTTCGCTGATGATATTGCTCGTTCTATCCAGCATGAAGACGTAGTGTTTGATTGATCCTTACATTACTTCTTTCAATGTTATTTCAGTGTTTTTCTTTTTCTTCTTAATTTTTTTTTTTTTTTCTTCAATGTAGGACTGGTTTTGTATACTCATTGATTACGGAAAAGTAGTTATTGTTGCTTGCAGAGGTGAATTTACCTATGATAATTTTTAAATTGCTGCTCTCATTCTACGAATTTGTATCCTAGAATTAAATTTAAGAAATTTTCTTATGTTTTCTTTTTCCCCACCCTTTTCTTTTCTCTCTGCCATTTATTTCTTTGTTCTTATGCAGTTATTATTATTTTTTTTATGAAATCTTATTCACTTATTTGAGAAGGAAGATCAAGTGAATTTATGATGTTGCACTCAATTATTTTATTCATCTATGACTTCTATCCTCTCCATTCATTAATAAATTGAGAGAATGCATTTTAAGGGGAAGATTTAGTAACCTAAAAATGAATATGATGCAATTGCCAAATCAGAATATCAAATTTTTGAATTCTAAATTAAATTTTCACTGTTGTATCTTTTAATAAAATGCTTACAAACTGTTAGATACAATATTAAATTTTTTGTTATAAGAAATAAAATCTTAACCATAAAATAGAATCAAATAATCAATTTCAAAATATCAAATCTTAAGGACAATTGATGTGATACAATCTTAAATATAAGAAATGATTTTGGATTTTCGACTTGAACGATGATTAATATAACCCATCACAACAGTTTGCAACGTCTAAGATGTGTAACAAAAACGGAAATAAGGGAAGAAAAATGCAAATACACTTGGGTGATAAAAACACATCCTAGGGGGAATTATGAGTTTTTTCTTTTTTGCTAAATAGAGGAATTATGAGTTAGAAACAGAGTTTAACATATTATTTATAGGTTAGTACAGAGAAACTGGAACAGAAAATGTGAGAACGGTTATTAAGAGCCATATAACATCCTTAAAAACTTTATTTAATATGTAATTACATACATAACCTTTATTTCTTTGTTATTTTCTATTGAAAAAAAAAAATTTCTAAAAAGTTCAAGAGCTTCTATTGATCATTGGGTAATAAATCATATCAAGGAAAACTGTGGCTGTGCGAAAGTTCGCCGTATTAATAATTGGGCTGTGTACTACACTCTGCAACAGTTATGTAATTGGTCCAATTTGCTTTGGGAAAGGGGAAAAAAAAGTTTCTTTAGAACTATTCTCTGCCTCTCATTGATATAAACCACAGCCATACTACAAACCAGATGAGCTTTAACAAATTACAACGAATCTATAACTCAACTAAAGCCATCTCATCAAACATTTGAATGATTTCATAGACCAAACAAAAGAATGACCAACGGCAACAAAAAGAGAAGAAAAAAGAAAGCGACAACATGAAAGGAATAACATTGATACAGATTCTCCAAGGGAGGATTGCCTTCTCTTCTGGGATAGATGGAAGCGCTTGCAATGCAAAAAATGGTCTACTGAGGGGTTTGGGCATGAGGTGGTGGACCTGGTGGTGGAGGTGGATGCATTCCAGCTTGATTCCCAGACTGCAATAAGAAAGGGTAGAACACATTAGCTTCTGCTAGACTAATTTACAATTGCACACGAGCCTAGTCTCAGGGAAGTCTTGAAATAGGACTCTGACTTCACAACTTTGAAATAAACATTTAATACACATAAATTTCACAAATAAATGCCAGCTATAGTTGATGAATGATGATATTGATTATATATATTGGTAAGATCTGAACTACAGACCTAAACACAATTCAACCCCAACCTTTTCCACTTAGAGCCAAGGTTTTCCATTTTCTTTCAAGTCCATCAAGAACAGAATGTGGTAATGGTGGTAACACCGGAAAAAGCAGGGCCGTGCAGGGGGTAGAGTTGCTTCAAGTCAAAATTCTAATGAAAGATGCTTCCTAAGGCAAGGTGTAAACACATAATCATCCAAAAAATAAGGTGTGTAACACGTAAGGACCTTAAGATAGATTTTTCATGTATGCTTAAATTACCTCTTCACACACTTTATACATATCCATCAGCAAAATTTATAAGCCATATGCTCACCACTACTAAGTACTAACCTTCCTATACGAACAGAGTATTCTCTCTTTTCTTTTCTTTTTACTGGCAATAACCTACCTTTATATACAAAGTACTCTTAGTTCCCATTCCCAATCCAAGTACCACAAAAATCAAAGGCCTTATAGAAAGTTAGAAACAATGATAACTTCGGTGGGCCAACAACAAGAAGGTTGATGTATATCAGTTTTTGAAAACATGAAGGTGTTTTAGCTAGGGATTCTTGAAACAAGAACAGCTACCAAAAGCTAGAAGAGTTTATAATGCTAATAACTTTTTCCATAAATTCCTACAATAAGCAGTTCACAAAAACAACAAACCTCTCTACCCTACCTGGTAGGGATTATACCCTGGCATCATTGACATTTGTCCAGCTTGTGGCCGGTTATATGTCCCACCCTGAGGATACATTTGGGGTCCACTTGCATTTGATGGAGCCTGCATATTTGGCAAGCCATTCGGAAAACCTCCAGGGGGAGGTGCTCCACTTGTAGGCAAGGATCCGGAGTGCATAGGGTTCATGCCCATAAAATGACCTTGTTGCAATGGAGGAACAATCTGATTCATTGTGCCTTGCATTCCCTGAAGTAAGAAAAGTAAGAAATTATTGTTTTCAGTACCGATAATAGAACTTTTCAAACATGAGAAAGGGAACACTCAATAAGCAACACCCTTGAAACTCGCAATGATGAATGATTTTTCTGCATAAAATGTGAAATAAAAGGTCACAAGGGTATTTTGCAACTATAAGTTAATGAGATTCATGTTGATGAGTGATGATGACACTACAAATCCATAGAGAAAACCTTTTGAAAGTATAACCTTCTTCCAAAAGCTACATCCAAAAGCCACATCAAATTACAAATTATATATATATATATATATATATATATATATATATATATATATATATATATATATATATATATATATATATATATATAATATATATATATATCTCTATAATCTATAATCTATTATATTAGAACTAATAGGTGAAGCTGAGAGAAATTTTTTTTACCTTCTCAAATACCGCCACGTTGGATTTTCAGCTCTATTGGACTCTTTCTCTCTCACACGGTTTGCCCCAATTAATGATTAATTAATGCTTACTTATCTAACGCTCTCTCTTCTCTCTCTCTCTCTCACACGGTTTGCCCCAATTAATGATTAATTAATGCTTACTTATCTAACGCTCTCTCTCTCTCTCTCTCTCACACGTTTGCCTCCTCATCTCCTCTTTCACTCTTTCTCTCTCACACGCCTCCACCTCCACCTCTAACGCTCTCTATTCCTCCGCCTCTTCATCTCCCCGGCCTTTTCATCTCCCATGTTTTTCCCTTCCACTCACGTTTCTTTTTTCTTCTACAATTAATAATCCCCAAATCTCCAGCTAGGTTTTCTGTTATTTAAGCTTTTCTCCACAACCTTCATCATCACCCTTTTAGCTGAAGCCCACTTCTCTCTTTGTTTTCTCATTCTTCCTGAAACCAAAGGCGCACAAGAGTTCCTGAGCCGCAGTCTCACTTGGGTTTCCATTCTAAGGTGAGGTTTTTAACAGTGTTTTTTCTTTTTTCATTGGTTTGGGGTTAGATTGGATTTTTATGTGGGTTTTGTGTGTTTGCTATGTGGGTGTTTATGTTTTCATTATTTTGGAGTTAGATTAGGAAGTTTTAGACTATGGGTGGTTGTTTTTTTTTTTTGAGAATGTATCGGTACATCAGAAGAAGAACGGAGATACAGAACCTGCTGTAAACTTCCTGGCAGCGACCTTTCTTTGGCAATAACAGTTTCCGTTCAATGAATTTAAAGAGTTTGGCAGTGGATCTGAGATTCTCAAGGCCAAGAAGACACATCTGCTCAACCACACCAAGGTAAGGTGAGTTTATTGTTCCGTGAACCTTTGAATTTCGTAGATAGATTCGAAATTCAATAGAAGTTTTGGATTCTAATTCTTATTGGGTTCCATTTGGGATTTGCAGGTTATAATTTGATCCAAGTTTAAATCTTTTTATATATTTTCTTTAGAATTGAATCACATTCGTCTTTGAGATTGTGTAGTTGAAGGTTTATGGGATACTGAAGAAGTGGGTCTGATTTTTTATGATTCAGGTGGTCTGTTCATTGGGATTAAAATCTGGGAGTTTTCTCTGCTGGTTTGCTCAAAGAGAATAATTTTGGGAAGGCAAACCACTGTTATCTTGGTAATGGAATTCCAGAAACTTTTACAAACTAGAATTGTAATAGGAACTCAATGACATCAGCATATATATACTTGATAGGTATTTTTTTTTCGTGCTTTGTTTGTTTTCTTATAAAATATTGAAGACAACTCCTACTCATACGGTTACAGCACCAACATCTAATCATAAGCAACCAATGATATCTCAAAGGATAAACATCCAGCCAAAGAGAGTTGATAGCGTGATAGGAGTTTTAGTCTTCTCTATATATCTTGTTTATCAATATGTAACTTATTCTCTGTTATAATATAAATATCAGCATCAATTGAACAGGAAGAAACCAAGAATAAGTCTATGATAAATTTACAGCCTTTATATAAAGTAAGCATTTGGTGAATATGATTGGATTCTGTGTCTTTGCTTTTATTGTTATGCAACAATGAAATTTGTTGTTTTCTAATTGGTTTCTAAAATGGTCATACAAGAGATTGGGAAATGAATTTGGAGTCTTATTATTGATGTTGATGGGAATGAGTTCGCCGAAGATTTGTGGATATTGAATTTATACTATTATCTTGATTCATAATGTGATGTAGGTTCAAAAAGAAAGTGAAGATTGGCTCTACGGAGTAAAATACTTTTTTCATGTGACAGGTTTTTGGTGGAGCATTTTGCTTATTTAGATTCATATATAGCTTTGTTTTAGGAACTATTGGAGCATCCTTGATCATTTCATGTGAACAAACAGGTTCTTGCCTCTTGGGTTTGCTAAATGCCCAAGTGAATTGGTTGTGTTTTCTGCCCATATTTACTTATCAAAAAAAAAAAAGTTTTTTCTGCCCATATTTGGATCTTGCATTCAAGCTCTAATTTTAACTAAAGTTTAACCTGTTCTTATTTGCACTTCTTCTGAACAAATACTTAATTTTATAGTATATTTGGATCTTGCATTCAAGCTCTAATTTTAACTAAAGTTTAACCTGTACTTATTTGCACTTCCACTCATCCTTAGTTTCTAATACGCGAATTAATCTTTAAGTTACTACCAGTCACTGAATTATCTACATTGGTTAATAGCTAGCTTCTACTTATCTGCATTGGTTAATAGCTAACTTCTACTTATCTGCATTGGTCAATAACTAGCTTCTATTTATGCGAAAAGGATAATTGGCGGTTGATTGGGATGCATAAATGTTATAATGTGAAAAGGACCAATACATTTTGTGAAAACCAATATATGTCCAAATTATATAGCAGTATAAGTTAATTTATGTGTTTAATTATATGTCCAAATTATATAGCAGTATAATTTAATTTATGTGTTTAATTTGGTTAGAATTGGTGGTTGATTAATTTATGTGTTTGATTCTTCGGTTTTTTTTAGGGCTTTATTTTGCTTATACTTTACCATTGGTGTTATTGTTTCAGTTTTGAATTCTTTGGATATGTAATGTGGATGCCGTGGAGACTGGAGCAGTCCGCCATTAAAATTAATGGGCCTACCTCATACTTGAACTTAAATTTTCAAAGTTGAACTCTCTAGCCCAACCTTTGGTCCAAGTCCAAGTCTTGAGAGTCTATAATTTTTTAGTATTAGGGATTAGGACTAGGAAAATTTTGAGTGCTTGAGTGTTTTATAAGAATTAAGATTTGTCTCTATGTTAAACCTTTGGAACTGATACGTGAATTCATAACTGAAGTTAGTCTCTCTTTCAAACTTTTCTGATTTTATTTTATTTTATTTTATTCATAACTGATATGTAGAACATTAAATATAAATGATATCATATCATTATTAGTAGCTTTCCTGTGCATCGCACGGGTTCACGACTAGTATAAATTAAAAGTGAAGCAGAGAGAAAGTGTTTGCCCTCCTCAAACACCGCCACATCAGCATCCCTGCACCCACAAAGTCTATATCATCCTTTTCTATTTAACACACACTCTCTCTCACACGTCTCTTTTAATTTATTCTAATACCTCACATTCGTTTAAACACATCTGACAAGTCATAGCCAAAGAAATTGAATTATTTAATATTAGAATATATTGCAATAATTAATTAATAAAAACTAATTATGTTATTTTTTTCTATTAAATAAATTGTGGTAGAGGAAGTTGCTGATATTTGTAGCTTAGTAGTAAACCTTCATTTTTTAAATATATGAGGGTTTTGGATTCCAGACAATTCTTCTAACCTTTAAAACGTATCCAAAGTAAATTACTTTTCGTCTCCTATTCATCATGCCTAATAAATCCCTCTCTCTCTCTCTCCGTCAGCTCTTGGGCTCCTGGCTGTTCATATCCCTTTTTTTTCCTCTTTCCATTGTCTTTTTCTCTTCTTCAACTCCTCATCTCCCTCTCTGTTTTTTCCCCTTACCCATTAAACTCCCAAACAAGGGAATGGTCTTTCCATTCCTTTCCATTCCCTCCTACTTAAACTTCCAAACAAAGGAAATGAGAGAATATTCTTAAAATATTCTTTTTTTTCCATTCCATTCCATTCCTTTCCCCCCTCCCAAACGGAGTGTAAATCACCAATTTCTCCAATTGATTGCAGCTCACTGTTCCTTTGCCTCACTCATCTACCCAATCTCCTATTTAAACCCTTCAGTACCCGATGCCCCAACAACAACCCAATGTGAGTCTTTCTTATTCTGTTTTTATGCTTTCCTTTTATGTTTCCCTGTGGATTTGTAGTGTTTTGTGTCTGAAACCCATTTCAGTGGGCGCCGTTTTGACTGGTTGAGAAGTTCTTCAATTTTTTTTTTTGTTTTTTTGTTTTTAATTGGATCTGTGGTCTTCTGCATGATGCTGAGTTCCTTTTTTTTCCTTTGCAGATTCTATAGAGCAACTTCGGTTGTGATGCTTCTTTCGAATTCTTTTATATCCTGTGGTCACCGAGACAGCGATGATTTGACGGTGCGTGTTTTTCTTTTTCTTTTTTCTATTTCTTTTCTTCTTTTGAGACATCAAATTTTTTTTTTTCATGTTTATTTATAGGTTGTTTATAGTGAAA
>OU015762.1:7367268-7404345 GCA_907173295.1 Fagus sylvatica | reverse complement strand
TCTCCAGCTAGGTTTTCTGTTATTTAAGCTTTTCTCCACAACCTTCATCATCACCCTTTTAGCTGAAGCCCACTTCTCTCTTTGTTTTCTCATTCTTCCTGAAACCAAAGGCGCACAAGAGTTCCTGAGCCGCAGTCTCACTTGGGTTTCCATTCTAAGGTGAGGTTTTTAACAGTGTTTTTTCTTTTTTCATTGGTTTGGGGTTAGATTGGATTTTTATGTGGGTTTTGTGTGTTTGCTATGTGGGTGTTTATGTTTTCATTATTTTGGAGTTAGATTAGGAAGTTTTAGACTATGGGTGGTTGTTTTTTTTTTTTAGGAAAATATCTATTGATAATGTATCGGTTCATCAGAAGAAGAACAGAGATACTGAACCTACTGTAAACTTCCTGGCAGCGACCTTTCTTTGGCAATAACAGTTTCCGTTCAATGAATTTAAAGAGTTTGGCAGTGGATCTGAGATTCTCAAGGCCAAGAAGACACATCTGCTCAACCACACCAAGGTAAGGTGAGTTTATTGTTCCGTGAACCTTTGAATTTCGTAGATAGATTCGAAATTCAATAGAAGTTTTGGATTCTAATTCTTATTGGGTTCCATTTGGGATTTGCAGGTTATAATTTGATCCAAGTTTAAATCTTTTTATATATTTTCTTTAGAATTGAATCACATTCGTCTTTGAGATTGTGTAGTTGAAGGTTTATGGGAATACTGAGAAGTGGGTCTGATTTTTTATGATTCAGGTGGTCTGTTCATTGGGATTAAAATCTGGGAGTTTTCTCTGCTGGTTTGCTGAAAGAGAATAATTTTGGGAAGGCAAACCACTGTTATCTTGGTAATGGAATTCCAGAAACTTTTACAAACTAGAATTGTAATAGGAACTCAATGACATCAGCATATATATACTTGATAGGTATTTTTTTTTCGTGCTTTGTTTGTTTTCTTATAAAATATTGAGACAACTCCTACTCATACGGTTACAGCACCAACATCTAATCATAAGCAACCAATGATATCTCAAAGGATAAACATCCAGCCAAAGAGAGTTGATAGCGTGATAGGAGTTTTAGTCTTCTCTATATATTCTGTTTATCAATATGTAACTTATTCTCTGTTATAATATAAATATCAGCATCAATTGAACAGGAAGAAACCAAGAATAAGTCTATGATAAATTTACAGCCTTTATATAAAGTAAGCATTTGGTGAATATGATTGGATTCTGTGTCTTTGCTTTTATTGTTATGCAACAATGAAATTTGTTGTTTTCTAATTGGTTTCTAAAATGGTCATATAAGAGATTGGGAAATGAATTTGGAGTCTTATTATTGATGTTGATGGGAATGAGTTCGCCGAAGATTTGTGGATATTGAATTTATACTATTATCTTGATTCATAATGTGATGTAGGTTCAAAAAGAAAGTGAAGATTGGCTCTACGGAGTAAAATACTTTTTTCATGTGACAGGTTTTTGGTGGAGCATTTTGCTTATTTAGATTCATATATAGCTTTGTTTTAGGAACTATTGGAGCATCCTTGATCCTTTCATGTGAACAAACAGGTTCTTGCCTCTTGGGTTTGCTAAATGCCCAAGTGAATTGGTTGTGTTTTCTGCCCATATTTGGATCTTGCATTCAAGCTCTAATTTTAACTAAAGTTTAACCTGTACTTATTTGCACTTCCACTCATCCTTAGTTTCTAATACGCGAATTAATCTTTAAGTTACTACCAGTCACTGAATTATCTACATTGGTTAATAGCTAGCTTCTACTTATCTGCATTGGTTAATAGCTAACTTCTACTTATCTGCATTGGTCAATAACTAGCTTCTATTTATGCGAAAAGGATAATTGGCGGTTGATTGGGATGCATAAATGTTATAATGTGAAAAGGACCAATACATTTTGTGAAAACCAATATATGTCCAAATTATATAGCAGTATAAGTTAATTTATGTGTTTAATTATATGTCCAAATTATATAGCAGTATAATTTAATTTATGTGTTTAATTTGGTTAGAATTGGTGGTTGATTAATTTATGTGTTTGATTCTTCGGTTTTTTTTAGGGCTTCTGATTTTGCTTATACTTTACCATTGGTGTTATTGTTTCAGTTTTGAATTCTTTGGATATGTAATGTGGATGCCGTGGAGACTGGAGCAGTCCGCCATTAAAATTAATGGGCCTACCTCATACTCGAACTTAAATTTTCAAAGTTGAACTCTCTAGCCCAACCTTTGGTCCAAGTCCAAGTCTTGAGAGTCTATAATTTTTTAGTATTAGGGATTAGGACTAGGAAAATTTTGAGTGCTTGAGTGTTTTATAAGAATTAAGATTTGTCTCTATGTTAAACCTTTGGAACTGATACGTGAATTCATAACTGAAGTTAGTCTCTCTTTCAAACTTTTCTGATTTTATTTTATTTTATTTTATTCATAACTGATATGTAGAACATTAAATATAAATGATATCATATCATTATTAGTAGCTTTCCCGTGCATCGCACGGGTTCACGACTAGTATAAATTAAAAAGTGAAGCAGAGAGAAAGTGTTTGCCCTTCTTCAAACACCGCCACATCAGCATCCCTGCACCCACATAAGTCTATATCATCCTTCCCTCTATTTAACACACACTCTCTCTCACACGTCTCTTTTAATTTATTTTGAATACCAATACACCATTTACGGAGTTAAAACACATCTGACAAGTCATAGCCAAGGAAATTGAATTATTTAATATTAGAATATATTGCAATAATTAATTAATAAAAACTAATTATGTTATTTTTTTCTATTAAATAAATTGTGGTAGAGGAAGTTGCTGATATTTGTAGCTTAGTAGTAAACCTTCATTTTTTAAATATATGAGGGTTTTGGATTCAGACAATTCTTCTAACCTTTAAAACGTATCCAAAGTAAATTACTTTTCGTCTCCTATTCATCATGCCTAATAAATCTCTCTCTCTCTCCGTCAGCTCTTGGGCTCCCTGGCTCTTCATATCCCTTTTTTTTCCTCTTTCCACTGTCTTTTTCTCTTCTTCAACTCCTCATCTCCCTCTCTGTTTTTTCCCCTTACCCATTAAACTCCCAAACAAGGGAATGGTCTTTCCATTCCTTTCCATTCCCTCCTACTTAAACTTCCAAACAAAGGAAATGAGAGAATATTCTTAAAATATTCTTTTTTTTCCATTCCATTCCATTCCTTTCCCCCCTCCCAAACGGAGTGTAAATCACCAATTTCTCCAATTGATTGCAGCTCACTGTTCCTTTGCCTCACTCATCTACCCAATCTCCTATTTAAACCCTTCAGTACCCGATGCCCCAACAACAACCCAATGTGAGTCTTTCTTATTCTGTTTTTACGCTTTCCTTTTATGTTTCCCTGTGGATTTGTAGTGTTTTGTGTCTGAAACCCATTTCAGTGGGCGCCGTTTTGACTGGTTGAGAAGTTCTTCAAATTTTTTTTTTTGTTTTTTTGTTTTTAATTGGATCTGTGGTCTTCTGCATGATGCTGAGTTCCTTTTTTTTCCTTTGCAGATTCTATAGAGCAACTTCGGTTGTGATGCTTCTTTCGAATTCTTTTATATCCTGTGGTCACTGAGACAGCGATGATTTGACGGTGCGTGTTTTTCTTTTTCTTTTTTCTATTTCTTTTCTTCTTTTGAGACATCAAATTTTTTTTTTTTTTTCATGTTTATTTATAGGTTGTTTATAGTGAAAAATATCAGTTTTCATTCAATATGGTTTCAGAATTACCTGTAAGTTAGTGTTTATGTTTTCTGAGTTTGTACATCCTACCTATGGGTTTACACTCATACTCTGTTTTTCTGAATTCCCTTTTTTTTTTTTTTTTTTCGGTTGAAGATGCCCTCCAACTGTCTATCTCCATATTTCGGATAGCAAGTGATGGGGAATGGGAAAGCTCTCTTCTTTGACCAAAGTAGAGGTCAGGTTGCTTCTTATTTTTGTTAACTTGGAATTCTTTTAGGATAAAAGACTTTCAAACTCTTAAATTTGGATTGCAAAAAAAAAGGCACTAAGTGAAATTACAAGCCATCTTTCTCTTTTTCATTCTTCTTTTGTAATTTTTAATATTGAAGGATGAAACGTTAGCAATGTATTATGTATGATAACTATATTGATGATGATTGATGAATAATGCTAATTCCAGTACTTCTTAAATGATCAACTCTCTTAAATGATGTTTGTAAGTTTTCATCTTATTGCATGATAATGGCTGGCATATTAGCCAGGTCAAGATTATTTAATGTATAGAATTTCTAATACTGTTTATTGGTTCTGTGCTCAAGTAGTACATATTCGATGTTTCACAATTTGGTAGAACTCACACATATGATGATTAAAACATCTGCTAATAATTGAAGTGGACTATTGGTATATGTGGGTATTTTCTTTTTCTTTTTTTCTTTTAGGTTGTAGTTGGATTGCCTTTGGTTATTAATAATTTAGACGTTTGTTGGATGAAATCATGAAATTTATGTGGGGGAAAAAATGATTTAAAATGTTCTTCTTTTTGGTAGTCAGTGTAGGACAGTAGCCCATGACTAGAAAAATTGGGAAAATATTCCTTGCCTTACTTGGAGATATCAAGCTTCGATTTTTCTTTATCCAACAGAGGCATATTCCATTGATCAGACTGTTGAATATTATTAAATTTAAATCTTTCAGTTTTTGCACTCACTACTCACTAGACCTGGAAATCAAAGTTCATATGATATGGATGTTTGAGAATATTTATGTTCGCCCACCTAAATTTGACAATTAGAGAATTTTAGTCTCAAGGTGTGGTTTCTAAATTACTACAATATCGATAAGGGCAATCGGAAAGATGCTTGAAATGGGCAAGCTTATAAAGGGGAATAGAAAAAAAGTCTTAAGTTTTTTTCCCTAGCAACGTGGTGCGTACAGTTTCTTTATGATCCAGGCAATAAGTATTTTCTTGCTAATTTGTATTGAGTTTTTGAGTTTACTAAAGTTGTGCTTCAGTTTGAAAATTTCCATTTTCATTTGTTGAAGTTTCCCTATACAACTTAAGACTTAAGTCCATCTTTAACAATATTGACCATGGATACAACATTAATTTTTTTTTTTCTTTTATTTTGCAAGTGATACATTCAAAATTTAAAAATTTATTTTGAGAAAATTTGTTTATGGTTGTTGTTTCTTACTGTTATGGTCTTATGAGCATTAGGTGGCCAGAAATGTACAAGTACATTTTGTTTTTACCAACTCAATATGTTATGGTCTCTCTTTTTTAATTTTTTTTTAATAATATGTTATGGTCTCTCTCAAGTGGGGTAGAAGCATTGATTTTGTTATAATTTGCACTTGCAGTGAGTTAAGTGTATAACATTGTGGTTTTAGTTCTATTTTGCTGTTTGTACTCTCCATTTCAAAAGAATGATCTTTTGGTAACCTTTTCGGCTATAACATAGACTTGGATTTGTTATTAATTAGATGATTGCGTGTGCTCTGCCCAAATCATCTTAAATCCATTCTAGGTTTAAATATCAATTAGTTAAGTGTTATGATGTTTGCTCACCATTGGTGGAAAGGGGGATTAAGCTTATAGGTTGGGAACTTTTAATCAGTCGTTTGAGGGGTATGATCTTTGGAGGAAGGTGCATAAGATGAATTATGGCGAGGGGTGGGTGTCTTTTTCCACAATTGCTGATTCAAGTTCATTTGAAGCTTTTGGGTTTAGACTACATGATTGGTTTCATTTGAAGAACGTTTGATGCTTAGGTGGTTTTGATTATTATTGTTATTTTTGGATTATTTGGGATCTATTTGTAGTGGTAGAAATCTTTATGAGTTTATTAATTGATTTCAAGGATTTGGTATCAACCCTCTTTACGGTACCTTCTCTCTCTTTTTATCTCTCTTTAGGATGACTACAAGGATTTTCCTAAATTTTTATTTTTCCTTTGGTTTTTTAGCCTTGACAAATATATTCTTTGGTTTCTCAATCCTATGAAAATGGTTTTTAAGGGATTGATGTTGTGATTTGTGTATGGCCATATGTGAGACAAAGCTTGCATTAATATATATTTTGAGACTTTTATCCTTTATTGTGGAAGTGAACTTGAAAAAAACAACAACAGATTGTAATATAAGTGTGATGCCCCAAATTCTGATAAGTGTGTATTTGCTGAGTCCCACATCAGGCAATTATTGGGTCGAACTGGGCTTTATTAACAATTGCAAGGAGCCCCAATTATAACTTGACTAGTCCTTTTGGGGTATAAGCGCAGATGTGGCTAGCGCTTTCCTTGGGTTGTTACAAATGGTATCAGAGCCAACCTAGTAATCCCGTGTGGGCTCGGACATATGGGCCCTAACGAGGACGTTAGGGATTTAAGTGGGGGAGATTGTGATGCCCCAAATTCTGATAAGTGTGTATTTGCTGAGTCCCACATCGGGCAATTATTGGGTCGAACTGGGCTTTATTAACAATTGCAAGGAACCCCAATTGTAACTTGACTAGTCCTTTTGGGGTATAAGCGCAGATGTGGCTAGCGCTTTCCTTGGGTTGTTACAAATATTGTGATGCCCCAAATTCTGATAAGTGTGTATTTGCTGAGTCCCACATCGGGCAATTATTGGGTCGAACTGGGCTTTATTAACAATTGCAAGGAGCCCCAATTGTAACTTGACTAGTCCTTTTGGGGTATAAGCGCAGATGTGGCTAGCGCTTTCCTTGGGTTGTTACAAATGGTATCAGAGCCAACCCAGTAATCCCGTGTGGGCTCCGACATATGGGCTCTAACGAGGATGTTAGGGATTTAAGTGGGGGAGATTGTGATGCCCCAAATTCTGATAAGTGTGTATTTGCTGAGTCCCACATCGGGCAATTATTGGGTCGAACTGGGCTTTATTAACAATTGCAAAGAGCCCCAATTGTAACTTGACTAGTCCTTTTGGGGTATAAGCACAGATGTGGCTAGCGCTTTCCTTGGGTTGTTACAATAAGGGTCAGTGCAAGAACATCAATAACAATTATTAGCTAACATTTTGAAGGAAATTTAACTTGGTTGTTCACTAGAAACATTCTCTTCGTTCTGAAAATACTAGACATTGATGTAATTAAGAAGTCTATTTTACCTTTTCATGTTAAATTAGGAGATGGCAATGGCTATGGTGGTTTAGATGTATTATATAGAAACACCTTTCTTTATACTACAGTTCTATAACTCAATTGGCATCATCATGGTAATATTAAAAAAAAAAAAAACCTTCCCTTGAACCTAAAAAACACGTGAGGTATCAAAGGGAAAAAAGAAAAAAGAAGAAGAAAAATAGGTCTTTGGGTAATTCTATTTAGATTATATTTGGTTGTTCACTAGAAACAATCTCTTCGTTCTGAAAATACAAGACATTGATGTAATTAAGAAGTCTATTTTACCTTTTAATGTTAAATTAGGAGTTGGCTATGGCTATGGTGGTTTAGATGAATATTTGTGAGATGTATTATATAGAAACACCTTTCTTTATACTACAGTTCTATAGCTCAATTGGCATCATCATGGTAATATTAAAAAAAAAAAAAAAAAAAAGGTTTTGGGGTAATTCTATGTAAATTATATGAAACGGCAATGTATGGAATCGTTACAAGCATATCTATTCATCTTACTTTTGCTTTATGTTCTTTATTGTTTTACTTATAAAAATAAAAAGTTATGTTTTTAATTTCAAGAAAAAGAGGGTTATAGCTCTCCACCATTGTGGTGTTTACATGCCAATGAGTTGGATTCTCTATCATCGTAAATACATATTTTCTTCTATAATTATTCAACATTTGATCTTAGAGTGGCTTCCAACTACACCATCTGCTTATGCATCATAACAAGTCACTTAAAGCTATTCACTTACATTGTATTTATTATGGAGTACTAATACTACATATGTAACTGCAGATACATGAGAGGAAGGTTGACACTAAAGAAGGTCAATGCAGCTATTAAGGACACGACAACTTATGTTGGAGCAAATGTGCAGTTTATAGTAGGCGATTGATGCTTATCAATTTTTCCGTTGATGTAAATAATGAAGATTAAAAGCTGATTTTTCTTTTTTTTAGTTTGAGAAAAACATAATTACATTATACATTTATACAAACTTTTCCCGTGCAACGCACGGGTTTGCAACTAGTATATATTAAAATCCAATGCCATAGCACACGGTATCACCCATCCACAGAAAGGAAACAGGGAAAAAAGGGGGAGGTTGGGGGGGACTGTTGCAGATAAGCCTTTTAGCTATCACTGTTAAAGAGAAACAGTCAACAGTCACTTCGAATCCTCCATTTCACAAATTGTTTAATTTGAGGGGTACACCTTTAAGTGAAAAAAACTGAATTGCTAGAAAACGATAATTTTGCCAATACAAACACACACACACGTTTATGTATGTGTGTGTATATATATATATATATGGAGAGAGAGAGAGAGAGAGAGATGTTCAGCTGCAAATAAAACAAATGCAAAGATAAGAGTTTCTAAAGGTAACCCAGCTTGAGGTACTTCACGGCTTGCACTAAAACTGGAGGGGAAAGATGTCCCTATTAATTACTAAGCAGCACATGCAGACCAAAAAACAAATCTTCTTCTTTTTGTGTGTGTGTGTGTGTGTGTGAAGCCTTGCTGGCAAGTAGATCAAACTGACTGCCACACTGGAAATCTGAGTTTAAAAAGATTAAACAAGAAGTAAAACTGCAGACTAAATCATACCACTGGAGGCATTGACAACTGATGCGAGGCAGGTCCTGATGAAGGCATAGACATCGATCTAGGCATTGAAGATGGAATTGACGAAGGCATACCATGTGGGGACATTTGAGGTGGAGGGCGAGAATGCATGATGGATTTTTGGTCATATCAAGTAAGGTAATGGATGCAAATAACATAAACCAAGAAAAAAATAAAGGGCATATAACCTTTGTATTATCAAGCACCAAAAGATTCCAGAAATAGTAGTAAAAGTGAAGAAGAAATATTTTAACAACATAGGATGTGTTCAAAAATGCTTTTCTAATCTAAAAATAATAACAAATCCAAGCAATGGTATGAGATGGGCTTTCCCCTTGTAATTACATGATCCATTCAGCAAGGATTTTTGTATTCCAAGACATGCAAGCCCACATAGTGTCATTAGAAATGAAAAAAAGAGGCAAGAAGCAAGCAGCCCCCCAGCTCCTCTAGAAAAGACTCCATGAGTCTCTTTCTTCATGATTAAAGACCCTAACAGAGGGATAACATTTTTTTACTTGGCAAAACTAGGCCACTGTAAAAGATTAATCATAACTCTATACATAAAAAATGAGGACTGGATAAAATGGTCGTAAACAAGAAGACAGAATTCACCTACAAAGAAGATATCCAATAGGATACAAAGAAGATATCCAATAGGATGCCATGCAAGGTTCCTCTCAGAATTATCATGTGCATTGGGAATTTCTACCTGGTAAGTTTCATGCCTGTGCATCAGAAACAGTCACAACATACAAATTACTCCCAAATTTCTAGCAAGAATGATATAAACAGGATTAGGCATGAAAATCGAACCCTTGCCTCTGGCAGTTTTCCCCCTCTTTGCCTCTGGCAGTTTTCCCCCTCTTTGCCTTTGGCACCACTGTCTCAACTTGGGACAATTTAAAAATCTTGATAGTAAGAAATGGAGTTCAACAGCTCTTACTGGTAAGGCCTGCAGGGACAGCAAGAGTAGTCATGTGCTGAGCCTTTTGAGCTCTCTGGAGTGAGGAAGAGAAGAAAGAACCAAGAGACTGGAGAGGGCTTCACTTGTTGCCATTCACCACCAACTCCCAAAGCTCAGAGAGAGGTAGATTGACTAAGTCCTTTTCCACACATGGGCAGTGAGTTCGTTGCATCTGATGATGTAAACTTGATTTAAACTGGTGCATATGGAATATACAAAATATCCTTGCCATTGTGGAAATATTGCAAATATGCTTAGATAACAGAATGAATGATGGTTTTTTTTTTTAAACAGGTGCATATGGAATATAGATTGTTCATCTGATGATGTTTTTGATTTAAACAGGTGCATATGGAATATAGAGAATCTCCTTGCCATTGTGTTAATAAAGTACATATGTTTAGATAATAGAATGCATGATGGCTTTTTTGTTCAAATTGAACAAGGTCATGGATGCAAATAAAATTAAAAAAAACAAAATGGGAGGGGGGAAAACAGAGGAATATGACTTGGCAGTATCAAACACCAAAAGATTCCAAAATAGTTGATAAAAGTGAAGCAGAAATTTTTTAGTATCAAAGGATGTGTTCAAGAATGCTTTCTAATCTGAAAATATTGACAAATCAGTTGGAAGGAGATGAGCTTACCTCCTTTAATTGCATGATCCATTCAGCGTGGATTTTTCATTTTCCAAGACTTACAAGCCCCCATAGTTTTCATTAGAGACAAGAAGCAAGAATTCCAAGCAGCCCCACCTCCACCAGAAAATACCCCATTAGTCGATTTCTTCACGAGTAAATACTCCAACAGGGGGATGTCATTACAGAGGCCATTCCACCCAAATGTGATGTGTTCGTTACATCTGGAATGTGGCATTTAGATAATTAAAAGGATAACGTTTTGGTTTAAACGTACAAGCATTCAGCACAACCACTTCTAACCGATTTCAATACCATTTTTTAAAGTTCATGTATACATTTTACCATTTCTTATTCCATTTCCAATTCTTAGTATAAGTAATGTATGGTTTCCTTTTTCGAGGAAAGCAAAGGTAAAAAAGATAGGAATGGAAGCACAGGGCAAAGCTCTGCATTGTTCAATCAAAGGAACTCCTCTCACTAAGACTGAGAAGTGATGTCCAATCTCAAAAATGTGATAATGGAAGGCTACAAGTCTGCACTAGGTTCCACCTGCCGCTTGTCAACATTGGATTAAATAGCCTGCCATATTTCTGAAGTCAAAGATTACAATCACATCTTATAGTCTAAATTGTTAAAAGAATCAATCTGTTAGTCATCAAATACACATGCTTAATAAAAAAATAAAAAATAAAAATTGAACTACCAGAGACTTGTCATTCCCTCAATCTTCCTCTGTCTTGTTCTACCTCCAGAAGTTTGGGCTCGAAAAGAAGGCGCTGAATAATGCTGCAGGCCCCTCCAGTAAGAAAGTGAGCAAAAGAGTCAAATAACCAAAAATCCTCAAGATAAGAGGACTTTTTCAGTGACTTGGAAACGTATTAGAAATTTTTAGGAGCGTGACTGATGCAAGAGGACCACTAGGCATTGATATCACACCATGTCTTGTGTTGCACTTGTTGACAAATTAAAGTGAATCTGAACAATTTCTGGACGTAACATGAATTTGTTTTGTCAGTTTTGAAAATCATTTAGAAAAGAAGCGGTAAAATAAATTGATACTAAGCTGGTTGTAAAGAATTACCTGACTATAAAATTGAGTCATTATAGATTCTATGCAGGGCGTGTGAGACATCTTGCAACATTTTCCCCTTCTTTTGGCATCGTTTCTTTAAAAAAAATACCATAGGATCATAGATAAGAAAGGGAGGCAAGTGGAGCTTGGCCTTTATACCCCGATAACCTCTTTTCTATTACTCATGTATGAAACTAAATCCCTTCTCATGTAACTGAACAATCTTAATGTCTCTTCCTGGTTGATAAGTTAAAGGTTATTCTGCAAAAACAAATCAATAAACAACAACAATCACCAAGATTTTATTGTTCACTTAAAGAGACAAGAAATCAACAATGAAGTGTACAAAAATTGAACATCAATTACATCATTCCGCATTTTTTACAATTAGCGGGGAAGACAAAAGAAAAATAAAAATCAGGATATCACAGTAATGAACAAATGAATTGAAACAACAAAAAGAACTGTGTAGCAGAATGTTTTTCTCTACTGCTGAAAGGTTTCAAATCGTATTTAAATATTGCTTTTCATAATCCTTCAGCCCAATATCTTAACTAGAGAGAGAGAGAGATTTCAGTCACACAAGCATTCAGCATTTCCACATTTTTTTACTGATTTTCAAACATGTTATTTATTAATCCTTTTTCAATTTCGTCTTTTGTAAGTAACATATTTTCCTCTCCAAAAGTTAAAAGAAATGACAGAAAGCAATAAGGAATACTGACCAACATCATTCAATCAAAGGATTCTCTTGCATAGCTGCTGTTTGAATGTATTAAAGCAGAACTAGCTTCAAAATGCCCCAGTGTCTACCTGAGATTGTGCCCAAGTCAATTGCCAATATCACAAAAAATACTCTGTACTTGTATAACAAATTTATTAATCATCAAAGACATATGCTGGAAAAACTTACCACCTATCTTAATAATTCCGTCAAAGTCTGTGTCTCGCACTTCAAAAGTCCAAATTTGAAATGTAGTGAATGGATATGAAGCCAAGAGCAGCTCCAGTCTTCAGCAAGAACAAGAGTAGGGGAATGCTTGAATTTTGATAAAGATAGAAGGATGAGCTTTGTACATTTTAAAAGGATCAGTGGCCAGAGTAGCGCAAAAGTGATGCTGGGCAAGTGGAGCACATGTTGGTTAAACTGCAAAACAACAGGCAAAGAACTGAGTATATACATTGACATCCCCAAATTGAAAATCAACTAGTTTATAAAAATCACCATACCATTATTTTAATTGTTTTTCTATAACATGATTGGTTAATTTATCCTCAAAACCTCCTGTCAAATAATTTGAAGACTTTTTCTTTTTCTGCATCAAACATTGAGATTAGTTGTTTTTTTTGTTGGCTCTTCTTTTCTCTTTTTTGAGAAAGTGAATTTTTTCTAGATGAAGTCCAAACAATTTTATTGGTTGTATTATCATATTTTCAAGCTTTGCATAAAAATTTGAGACGAAATAAAATGATTTTGGGCAAAAGTTGATGAAGCTAGTTTAATCAGAGTTAAGAAGCTACTTAAAATGAATAAACAAATAATGTCTTGAAAAACACACAATACGAGTTAACTTAAGAAGTTTCTTGTAAGAGGTTGACTCTGCCCAAATCAGACGTCCCATAAAAACCCGTTTCTTTGAAAATGGATTTTTAATATAACAAACAAAACTCATAGTTAATATTAGTGCAGAAGAAAGTACCTCAGCTGGGAAAAAGTGCTTCTGGACTCATAGCTCAATCGATCACTTCATCCCCAATCTTTATCATGGGGATGTGAGCAATTTTAGGCCAGTCTTCCCCTTTCTCTCTTTGGCACCTTTTTTCCAGCAAAGGGCATCCGAAGAGACGTAGAGAACAAAGAGAGGCAGGCAACCCCTCTTTTGTTAAGCACTGGAGGTTGTCGCAAAACGCAATGTTTAGGTGTTGAAGAGAGGTGAGGTGTTGAAACTCGTTGAGTGATTTCAGATTTGAAAAATGTTTAATGGTGAAATTGGTAAGAGTGGGAGGCAGCAATGCCTTCTCCGGAAAGGACTCCAATTCTTCGTAGCTACAATAAATTTTCAATTTTCTGAGAGAGTGAAGAGCTTGCAATCCCCACTCCATGCGATGGGAAAAGAGTTTATGGCAGTTGCTCATTTTAAGTGTTACTAAATTGGAGGGCAAACCACCCTCAGGAAATGATTCCAGTTCTTGACAATAACTCAAAACAAGATACACAAGAGATGGGAGGAGGGTGTGCATCCCTTCAGGCAGTGACTTTAACTTTTTGCAATTGTAGATACTAATCTGTGTCAAATTTGGGGCGCACAGTCCTCCACTAGCAAAGGATACAAAATTAGGGCAATCACTGATTCGCAAAAAAGTTAGAGAAGTAAGATCCTGGTGAGATCCCTCTGATACCGAAAGAGATTCAAGATTTTGACTTTCATACACAAAGAAATGTTTGAGCTTTGGGTAGAACTCTAATGGAAAAGACCAGAGTGAATCACTTCCTCTCATTATCCTCAATGTTTCAAGTGAAGAATAGTAATGGGTGGTAATTCCTTCAATTGATTTTAATGTAGTTGCGGGTCCTCCAATAGAGAGTGAAACCAACTTAGGTGGTAACTCCTTCAACAGTACCTTATCACAATCAATTAACTGCAAATCATGGAGAGCGGGAGTCCTAGGAAGTGAAGCACCAAGCTGCTGACATTCATTAATTTCAAGATTGGTTAAAGAGGGAAGGTGATTGGGCAGACCCTTACTTAGCTTGGGACATTTAATTATGCAAAGCTCTTGGAGAGTAGAGAAAACTCCACCTTCATTTTCGTCTTCAAATAAAAACCATTCTTGCCACTCTGGCATGTCATTAAAGCTTAATGCTTCAAGGGATCTGAATGGCTTAATTGCAGAAGAAGAACCATCCCCATAGAACTCACGACCCACATGTGATACCACATGAAAGCCTTTAATTGAGAGTCTCTTAAGGACAGGTAGATGCCCAAGTGGAGGCAACGAGAAGCAATACTTACAATTGGCCAGCTTTATGGATGCCATATAGGAGAATGAACAATCTTCTAACCAATTTGGAAATCTTGTACCGCCATAATTTTGGATGGTGAGAGATTTCAAATTTTCATGAGGACACAATTGCTCAAGCACATTTCTTTCATTTTGTGAATTGTCATTGTCACGACCCCATTCGAACACCAACTCAGACAGGTCCTGCTTATCCTTCAAATTAACCTCCATAGCATCTGTAGCGTAATGAACGTTTTGCAAATTTAATATAGACAATGCTCCAGAAAGATGTTGAAGCTCCCTCAATTCTTTAATGCTAGACCCACTATGTTTGCTCACAACAAAAGTAGTTAATTTCTGGAGATTTCTCAATTTACCCATATGCAATGTCATCTCTTTCAATTTTGTTCCAGTTATATCTAAGTGGCACAAGTTGGCTAATCTCCACATCTTGGTAGGCAACTCAGTGAGGGACTTACAATTTGACAATAACAAGGTTTGCAAATTATACAAAGTACATACAGAATCTGGTAACTGTTTGATTGAAGTGTTACTGAGATTCAAATAACGTAAATGCTTCAAGTTGTCAACAGAAGTAGGTAAGTGCTTCATGTTTCTATAGGTAGTCAATGATAGCACTCGTAAGCACTTAAACTTCAATAACAAATCATCAATCATCATTGTTGATATGCTATTGAACCACCACTGAGACATTGAAAGATCTAATCCCAAGAAGGTCCGCAAATACTTGGCTTGGTGGGACACCTTAAATTTCTTAAAGGTGTCAAATTTAGTTATAACATATGACAAATGACGAGTCTTTGAGTTAATTTCACAAGACTCGTCGATCTCCAGCCTAAAGCAAAATTCTCCGGATATAAATTTTGCTAAGTCATTGACTAGATCATGCATGATGAAATGTGAAGAATAAATACTTGATCGTTGAAAAAATGACCTTGATACTAGATCATCAAAGTACCATTCACCTATTTCTTCCATCCTTCCATTTTCTTTGGATTGCTGCAATAAATCTTCTGCCATCCACAACAGTACTAACTCCTCCTTTTTAAATTCATAATCCTTTGGAAGGATTGAGCAATAAACAAAGCAACGCTTCAAATGTGATGGGAGGTAGTGGTAGCTCAATCTTAGTGCTGGAAGGATACTAATATTGCCTTCTGGTAAATCCCATATATCACTCTTCAAAATCTTTGTCCACTCCCTTGGATCTTGTTCAGAGCGTAAGAAACCCCCAAGTGCTTTTGCAGCTAAAGGCAAGCCCTTACACTTTTGGACAATTTGTCTACCAATTTCCTCTAAGACTGGGAATTCATCGACATTTCCATTTTTAAATGCATGTTTTTCAAACAACGACCAACATTCATCATTTGACAATTGCTTTAGAAGATAAGTTGGAATAGTGCATACATTTGATGCAACCTTTTTACTACGTGTCGTAACAATGATCTTAATCTCTTGTGCCCCACATCTAAAAACTTTAAGTAACTCAACCCAATCAGCATAATTCTCATTCCAAACATCATCTAAAACGAGGAAAATTTTCTTCTCCCTGAATTTCTCTCGAATTCTAATTTGTAGCAAATCCATGTTTTGAATGTCACAAGCAGACAAAGTGACTCTCTCAAAAATAGTTTTTGCTATCATGAAACTATCAAAATTTTCTGAAACGCAAACCCAAGCTTTGTGGTCAAAACTATCCACTCTTTTGTCATTATATATAAACCGAGCAAGAGTTGTTTTACCAACCCCACCCATACCCACTATGGGAACAACACAAATCCCATCTACACTTGCATCATCTGATTGGAACTTCTTAAATATCGCCTCCTTGTCCTTCTCTCTACCAAACACACCATATTCTTCAGGGCAAGAAGTTGTCAATGGTCGTGATGGTACTCGACCAACAACCTCTTTCAGACACAGGACATCCTTCAGTTTTGTAATAGATTCTAATGTGTTTAGAACCTTTTCTAGTTCATATTGTATCCTTCTGTCAAATGAATTAACAAAAGTAGAGATAAAGCCCATTACCTTACTAGTGGATTCAGCGTCTAACTTGCATCGCAAGGCTTCATAGGCAATCTCATCCAGGAGATCATCCGCAACATAAACAGCATCTTTAAGCTCATCTAGCCACTTCTTCACAGCTGGGTTTGTAATTTGCTTCTCCTCCGCATCAATGAGAACCGCATCAGCAGACATCAGCTCTATCTTCAACTTCTGCAGCAATCCATCAATGAGTTTCCTTCCCTTGAGATAGTCCAGGACCTCACGAGAAGCCACTCTGTCAAACGCCACCTGAAGGAATGCAGACAGAAACGCTCCACCCACCAGTGCCCCAGCCATGGTCTCTTCTTGGTTGAAATAGAAGTTAATGCAGAAAACAGTAAAGATCGGTTTGTGGTGTAAAAGTCTCTTCACAACTTCTTGCCAGGTTCAAGTAGATGTAGAAGCAGGTCCTTTTTCTGAGGTTCGTTGTTGCAAATGGCCACATGGGACAATCTAGCAACCGCGTGGTTGACTTGGATTCACCAACTACTTTTGAATGAATGATTAATAAAGTAGTGGTGGCAGGTGGAGAATGGAGACATGACCAATATGATTGGCACAGAGTGAATAATATAATCATAAGTTAATACTATTTGTTAGAAGAAAGTTGTTGGCAATTTCTATGAATATTCATATGATGCTGCTCAGCATCCTTCTACTTGCTTAAGATATTGAAAACAATTTTTGTTACTAATTTTTACTGAGCCGGGTCTCTAGGAAACAATGTGGCAGAAATGGTACATTTGCAAGTGCATACTCATTCATTTAACTTCTCTATGAGTAATTATTAGATACTCCCGAGTACAACCATGTGCCTAATGGTACCAATAAAAGCATATTTTTGTTAGGGCCTTAGGGATAACGTTGCTAGACTTTTATAGGAAGAATTCGGGTAAAACTATTTGCACAAATCATATGCCAATAGCATTGTTCATTTCACTATGTTTTTCCATAAACTAAAAACATCTAAAAGACGTTCTTTAAAAACGTGTTTGGATAGTGAATTTAAGACATAATTTTTAAGATTATTTTTTAAACATTCAACCAAACAACAACAATTTGCATGAACGCCCCACTTTTGGTTTTAAGTAAAAAAATGTCCTTTTATAAACGCTTACCAAACAATCCAAATACTCTAAAACCTCTAATATTATTTGCACAAATCTAACGTCATAGCTTGTGCACAAATTATAATAGCATTGTTCATTTCATGTTTCCCGCCAAAAGCGTTATAGTTCAACTCGTTGGCATATCTTAATGTTTTCCAAATAAAACATCTATGGTTCAAATCTCACTCTTCCAATTATCGCATTATAAATATATATATATATATTATGTTTCCCATAATTGGTAAGTAGCGTAAGCACATCCCACATTCTTTAGTACAGCTGTCAATGTCCATAGCGAGTAAGAAATACCTGTAAAAATGTCAAGCATTAAGTAGGTTGTTAAACTTATACTTATGACTATGAGTCAAGGTTTTTTTCTCTAAGAAGGATAAGAACAACCCACGAATTGTTAGTTTTTGTTCTCTAAATTAAACTGGTATCAGAGCCAAGGTTCACTACCTAGGCGTTTGGATTTGTTCTCTTAGGAGATTTCGGCGATTGGTTCGTGGATCTAATTGTTGGGAAGAAAGATGTCAAGTGGATCCTCTACAAAACCTTCGACAGTTAGGACTATGGTCTCTACTGCGAAATTTGAGGTAGAGAAATTTGATGGAACGAACAACTTCGGCATGTGGCAATGTGAAGTTATGGATGTTTTGGTCCAACAAGAGTTGGATATTGCTTTAGAAGACAAACCTGAAGAGATGTCTACTAAAGATTGGGAGAAGATAAATAGACAAGCTTGTGGCACCATTCGTTTGTGTTTGGCCAAGGATCAGAAGTATTTTGTTATGCGAGAGACAAAAGCTAAAGAATTGTGGAAGAAATTGGAGAACAAGTATATGACGAAGAGCGTGGAGAATCGACTCTACTTGAAGAAAAAGCTCTTCTGTTTCCAATTCTGCGAAGGTATTTCTTTGTCTGAGCATTTGAATGATTATAATAAAATACTTGTTGATTTAAAAAATTTAGACGTTGAGATTGGTGATGAAGATAAAGCTCTCTTGTTATTGAACTCAATACCTCATATTTATGATCATCTAATTACTACATTGTTGTATGGAAAGGATGAGATTAAATTTGATGATGTGTCCAATGCTTTGACTAATAATGAGTATCGTAAGAAAGATAAGCAGGCTCATAGGGACACAATCAGTGAGGCTTTGATAGTTGGTTGCAAGTCTAATAGGAATTTTGGAAAAGATGAGTGTGCCTATTGTCGCAAAAAGGGGCATTGGAAGAAAAATTGTCCTCTTTTGAAAAATATGGACAATGAGGATTCCAATGTAAGTGTTGCACAAGGCAGTGATGAGGATTCTGATTTTGCATTGACTTGTTCATCATTTGTTTGCCATTCAAATGAGTGGATTATGGATTCAGCTTCTACATGTCATATCTGTCCTATTAGGGAATTGTTTTATCACCTTGAAGAGTTCGAAGGTGGTTCAATCTACATGGGTAATGATCAAACCTGTGAGATTTTGGGGATAGGTAAAATCAAGTTGAAGTTGCATGATGGAACAGTTCGTTTTCTGACTGGTGTTCGATATATACCGGACTTCAAGAAGAATCTCATCTCAGTTGGTTTGTTAGAATCCAAGGGTTTCAAGATTGCCATGGAGAATGGAACTCTGAAGATTTTAAATGGTGCATTGGTAGTGATGATGGCCACACGTCATAGGAACTTGTATTTCCTCAAAGGAAGTACAGTTGTAGGTGGAGCAGCTACAGTTTCTGATATAATTAGGGAGCTTGCTTCAGACACTACTAGACTTTTGGGACATGCCGATGACAGTTCTTTGCAAAGGCTCATGGAGCAAGACTTGTTAAAGGATGTCAAGACCTGCAAATTTGTATTTTGTGAGCTTTGTATTTTGGGGAAGCAAATTAGAGTCAAGCTTGGCATAGCAGTTCATTTGATTAATGGTACGCTTGACTATGTGCACACATATGTGTGGGGGCTTACTAAGGTTGCTTCTTTTGGAGGTAGGAATTATTTTGTTAATGACTACTCTCGCCAAGTTTGGGTGAAGGGAACTACTGATTTGGATTTGATGTTTGATGTTCTCTTCCGCTTTGTTTGTGAATTTTTTGAGGAAGGAGATACTCTTCTTCAGAAGATTGGGACTGCAGAAGTTCCTTGGCACAAGTTCAGGCATTGCTTGGACTTGTTTGGTATTTGCAATTTGGATTAGCCCTTAGGGGCATTGGTGGAGACGACGGAGAAGTTTCAATTTGGAAGGCTTGATAGAATTCAAGCCAAGGTGAAGATTTGTTAGTTATTGGCTTGAATTGATTTCACCAAATACATTGCCACATAGGATCACAACCATTAGTAGGTGGGTCACACCTGACTTTGATATAGGAGTCCTAATTGAACTAATATTTTTAGTCTGTGTATAGCAAACCTAAAGGAATTATATTTCTACTTGAATTGATTGTGCATGGTATTGGAGTTCAAGAATATAGGACTCCTAGACTTCTAGTCCTAGCCGATTACAACAGCTCTTTGATATATATATGTTTGCGGCTAAAGTAGAAAAAGAGAGCGGTGGTGCGGCAATTTGTTTAGGTGCTCTCTCTCTTTGTTTGTCGCAACTCTTTGTGAGAGATTTCTCTCTTGGTGGTACTGCATATTTGATTGGGTACTTCTACTAGTCCCGTGTGACTTTGGTTTGAGTAGGAAGTACATCAAATATTTGTTTGGCGGTTCCTTTTGTTTTGGTTTCAGCAGAGAGCTTTGTAGAAGCATTGTGGCTTCTTTGGATTTGTGGTGCAGCTTCTTTGCTTTGGTGTGGTGCGGGTTCTTTGGTGCCGTCTTGGCAATTTGACTAGAGGAAATTCACCAATTTCTCTAGTATTTGGTTTGGGTATTTGGTATTTGTTTAGAACCGCCCACTTGAATAGAGAATAGGAATTCTCTATTATTTGTTATTTGTGAGAGAGAGCTATTTGGGTGTATTGGGGTTTTGGGATTTGAGAGTGCCTCTACACCATATTTGTAATCTTCATCTTTGATAGTGAAATTCTCCGTCGTCGCCTGTGGACTTAGGCCAAAAGCCGAACCACGTAAATCCTTGGTGTTGGTGTGATTGTTTATTTTTCCTTTACAGTTTCCTTCGTTCTATATTTGTTTTGATTATCTTTCTCAAGCCATAATTATTTTGCACAATCAATCTTGGTGTGGGAGTGCTATCCGGAGGTGCTTTCGCACAACATTAGGGATAACGTTGCTAGACTTTTATAGGAAGAATCCGGGTAAAACTATTTGCACAAATCATATGCCAATAGCATTGTTCATTTCACTATGTTTTTCCATAAACTAAAAACATCTAAAAGACGTTCTTTAAAAACGTGTTTGGATAGTGAATTTAAGACATAATTTTTAAGATTATTTTTTAAACATTCAACCAAACAACAACAATTTGCATGAACGCCCCACTTTTGGTTTTAAGTAAAAAAATGTCGTTTTATAAAAAGCTTACCAAACAATCCAAATACTCTAAAACCTCTAATATAAAGTATTTGCACAAATCTAACGTCATAGCTTGTGCACAAATTATAATAGCATTGTCCATTTCATGTTTCCCGCCAAAAGCGTTATAGTTCAACTCGTTGGCATCTCTTAATGTTTTTCAAATAAAACATCTATGGTTCAAATCTCACTCTTCCAATTATTGCATTATAAATATATATATATATATTATGTTTCCCATAATTGGTAAGTAGCGTAAGCACATCCCACATTCTTTAGTACAGCTGTCAATGTCCATAGCGAGTAAGAAATACCTGTAAAAATGTCAAGCATTAAGTAGGTTGTTAAACTTATACTTATGACTATGAGTCAAGGTTTTTTTCTCTAAGAAGGATAAGAACAACCCACGAATTGTTAGTTTTTGTTCTCTAAATTAATTCCTTTGCCTGCGTCTCTTTTTTTCCTTCCAACTGAAGAATTATTGAAATTATAGGCTGTACCACGAGAGAAAATCTCTTCTCTAAACCCATTCCTTGTGTCGTGTTCTTCATTCACTCATACTCTAATGGCTTTCTTCAAACTATAGACATATATCGTTCTTGAATTGGGTTTTGCCTATTTGGTGCATCATATCATTCTTGAGTTTTTCATATATATATATTTTTTATTTATGTTCAAGTATTAATTTGGAAGAAGAAACAAAAGCACAAGAAGAAGATTTATAATAGCAATGAGACTAAGCACAATAATTTGGATGGGCACTAAGGTTTGGATGGGACTATGTGAGTGGCTCTCTATGTGTTTCTTGTTCGCTGATGATATTGCTCGTTCTATCCAGCATGAAGACGTAGTGTTTGATTGATCCTTACATTACTTCTTTCAATGTTATTTCAGTGTTTTTCTTTCTTTTCTTTTTTTCTTTTTAATTTTTTTTTTTTTTTTTTTTTTTTTCTTCAATGTAGGACTGGTTTTGTATACTCATTGATTACGGAAAAGTAGTTATTGTTGCTTGCAGAGGTGAATTTACCTATGATAATTTTTAAATTGCTGCTCTCATTCTACGAATTTGTATCCTAGAATTAAATTTAAGAATTTTCTTAAGTTTTCTTTTTCCCCCACCCTTTTCTTTGCTTTTTTATTTCTTTGTTCATATTCAGTTATTATTATTATTTTTTTTTATGAAATCTTATTCAGTTATTTGACAAGGAAGATCAAATGATTTTATGAGGTTGATCTCAATTTTTTGTTCATTTAGGACTTCTATTCTCTCCATTCATTAATAAATTGAGAGAAAGCATTTTAAGGGGAAGATTTAGTAACCTAAAAATGAATATGATGCCAACTTGCCATATCTACAGTAGGATTAGATTTTAAACCATCATGTACATTTTTGAATTCATGAAATTAAATTTTCACCATAAAATATATGAAAAATGTTAAAGTTATTATCAATTTTATTATAAAATGCTTACAAACTGATATAAGAATAAAAGTGATTGATGTCACTTTAACAACGTAATTAATGGACGTGTGAATTACTTTTTTGTGATTAATGATCATCGATTTGTAAAACTTATATAAAATTTGTAATGTCTCTTACAAACTCAGGTCGGAAAAGGTAACGCTCAACATCAAATGAATCAATTTCAGAATATCAAATCTAAAGTTGTATCTAATAGATGTTAGATACAATCTTAAATATAAGAAATAAAATCTTAACCATAAAATAAAATTAAGGACTGGTGTTGGATTTTGGATTTTCGACTTGAACGATGATTAATATGACCCATCACAACAGTTTGCAACTTCTAAGATGTGTAACAAAAACGGAAATAAGGGAAGAAAAATTCAAATACACTTGGGTGATAAAAACACATCCTAGGGGGAATTATGAGTTTTTTCTTTTTTGCTAAATAGAGGAATTATGAGTTAGAAACAGAGTTTAACATATTATTTATAGGTTAGTACAGAGAAACTGGAACAGAAAATGTGAGAACGGTTATTAAGAGCCATATAACATCCTTAAAAACTTTATTTAATAGTTTAACATATTTTTTTTATTTTTTTATAGTAATAAGATTTTATTAAAAAGACCACCTCAAAGTGCACAAAGAGTGACTGGAGGGAAAACAAAACATCATGAAGAAATGAAACAGAACTAAAGAAACAACAAACTCAGCCAAGAGTTTGCTGTAGTGAGACCCCAAGTCCGGGACCAACCGTACAAGGAATTAACAAAAATTTCCTGAAGCTGGTCTGCAGAACGACTCGTGTTTTCGAATGAGCTAGCATTCCTCTCTCTCCAAACTGACCACATTAAGCATGAGGGAACTAAATTCCATATGCTAGAATGGTGCTTTCCAAACCAGTTCCTCCAACCCAATAAAAGGTCCACCACACATTTAATATGTAATTACATACATAACCTTTATTTCTTTGTTATTTTCTATTGAAAAAAAAAATTCTAAAAAGTTCAAGAGCTTCTATTGATCATTGGGTAATAAATCATATCAAGGAAAACTGTGGCTGTGCGAAAGTTCGCCGTATTAATAATTGGGCTGTGTACTACACTCTGCAACAGTTATGTAATTGGTCCAATTTGCTTTGGGAAAGGGGGAAAAAAAGTTTCTTTAGAACTATTCTCTGCCTCTCATTGATATAAACCACAGCCATACTGCAAACCAGATGAGCTTTAACAAATTACAACGAATCTATAACTCAACTAAAGCCATCTCATCAAACATTTGAATGATTTCATAGACCAAACAAAAGAATGACCAACGGCAACAAAAAGAGAAGAAAAAAGAAAGCGACAACATGAAAGGAATAACATTGATACAGATTCTCCAAGGGAGGATTGCCTTTCTCTTCTGGGATAGATGGAAGCGCTTGCAATGCAAAAAATGGTCTACTGAGGGGTTTGGGCATGAGGTGGTGGACCTGGTGGTGGAGGTGGATGCATTCCAGCTTGATTCCCAGACTGCAATAAGAAAGGGTAGAACACATTAGCTTCTGCTAGACTAATTTACAATTGCACACGAGCCTAGTCTCAGGGAAGTCTTGAAATAGGACTCTGACTTCACAACTTTGAAATAAACATTTAATACACATAAATTTCACAAATAAATGCCAGCTATAGTTGATGAATGATGATATTGATTATATATATTGGTAAGATCTGAACTACAGACCTAAACACAATTCAACCCCAACCTTTCCCACTTAGAGCCAAGGTTTTCCATTTTCTTTCAAGTCAATCAAGAGCAGAATGTGGTAATGTTGGTAACACCCGGAAAAAGCAGGGCCGTGCAGGGGGTAGAGTTGCTTCAAGTCAAAATTCTAATGAAAGATGCTTCCTAAGGCAAGGTGTAAACACATAATCATCCAAAAAATAGGTGTTTAACACGTAAGGACCTTAAGATAGATTTTTCATGTATGCTTAAATTACCTCTTCACACACTTATACATATCCATCAGCAAAATTTATAAGCCATATGCTCACCACTACTAAGTACTAACCTTCCTATACGAACAGAGTATTCTCTCTTTTCTTTTCTTTTTACTGGCAATAACCTACCTTTATATACAAAGTACTCTTAGTTCCCATTCCCAATCCAAGTACCACAAAAATCAAAGGCCTTATAGAAAGTTAGAAACAATGATAACTTCGGTGGGCCAACAACAAGAAGGTTGATGTATATCAGTTTTTGAAAACATGAAGGTGTTTTAGCTAGGGATTCTTGAAACAAGAACAGCTACCAAAAGCTAGTAGAGTTTATAATGCTAATAACTTTTTCCATAAATTCCTACAATAAGCAGTTCACAAAAACAACAAACCTCTCTACCCTACCTGGTAGGGATTATACCCTGGCATCATTGACATTTGTCCAGCTTGTGGCCGGTTATATGTCCCACCCTGAGGATACATTTGGGGTCCACTTGCATTTGATGGAGCCTGCATATTTGGCAAGCCATTCGGAAAACCTCCAGGGGGAGGTGCTCCACTTGTAGGCAAGGATCCGGAGTGCATAGGGTTCATGCCCATAAAATGACCTTGTTGCAATGGAGGAACAATCTGATTCATTGTGCCTTGCATTCCCTGAAGTAAGAAAAGTAAGAAATTATTGTTTTCAGTACCGATAATAGAACTTTTCAAACATGAGAAAGGGAACACTCAATAAGCAACACCCTTGAAACTCGCAATGATGAATGATTTTTCTGCATAAAATGTGAAATAAAAGGTCACAAGGGTATTTTGCAACTATAAGTTAATGAGATTCATGTTGATGAGTGATGATGACACTACAAATCCATAGAGAAAACCTTTTGAAAGTATAACCTTCTTCCAAAAGCTACATGCCACATCAAATTCAAAAAAAAAAAAAAAAAAAAAATTTGAATATATATATATATCAAAATCCAATGCCATATCACACGGTATCACCCATCCACAGAAAGGAAACAGGGAAAAAAGGGGAGGGTTGGGGGGGACTGTTGCAGATAAGCCTTTTAGCTATCACTATTAAAGAGAAACAGTCAACAGTCACTTCGAATCCTCCATTTCACAAATTGTTTAATTTGAGGGGTACACCTTTAAGTGAAAAAAACTGAATTGCTAGAATACGATAATTTTGCCAATACAAACACACACACACATGTATGTATGTATGTATGTGTGTATATATATATATATATAGAGAGAGAGAGAGAGAGAGAGAGATATGTTCAGCTGCAAATAAAACAAATGCAAAAATAGAGTTTCTAAAGGTAACCCAGCTTGAGGTACTTCATGGCTTGCACTAAAACTGGAGGGGAAAGATGTCCCTATTAATTACTAAGCAGCACATGCAGACCAAAAAACAAATCTTCTTCTTTTTGTGTGTGTGTGTGTGTGTGTGTGTGTGTGTGTGTGAAGCCTTGCTGGCAAGTAGATCAAACTGACTGCCACACTGGAAACCTGAGTTTAAAAAGATTAAACAAGAAGTAAAACTGCAGACTAAATCATACCACTGGAGGCATTGACAACTGATGCGAGGCAGGTCCTGATGAAGGCATAGACATCGATCCAGGCATTGAAGATGGAATTGACGAAGGCATACCATGTGGGGACATTTGAGGTGGAGGGCGAGATAAATGGGGATGCGGAAGCAACGGTAAATGAGATGGAGGCTGTAGTTGTCCCATATTTGGAGGGGGCATAGGCAAAGGAGCCATTTGTTGTGGGAGTGCCTGGTGTTGGTGGGGGTGTTGTTGCGAGATCTGCTGCTGATTTTGATGATATGCTTGCTGTTGATTGGCAGCAAGAAGAGAGGGATGTGGACCAGGGGGGAGAGGAGGAGCCCCTAAAGGCATTGAAACTGGAAGAGATTGCTTTTGCTCTCCCTGAGCTGATGCATCGTGAGATGAAATTGATAATGGCATCGCAACTCCAACACCAGGAATGGTTCCTTCATTTCGAGTCAACCCAGGAGGAAACGGTCCTGGAGTTGTTGGCCCTTCAGGTATTGGGAAATTACCAGTCATGCGACCACCAAGAATAGGGTTTTGCTCACCATAACCTGATACAGATAAAAATATTTAAGATGATGAAACATGTTCCCTTTAAATTTGGCTATTTCTACCTCAATTCTGAACTTTCAGAAAATGCATTGGAAACAAAAATAAATAAATTTCCATCAAGTAATGACAATACTCCTCAAGGAGAGTTTTCACTTTCCATTGGACCACACAGTCCAACAAGTCAGATTTGGAATATTGAGCCTGACCCAATTAGAGAAGACCAAAGGGGCATCTCTCTAGGTGGGTGGGGAAGGGAGTTACAACCTTGGGTCTGAACCACGCTAAATTTATCACGTGCAGTGTCTCCTGGCCTATTTCTGCACCAGAACTTTGTTGTATGATCATTGCTACCACTGCACAAGAAACCACACAAATTGATAAACAGCTGCAACTTGATGATATATGCACCAATATAACACAAAAACACAATAGAAAACAACCTACAGAGTTAAAACTAATACAGAAACAACATGAGGCCTCCAATAGAGCTCCTTTCAATTTGTATTCTACCAAGGCTAACCAAATTTGTTTTTCCCAATATTTGTGGGATCTCTTGCTTTCTCCGTCATAGAGGAAACAAATTAATTAAGTCTATTTATAAATATCATAGAATTCATTCTAAATGAATTTAACTTTACACATTCTAATAATATGGTCAAGAATCTGGAACGATAGCAAAACTAGGCCACTATAAAAGATTATTCAGAACTCTATACATATAAATAAGGACTTGCCAAGATGATCATAAACAAGAAGACTGAGTTCACCTGCAAAGAAGATATCCAATAGGATGCCATGCAAGGTCCCACACAGCATTATCATGAGCATTGGGAATTTCTACCTGGGGTGTTTCATGCCTGTACAACAGAAACAGTCATAAGATACCTTTTTCTTTTTTTTTTTTTTTTTTTAAGTAAATAAAAAATTTTATTGCAAAAGAGAAAAAGATGTCCAGGAAGTGTACAGAACAGAAACAAGATCAGGCAATACAGAAACCTAAGAAATCTACAATAGAAGAAAAAGAAACTATTCCAGCAGCCTTAGACCAGTCCAGCAAGGTTCGAAGGACCGTTCCTTTAACTTCCATCAGGATCCTTTCCTTCCCCTCAAAGCTTCTAGAATTTCTTTCCCACCAAATACACCAAAACACACAAGGGGGAACCATGTCCCACACCTTCTTAATTTTGGTGCTATGGCAACTGTTTCCCCAGCAAGATAACAGAGCAAGCACCCCACCTGGCATAACCCATTGAATGCCAAAAATACTAAACATGAAAGACCAAATCTCCATAGCAACCGAGCAATGTAATAGTAAATGAGAGATAGTCTCGCCATTCTCCTTACACATACAACACCAATCAAGAACTATTACATGTCGTCTCCTCAAGTTATCAGTGGTGAGAATACGCCCCATTGCAGCAACCCAAACAAAAAAAGCCACACGCGGAGGAGCATTAGTTTTCCAAATCCTCTTCCAAGGAACTTCCATACCAGCAAGAGGTAGGAGATGCTTGTAATATATCCTCACCTGAAAGCCCTCCTTAGAAGACCCTCTCCAACATAACCTATCCTCCCATCATAAGATAACTTCTTTCTTTTCTTTTTTTGTTTGTGTTTTTGATAAGAAAGTTTTTATCCTCGAACAAGTGACCTCCGCTCGAGGATAAAAAACAGTAAAGTGATACAAATTAATTACAAATTTCCAGCAGGAATCATATAAAGAGCCTTAAGCATGAAAATAGAACCCAAAGAAACCCAAACAGGAAACTAACAGTATTAAGAGGAGTAACAGGTGACATCACTCATCTATTTGGTCATACGAAAAGGAGTAACATTAACCCAAGGATTATATGCTAGCCACATGGAATATTAGCAATCTTACTGTAAGACCACGTAACATTTGTTCAATGACAAAGAAAAAGGAAAATAAATCAACAACAGAAGGGTGTGTACTCAGATTCCTCCTAGAGGTTACATTCTAAAATTGAAAAGACAATGAGACCAAATACCACACTCTAGGAATCCTATTCTTTTTTTTTTTTTCTCTGAATAAGAATTCTATTCTTCTCTTGCAATGATCTAAGTGAACTTTTGTTAGCATATAAAGTAATTTAATTGCAAAGTTCGCACTAAATTCACCTAAATCCACCTTCAATTTTATAATGTTACAAAGCAAATCCAAAATAGGCTAACCAAGAGCAATAGGTTTCCTCCCTTTCAATGTATTCTTTCTTTATAAAAATATGTTCAATGCACTGCACAGGAGAGAACTATGGAAGAATACAAGAGGTAAAACATGAAAAGTCATTACATGCGTTAAAAACCCTGAGGAAAAATAAATTCTATGCAACCAGTAAAGGAAACAGTTATGAATTAGAAAAGACTTTACCCAACAAGCCAGTGGAAAATGGACCCGTCAAAACTCCCACTAACAAAGTATTCCTCATGGAATGGGTGCCAAGCCAAAGCTGACAATTGAAAACAATAATGCAGCATAAGTATCAATGTCTTACAAATTACACGAGAAATGCATTAGCATATAAAACACTTACACATCACTAGCACTGCCACTAATACAAAAGCATGACAAACCTAACTTTAGTCTACAGCCCAAATAAGACCTCAAACTTTGGCAGAAAGGTTTAAGTATGATTGGTAATTATTCAGAAGAATGGTTAATGTGCAGTGCCATATTTGTCGAGAGCTGTTAATTTGACCAAAAAATCAACAAATGTTTCTTTATATTTCCACCTAAAGGTGATAGCAACACATTAGCATGCAAGCCCCACTCATGTTCCAGCATAAGTAGAGACCATGAAAACGCATGGGGCTGCAGTGCAAATGAAGTATCTTGCAAATTTACTGAACAAAACCAATCCTATCTTCAATTTTTAGCAGCTAAAGCCAATTATATGCATCTTTTCAACAAATTTATTGGAAAATTTCAAGTAAATAGTCCACTCATACTAGCTTAGCCACAGAGAATGTATTGCTAAATATAAATGGCATGCAACCAGTAACTGCAACATTTCTTATGAATGATACTAATTTCTCATGTGAAACAAGATTACGTTATCATGTAGATACAAGATTACGAATATACTGCTTGTACTTGGTAGACTTCACAATAGTCCCCAGACGGACTTTAAGATATGTATAAGTTGCACATCCAAAGATTTCTAAAAGACAGCAACCAGATGGAAAACGAACAGCAATGTATTAAGGATTAGACATGTTTTACTATACAATGGTTGGGTGGAGGTTTCGACTACATACTTACAGTAATAGTTTAAGAAAAGAATTTTTTTTTTTTTTTTTTTTTGATAGGTAAAAGATAAGTACTATTAGAAAAAGTGACGTCTTAGTGTGCAAAAAGCATGAACACAAGAGCATCAAATATTTACAAAGGAAGAACTAATAGGAATTAAAGACAGAGAGGAAATAAAATGAATGACGGTAGTACTAAAAGTGAAACCCCAAGCGTGAGACCAATCGAACAACGAGGTGAAGTAGTCTATAAATTGACACTCGGTTTAAGAATTTTGTCCCTAACTTTTCTAATTGTAGTAATCAAATCAATCAAGGCAAATTTCATGGCTCTATGAGAGGCCTTTTTTAATTTACAGTAGGTAACATGACAATATCAGGAGTCCCAGCTTCCTTCCACCACCACCATTGGTGAACTTCAAGTATTTCTGAGCAACAGTAGCTTTCAGCATGGACAAATAGTTCACATTAGAAATGGGTTAACTGCTTTCACATTACCTGTAATTAGTTAAAAGTCCTTTGAACAGCCTCATTTGGAATGGGTTAACTATGTTTTCACCATTGAATACCTTCATTGCTTGTACTGGAGATCGGTAAATTATGCATTAATATGCAAAAAGAAAGGCTAGAATGCAATAACAGTTGAATAAAAATGAATGCCTTGTAATTTTCCATAACAAGCACATGGCTTCATTCAATATATTTATACTTGCTCACATCAATTTGCAACATTTTCAAATGCTTTAGTAAAATTAACATAATAAACATAGCATTCTTCCACATAATTCTTCTAACACAAGGGTTTGCATTAGGAGAAGGCTGTCACTAACCAGTCACATCTTTCCTGTGCCCACGGAAAGATTCAAGCTCCTTCATAGCCCTAATGTCATAGAGCTGCAAATGCAAGATGCAAGATCAGGATCAGAGAGATAAAGACAGAGGAAAAGTGACAAAAACACATAGATAGCTATGCAATAAATTTTAGGGTTATATACAAATATCAGCCCCTAATGTTTACACAAGTTGCACGTTTGATCCCTAATGTTTGAAGCACAATTGGTCCCTAAATTGCACCATTTAGGGACCAATAGTGCTCACTTTTTGAAACTTTAGAAACCAATTGTGCTCACTTTTTGACACTTTGAGACTAAAAATCACCATAGGGACCAATAGTGCACGATTTTGAAACGTGAAGGACCCATTGCGTGCATTTCAAACATTAGGGACCAAACGTGAACGTTAGAGACCAATAGTGTATTTAACACTAAATTTTAAAAACAAACAATATTGGCCCTATCAACTTAATTGACAGTTTTAAGAGGAGAAACATGTTATCTACCTTGATGATTTGATCCTTTGAAGCAGTTAACACCCAGTTTCCATTTTCGTTCCATTTGACACAAAGCACCATGTTTTTGTGGCCATGGCTGCAAAGAAGATGTATGAGTCCTCACAAAAATTCAACTAATAAACTAGACTAAGGGTTTTGCAATGAAAATATAGTACTAACAACGAAGAAAGCTCTCTTCCCGTTTTGGCGTCCCAAAGTTTCACAAGGTTGTCTTTCCCACCTACATAACAACCAATCAAACAGTGATAAATGTTTTTTGATAATGCAACTAACACGAAGATTTGAACAAAGTTCACAACAGAGCCATAGTAAACACCAGAAACTAGCAGAGATTTTGTAGGGTGCCAGTCAACGCTCTTCACATCCCAACCATGGCCTGCCTGAGTTCAAACCCCACATAGAAAATTCTTAGGTTACTTCATGCACATAAAACAGATATATAACAAAAAAGAACATACTAAAGGATTTAATTTGACATCAAGCATGAATAAGTTTATCACATTGTTCAGCTAAAGAATAAGAGGAACAATCTGCTAGAAGAATATGAAAACAAGCAATCACAGCAAATGGGAAACTACATATGTATGAGAAGCAAGATGCTAATGAACAAATGTTCCAAAAATTATAAATCTTAAGGATGTCAATTAAAATATTTTTAAGAAGTATAAATAAATACACACATTCGATAGGGAAAAGAACTAGAAATATTACAATCTAATCAGTTCGTGACTTCCAGAAGTAACTGACATCAATGGTTTTACAATCATATTCCTTCACACCCTTTTTGAATGGGTGAATGCGTCAGGGTAATTTTCTTTTCATTCTTTGTTAGACATGCTTGATAATTGTTCTTATGAGTGTAATTGACATATATCATTCTTTTGAGTATTCGAAGCACATTACCGGACAACGAACGCTCTTCTTGGCACCGCGCAAAATCCCAAACTTTAACAGTTGTATCATCTGAGCAGGAGCAGAACTTCAGGTCTGTCCTACAAAAGCTGTTCAAACAGTCATTAATGATATGCCTCATGGAGAATACTCATCAAGAAAATATAATACATAAGAATAGCTACCTTAAGTCCCGGACAGATTCTTTATGAGCAGATTTATTGGCCTTAACGTTATTCATGTTGTTCTGCCAATATCTACAAGTTCCCACCATAAATCAACCAATACATTTGTAAATTTGAATGAGGTCATGTCTTCAACAAAATTCAAATAATATTAAAAAAAAAAAGTTATGTGGCTGAACAGCACTGAAAATTCTATAAGAAACATATTTACTTTATTGCACCCCCATCGTCACCAGAGACCATCCAGTTATCATTATGACTCCATACCATAGACCTGATTGCTTGATCATGGGCCTACACAGTAGGAATTTCAAAAGCTATTAATATGGCATCTATTTGAGGAACAAAAAGTGAACACGTAACTTAATACAATTATGTACCTGAAGAATCATTTCAAAATTAAATGACAGTCCATTCCAAAGAGTGAATTCCCCACTTTGAGAGCCTGTGATTAGTCGCCTCCCAGTAGGAGTCCACTTTGAAAGAAGAAAAAGAAAACACATCAGAATCAGTTAACAGCAATCTAGTGCTACAAGAAGACAAGAATAATCCAAAAATGTTATGTCAGAAACCAAAAAGTATACAAGCATAATCCATAAAATCATACCAATAGAGTATAATAAAAATAGCTAATATGTCAGCATCAAATCTGATACAGGACATACCATCTAACTGGTCTCATTCAAAATAACTCCATATTAGTCAAACAAGATTTATGGATGGCATTAATGCTTCCCATTTGCTTATATTTCCCTGTCTTTTAACATCTATAGGTCACATTAATTTAAGCCATTAGCCAAAAGGAACAATAGATTGGGGCAGTAGATTGTAGGACATGTCATTATAAATCATGTAATACGTGACTTCAGAAGTCTGCCAACAGACACGTAAGGAGAATCCACCAATCATCCTTTGGAGGCCCACTCTGGGATGGTCATCATAGTGTCACTTAATTTACAGCCAAGATTCCCCGGTGAACTAGAGCACAAGGAGGCATTCTTTCTTTTCTTTTTTCTTTTTTGATAACGTAGGGAACCTTTGTTGGAATTAGAATAATTATCCTGTGACTTATGTCACGTGGGCTTTTGTTTAGGCTTCTAGTTAGGCCTTATGTTTGGCCTATTATTGTGTTTCTCTGTCTTTTGTAACCCTAATTTGTTAATATAAATATACCTGACAATCTCTTTTATGAGATATGTCAATTACACAAATATTGTGAATTTCTATTACCTTAATAAACAAAGAGCCCTTTGGACTAGACAGTAAAACCTATGGGCAATTGACCTCACTTGCCAAAACCAATTTCTGAGTAATCCAAGGGCATTCACCCCCGATGGGCTGATCAGAAGGAGGCATTCTATTTATAGGACTCATTTCCAATTTTCTTTTTTTTTGCACCATTGCACTTCTCTTCTTTTCTTTTTGGGACCATTTTTCTTGAATCACTATGGATGGACAACACATTGTGCTCTGGACACAGTAAAAGCCATACCCAAGCTACCAAGTGCAAGCCATACTAGCAGTTTTTTTTCCTCCATGGCATACGTAGTAACAATGTTTGCATGTTTAGAAAGCCTTTTAACAAATTGGTGTCTTCATGTCACATGCATAGGCTCACACTTGTCTTGTTACACAAATCAAAAGCATCCAACAGCTAAATTGCTTCTTCTATAAAGAGACCAATCACTCCAAACCCCAAATTATTTACCAAAGGTAGAATTCTAAAAGAGAAAAGAAACACATATAGATGAAAACACACAGTTAAGACAAATTATTTACCAAAGTATATAATTTGGGAAAATTAGGTTTCAGCCTAACTTACCAAAACCCGATTAATTGAACAACGGTTTTTGTTCAAAGATGTATGTACAAATTTTGCGGCAAAGCTTGTAGATGGATTATCTGAATAGGCAACTGTCGGCAACATCTGCACCAAGGATTAACACAAGATAAAATTTTAACATTTTAACTATTATAAGTGAACATACATCAAGTTCATAATAATGATAATGCCACCGCCATGCTTCAAGTCAACCATGCTTTTCCCATTACAACAAAATATATATATAATGTTGAATGTTACTGACATCGATCGCTGCTGCTGGGGTAGGTTGCAATGCTGTCCTATCCCTTGAATCTCGTTGCCACATACGAATCTGCGGAGTAGTTGATATGAAACAAGTTACTCAACCCCTATAGGAAATCATAAAACAACAAGACAATTTATACCAACATCCCTTGAAATGAAATAGCTTCTGAAAATCAAAATAGATATAACAATAACAAAGCCTTAAACCCAAAAATTTTGAGATCGGCTATGGACCTCAACAGACTTATTGGGGTTGACAACATGTATTATTCTCCGCCATTCTATCCTATCCAAAATCATATTCTCTGTCACCTCCTTAATTAACACATCATATTTTACTATTTCTACTGATGTTATTTTCGGAACATTTTAGGTCTTCCTCTCCCTCTTTCCGTTCACTCAACTTATATCAAATCACCCTTTCTCATTGGTGCGTTAATTGTTCTTGCTTTGCACATGATCAAATCATCTCAAGCAACTCTCCTCATATTTTCATCAATAAGAGTCACACCTATCTTTAAATGAATTTCTTTAGTTCATAACATTTCCTTATATTTCAACTTATCCATCTTAACATTCTCGTTCAACTACACTCATTTTACGAACATGTGACTTTTTAATAGCCCAAGATTCGGTATAATCCATCAAAAAGCAACTTATTCATTCCTATTCAATGGCAAAGGAAGTATTGCTAAAAAAGCATACACTGATAAGTGGAAAGCTATTGAACAAGGAAAGGCTTCACATTGATTATCAAAATAAACCATCTAAAAGATAACCAAAAAGTGTCTTTATACTATCAAATATGGTAATTGTGTTGATAGAGAAACAGGAGATGAAAAGTCTCATAGGTAGTAATGGACCGCAGAATTGCCTTAATTAAAAATAGGGTACTTATATCAACTGGCAGTTACTTGATCCATTTTAAAAAATGAATTTACTCAAACTATAAATAGAGGATACCTCAGTTCAAAATCAGACGCTTAAGACAAATCCAGCCAAATCCACAAGATGCTAACAGATACACACATAAGAAAGCCGAACGGTCTCTTTATACATCGATATGGAATTTGGGCTAAAAAATTTAAATAAAAGATTATCGAAGCAAAAACAAAGAAGAAAAAAAAAAGAGTAAAGTATTACAATATCCAGCTGAGAACAGAATATTGCCACTGCTGCCAACCAGACCAATCTCATAATATTTTATTAATCATGATCTGGCTATGAAGATATAGTCATCAGAATCAAGGGGAAAAAAAAATAGAATAGGCTTTGCCACCATTCAAATGTGATCTAAACAACACACAACACAACTATAGATCTGCACAAAAAAAGCAGAAAACAAAATCTCCAGTGAAAAGGCAGTGACAGTGAAGAAAAGGCAGTTTCTTTAATTCACCTAATCACTTGAAATTTCAACATTAGTTTCTTCATCCCTCTATTGCAGGACAAGCGACAATCATATAATTTGGAGGAAAAGAAGGGACAAACTCGGTTAAGAAAAGGAATATGGAAAACCCAGAGAGAAAAGAAGAGGAAGAATCCAGACGAACACATGCATCATGGGATTTCAACAAAATCCATAGGACGTATTTGGTAAATTTTCATTTTAGATAACAATTGATGCCCATACCAACTAAGACAGCCCAATAATGATTCAGATGACAGAAGTGTCAACAGAGGAATTCATACAAATTGTAAAAATTTCAACAACAAAAAATGCCACCTGTAGCTGAGGTGTGACAAAATCTTCAGATATAACCCAAAAATTTGTGGATGATTGTCCATTACAAACATTACCTGCATATATCGCACAACAGTGCTAGTATAATCAACTGCCCTCCTCTGGGTAAGCTTTCTCATTCTTTTTGCAGCAAAACTATCGCCATGTGCTGCAACAACCATTTGTTACTAATTAGAAACAAAGGAAACCAAAAGAACAATCATTATGATCTACACCATCAACATTTTTTTTTGATAGGTGTCTACACCATCAACATTTTTTAAGTAAAATTTTTCACTATTCTTGATTTTTTTTTATCAATAAATAAAAAATTTATTGCAGAAAGAGTACACAGGAAGTGTACAGAAAAATACAAATCAAGCATTACAAAAATCTAAGAAATCCAAAACACAGTAGAAAGACATCATGCCAGAGGCATTAGCCCAGTCCATGAGGGTTCTTAGAACTGTCCCTTTAATCTCTAGCAAATTCCTCTCAACCCCCTCAAAATTTTATCACTATTCTTGATATGAGACAAAACAATCATACTTTTTCACCTTAGCCTCACTTTCAAGGTCCAAAACTACAAGGCTAATACACTTGAGGCTACTTCGACATGGTAGGATCCTGTTACACATTTCTCTCACTCCTTGAGACTCATTTCATGCTTTTTTTTATAAATATATCTTTATCTGAAAGAGGAGATAGTTTCAATACACATGAAATGTGTCAGAACTGCTCCTAAAGATTTAGGGTAAAACTTAGGTACAGTTCCTTAGGTCAAGTACATTAGGTTCCTAGTTGAATTCAAATACAATGAATTTAAATATTCTTGGAAAAGATAACATTGTTTATATTTCATTGGTTAATGCAACCATGTGTTTGAATTCAATTGGAGAACCTAATGTA
>OU015762.1:7316042-7367168 GCA_907173295.1 Fagus sylvatica | reverse complement strand
TTTTTTATATATAAGTAATAAGAATTTACACAAGAGATATACTAGGAAGAAAACAAAGATTAAAAAGGAGAGCAGCTATCTATAAAATGTGATTGTTGTAGTGCTAATCAAAATCATTGTCTTGTCAGTTTCTAAGTATTTTGCAATAAAATTGATAGTAGTTTTAGGCTTTCCTCATAACAGCTACAATAGCTTGACCTCTCTTTTATCAAAGTCAAAAGTACCAAAATGAATTAGTCTCTACAATTGCAATTTATACACCATGTTATTGGAGTATTGCTGTTGTTGACCAGAAATTGCTAGTAAGAATTGTGTACCTTGACTAGTCACCAGACATTGTCTATTTTTAAAACACCATGTTATTAATCTGCATCATCTCAGAAATTAAAAAAAAAAAATTCTTTGGAAGAAATGCTTTTATATATAGGTAAATTTGCGCGGGAAAAGTGGGTAAGTTTGTTAATGCTGAGCTGGCAAGAAATGCTGAAATGGAAGGATTGGTCATAAATGAAGTGGGTTGTGAGCCTATTTGCAATAGCCCAAGCCCAAGCCCACACTTTAGCAGTTACCAACCCAAAAGACACTCACCAACTCAACTGGAGGTTGAGTCCTAATTTTAGTCCTAAGCCCTTTAAATTCTCAACTATTGGGTTGATCTTGCTAACTTCCTAGACTGGGTCCAAGAAGCTTGGAATACTAATGTGGAACGCTTTCCTATGTTCCAACTTTATTCTAAGCTAAAGGTTGTAAAATGGGTATTAAAGAAAATGAATGCAGAAAAATTTGCCAATATTTCTCAAAGGGTATTCAAAGCTCGACAGAAATTGGAGTTAGTTCAAAAGCAAAAATTTGGCAATATGTCTCTATCAATTTGTCTCATTAAGTAAAGCAGAAGAGGCTTTCATTAATCAAAAGTCTAGGAACAATTGGTTTAAGCTAGGTGACCATAACACTAACTTTTTTTTCACTAGGTTGTAAGTGTAAGGAATTGAAAGGCCAAAAACTCTATAAGGTGCCTAATCAATGATGCAGGCCAGATAGTGGAGGATCCTGATTCAAAATTAAAGAATTGGCAATGAACTTTCATAAGTAGCCTTTTAGCTCCTCTAGACTTTTCAATGAATTTAATGCTAATAGGGTCTCTAACCTCTTGAATTCCCAAATCACTTGCAAGCAACAGGGACTTATGCAAGATGAGATTACATATGCTGAAATTAAAGAAAGAGAATTATATAGATATTCAACACTAAATTAATACATGAAAAATAAAACTAATGTTTATTCAAAATTCAATGTTAACAAATTAAAAATAAAAGAAAAGACATAATAATTGTTTCTTAATACAATTCAAGTTTCAATTTAATCATCAATCAAGATTTGATTCCCCTTTCTTTTAAATCCCAAAAATCATCTATGATAGATTATGTACTAAATTTCGCAACAATTTCGCATGACTTTAAAGCTAGAAATTAAACTATCCTAAATTCTCTAATATAAACAAACTATCTTGTCATATCCTATTTGGTACTTGTTGAGAGATAACACATTGGGGAGATTCCAATTGAAACTTTAAGATAACATATAGGGACATCACTTAATCCAAAAGCTTAAACCTATAGAGTTGTGCCTAATTATGTTACGTCAATTCATCAACTTCTTCTTTTTGTTTCTTTTCTATGTGTATACCTAACACTATCTAATTCCAACCACTATAGTTGTCTTTTATTTGTTGGTTGAACTTGTTTGTCCCATTCAAACCACAGTTATGCAATTTGACACCTAAAACGTGGTGTCAAGCTTTCTAGACATCAATCCATCAATTATTTAAAGGTTTCCAATCCCACGATGGATTTGGAAACATTAGAAACAAAAATGCATGGTTGATTCCTTCAAACTCAATTATGCTAGTGGCCCATTTTATATTGTTGCTCTCTCTCTTTCTTCAAACTCAATTATGCTAGTGGACACTTTTATATTGTTGCTCTCTCTCTCTCTCTTCCATCATCTCCGAATTAAATTTATGCCAAGTGGATTCTTTCACCAAGTAAGTATATTGAATAATTTCGTTTTTAGATGTTAGTGGTGGAGTTATTAAAGAAAAAAATAATATACATGTCATGGGGTTTGGTAACTCTACTTGTACATTGGATTCCAACAACTAATTTGTTTTATTTTTCATTTGAAGATGAAATCCTACTCTAAATACATAGACAAGATATATGAGGGAGAGAAAGATCGAACTCAAATCTAACAATGGAAAATTGAGAGATTACCATTTGGCCAAATGTCTAGTGGGCTCGATCCCAATTTCTAACAATTGTTATTATGCACCTAATCCGCAGTACCCATTTTTTATACTTGAATTGTTATTTTTTTGTTAGGTAAAAATTGGGGAAATGAGGAGGGGGTTTCAAACCCCAAGTAGTAGTCATCGTAGAGGGTGCGAGTGCTATGGCCAAAAGTTTGAACCCCCATTAATCCATAAATTATATATTGGTTTCAATCCACATTACACGATACATTTGGGAACACTACAAAGTACAAACTGGATACATCACATGGTTGATTACCCCAATAATATTGATTATTCATTCAAACCCAATTATGCAAGTGACCACTTTTATCTTGTAACACCCACTATGCAAGGCAGCAAGTGGCCACTATTTGATATTGCAAAAATCCCTCACATTCTATTAAAATATAAATAAAAAATCCCAATTGCAATTGCAATGTAATGTAAATGAGGAACGATTATACGAATATCCACTTTAGTCTCATTAAAATATTCTCCCTAATGAAAGACCTGATTTAAATACTCTTCCAAACAAAAAATATTCTCCCTATTTAATTTCCACTTGAGTTTTAGTATTATAAGTACTATTAGATATTGACAGAGCAAAAAGTATTAGATATTGATTTAATGGACTCACTTCTGAATAATCAAGAGCTAGAAAATTAAGCTTTGTATTCTTCATAATTTGATTGTTAAGTCATTGAGTAGAGACTATCCAGCAAGACCAGTTCCACTCAAAGATAATTGTAATCAAATAAATGAAACCTACACTAAGAAGAATACACACACGGCTCTAAACTCTTGCTGTCAAAAAGTGTGTGTTTGTGTTGAAGAAGTCTTTGGCTTCACTACTTACCCCCAAAAAAGAAAAAAGAAAAAAGGTTTCCAAGAGTCTTTTTTTGTGTAATTAAAGGTTTCCAAGAGGCTTTCATGAAACAAAATTCTGGAACACTTGGCTTAAGCTAGGTGACCATAACACAACTTTTTTCTCAATGTTGCAAGTATAAGTTAGGCCAAAAACTCTATGAGGTGCCTATCCAATGATGCAAGGCAGATAGTGGAGGATCCTGATTTTATTACAGAATTGGCAATGAACTTTCATAAGTAGCCTTTTGGCTTCTCTAAATCTTTCGATGAATTTAATTCTAATAGGGTCTTTAACCACTTGAATTCCCAAATCACTTGTAGGCAACAGCAAATTATGCAAGCTGAAATCACTTGAATTCCCAAATCACAATTATTATTCTTTATGAAAGATGACAAATCTCCCAATCTTGGTGGCTTTACAGCTCTATTCTTTAAGCGAGCCTAGTCTATCATTCTTGTACAAGAGGACGTGCTAGCAGCAGTACATTCCTTCTTTAGATCAGGTAAAATGTTTAGGGGAAGTTAATGCAACTATTATCACTCTAGTCCCTAAGGCGCCTAATCAAGAAAATTTGGGGAATTTCGATCAATATCCTTTTTAATGGGTTGAGAACTTGCTTGGCCATGAAATTTAAAAAGTTATACTTTCACCTTTTATTTAAAAGGTAATAATTTTTTCATCCTACCATTTATTTTTAGTTAAATTTATTTCAGGTCACATCAATTTTACATTATTACTCTGTTTGCTACACATGCAATTTCTTTAACAGTATACAGACACGATAACAAAATTGATGTCTTTTAAAATTTTCAAGGCTAAATTGTAATGTTTGAAATTAAAAAAACCAAAATCAATTTCGAACCCAAATTTCAAAGATAGGAAGTGTATTTTACGCTATGTATATATGTGTATCGTTGAATTACTCACCTGTTTTAGACATTTAAAATACTCTTAAATGAGTGAAAAGTTGTTTAAATTACAAAGACACTTGACATAAAATTAAAGCATTTAAAATTTAATTTGAGATTCCATCCATTTTATCTTTCACCCTTTTTGTCCTTACTTTGAAACCGCGTAGCGTGAAGAAAAGTCTTACATAGCCAGACCCACCAATTGACAAAGCAAAAGAAAAAATATAGAAAGCACTTTCAGATTTCTTCAACTTTCACAGAACAAAGTAAACCTTTCATTCTTAAGTCCTAACTCAATTTAATTTCTCTGTTTATCAAAACAAAAAAGTCCTAACTCAATTTTCTGTGGAGTGTCTCTTTGATTACTTCATTTCCCATATTTCCTTCTTTCCCACGAGCGAATCATGTCACTAATCGAAGAGGCTGCTCTTTCCGTTTTGTTTGAGAAGCTGTTTGACAAGTTAACCTCCTCTGATTTGTTGAAGATCTTTCAACAAGAGCAAGTTGATGCTGACTGCCAGAAGTGGAAGAGAATGTTGCTGAAAATCTATGCAGTTCTGGATGACGCAGAAGATAAGCAGGTGACAAGCAGGTTGGTGAAGATCTGGCTGGATGAGATGGAAGACTTGGCTTATGACGTGGAGGACATCTTGGATGAGTTTGCTACTGAAGCTTTGCGACGTGAGTTGAACCCGGAGCCCAGCAAAAGTAAGGTACAGAAGTTCATCGATTCTTGTGTTGGTTCAAATCGACGTTTTGTTATGTCGATGCGGTCCAAGATGGAAGATATCGATACAAGGCTGCAAAGAATTGTGACAGAAAAGAATGTTCTGGAATTGAGAGAAAATACTAGGGGAAGGACTAGAACAACAAGATCAAGGGTGCCCACAACTTCTCTAGTGAATGAAGGTCATACTTATGGCAGGGATGAAGATAAGAAGGCTATTGTCGACTTGTTGCTGAGTGGTGAATCGAGTAACACTCGACTGGGCTTGTGTTTCTCAGTGATTCCCATACTTGGTATGGGGGGATTGGGTAAGACAACTCTTGCCCAACTAGTCTACAATGACGATAATGTGAGCAGTTATTTTGACTTGAAAGCATGGGTTTGTGTTTCTGAAGATTTTGATATCGCAAGGGTGACAAAAGAAATTCTACAAGATATCACTTATGCGACCTGCAATGATAATGATTTAAATTTACTTCAACGCAAATTAAAAGAGCAATTATCAGGCAAGAAGTTTCTCCTCATTTTGGATGATGTTTGGAATGAAAACAACGATAACTGGAGCAACTTACGCAAGCCTTTTGAATTTGGCACTTTAGGAAGTAAGATTATTGTCACGGCTCGGAATGATGGTGTTTCATCAACAATGGGAGCTACTCAACCTTACAAGTTGAAGGAGTTGTCAAATGATGCTTGTTTGACCATATTTACCCAAAACGCATTAGGGACAACAGATTTTAGTGCACATCCAGAACTTGAAGAAATTGGTAGAAAAATTTTAGAGAGGTGTAAGGGCTCACCTTTGGCAGCAAAAGTACTTGGAGGCCTTTTATGCACTACACTTGATCGTGATGAGTGGGAACATGTGTTAAACAGCAAGATTTGGGATATTCCAGAAGAGAAAAGCAATATTTTTCTAATTCTTAAATTGAGCTATCAATATCTCCCTTCACATTTAAAGAGGTGTTTTGCTTATTGTTCACTCTTCCCAAAGGATTATGAATTTGAGGAGAAAGAGCTAGTCTTGTTATGGATGGCAGAAGGCTTGGTTCAAGAAACAAAAGGAAACAAGCCTATGGAAGATCTCGGTGGCGAGTGTTTTCGTGATCTGTTCAGAAGATCATTTTTTCAACAATCAAGCAGCAATGAATCACTCTTTGTCATGCATGATCTCATCAATGATCTAGCTCAATGGGCAGCAGGAGGCTTGTGTTATAGATTGGAAGATACACTGGATGGTAATAAGGAATCCAAGATTTCTACAAAGGTACGACATTTCTCTTACATTCAATGTCATTTTGATGACATCAAAAAATTTGAAGACTTTCCAAAAGATAGGCATTTACGGACCTTCTTGCCGTTATCGAAAGAAAATTGGTGCCACTTAACAAATCATGTTCCTAATTGTTTGTTGCCACGGTTAAGATGCTTACGGGTATTATCTTTACGTGGATATAAAATTTTTGAGGTACCAAATTCAATTGGTGATTTGAAACATCTAAGATATTTCAACCTTTCTGGTGCTATGATTACAAGTTTACCGGAATCAATAAGTTCTTTATACAACTTGCAAACATTGATATTGAAAGGTTGTTCTCGTCTCATAAAGTTACCGGAGAAAATTGAGAATCTAGTCAATCTTCGACATTTGGATATTACAAATGTGAATTCAATCAAAGAGATGCCGGTGGGAATAGGAGAATTAAAGAGCCTACAAACACTAACTAATTTTGTTGTGGGTAAAGATCCTAGATCGAAGATAGGAGGCTTGATGAACTTGAAGTTTCTTCAGGGAAGACTTTGTATTTCAAGATTGGAGAATGTGCTTGATCCTGAGGATGCAAGAAGGGCCAACTTAAATGGTAAGAAGAATTTAGATGAATTAGCGATGAAATGGGAGTCTGCAGATGATGATTTACAGGATGCAAAAGTTGCGATGGATGTTCTTGACATGCTACGCCCTTGCACAACGGTGAAAGAACTTTCAATTGATGGCTATGCTGGTGTGAAATTCCCAACTTGGTTAGGACATCCTTCGTTTTCTAATATGGTGCTCCTAAGGATTGAAAGTTGTAGAAAATGCACCTCCTTGCCTGCAATTGGACAATTACCATCTTTGAAAAACCTCGTCATTATAGGAATGGCTAATGTGCAGAGAGTTGGTCCTGAGTTTTATGGGGAAGGTTGCTTGAAACCTTTCCAATCTTTGGAGACACTTTGCTTTGAGGATTTGCAAGAATGGCAAGATTGGATTCCTAGCAGAGTTGAGTACGAAGGATTCCCTCACTTGCGTGAGCTTTCTATTTCTCGTTGCCCCAAGTTGCAAGGAAAATTGCCCTACCATCTCCCATCATTGGAAAAGTTTTCTATTCGTAAATGTGAGGAATTGGTTGTTTCAATTCCAAGCCTTCCAATGCTTCATAAATTAGAAATTGTGGGATGCAAAGAGGTGGTGCATAGAAACATGGTTGAGTTATGCTCGCTGAAGTCAATTGTTTTTTCTATTCCAGATCTGAAAAGCTTGACAGAGGAGTTCATGCACGGGTTAGTGAAGGTAGAAAATCCGACGATAGATGATTGTAAGGAGCTGACATCTATGTGGCAAGACAAGCTCATGTACCTTGTAGCGCTCGATATCCGATCGTGCCCAAGTCTCATCACCCTTAACTTGATGTCTACGATAAGGACACTAACAATTAAAGGTTGTAGTGCTTTGCAATCCTTGCCAATTTCCAATTGCAAATGCCTAGAATATGCAACTATTGAGGAATGTAATTCTTTGACGTTCATTTCTGGAGGCCAACTACCTTCGACTTTGAAAAGGCTAGAGATAGGAAGTTGTGAGAAATTGCAATCGGTGGTAGACGAGGGAGAGGCTCCTTCTTCTTCTTCCTCTCTATTGATGAACGAGGAGAATCTTAATACATCTGTTCTTGAGCAGTTGAAGATTGTGGGTTGTTCATCTCTAAAATGTTTATCATCAAGAGGCGACCTGCCTACCACGCTTAAAATCCTTGAGATTCAGACATGCTCAGAGTTGACATCCTTATCATCAAGCGGCCAGTTACGTACAACACTCAAACAGCTTTCTTTATATAATTGTCCAAAGCTGGAGTCAGTAGCAGACAAGTTACATGATAATGCGTCTCTTGAACGTCTTCAAATCTGTTATTGTACAAAGCTTAAATCCTTACCGGAGGGCCTACACAAACTCTACCACCTCGATTTGATCTGGATAGTGGGGTGTTCTAGTCTTGTTTCCTTCCCTGATGGAGGGTTGCTCCCTACCAGCCTGAGAGAGCTTTCGATCTTTAGGTGTGAGAAACTCGAGGCCTTGCCCAACTGCATGCACAACCTCACCTCTCTTCGATTAAGTATAGATGGTTGTGGAAGCATCATATCCTTTCCGGGAGAGGGTTACCCCACCAACCTAACATCACTTTATTTGATGGGGGTGAATATCTGTAAGCAAGTATTTGAGTGGGGATTGCACAGACTCACGTCTCTTACATATCTCTCCATTGAGGGTGGATTTCCGGATTGGCAGTCGTTTCCTTCTGAGGAGGAAGATGGGAAGATGATGATGACGTTGCCTACCTCTCTCACCCAACTGTGGATCGGGTACCTTCCAAATATAATATTCCTATCCTCCAAGGGCTTTCAAAACCTCTCTGCTCTTCAACGACTGTGTATCGTCAATTGCCCTAAACTCGAATTCCTCCCAGAGAAAGGCCTGCCTCCCTCACTTCTAAAACTTAATATTACAGATTGTCCTCTGTTGAAACAACACTGCAAGAAAGGCAAAGGGCGAGAGTGGTTAAACATCGTCAACATCCCTCGAGTTCTGATTGATCACAGGTCCGTATATGAGGCGGAGGAGGAGGAGCAAGAATGTAGAATAGAATCCAGGTTTTCAACACGAAGAACCCTCTCTTCTTCTACGTCAATCTCGCTAAGGTATATATATATATAACAAAATTGTACAGTGGAAAATATCTTCCAGAGGAAGACTCTAGAAGAAGAGAGAAAGATTAAGCAAAGCTTAATTGTGAAGTTTTCTCTATTCACTGTAATAAATGATCATTAGAGTTTCTGCATATATATACAAGGAAGACTCTCTGCATAAGTTTGTTTTAACTAATTCCTCTACTGTTAACTGCTTCTTAATACATCTGCAGTTAACTAATTCTATTAACAAGAATGTAATAACAAATGGAAAGAATACACGTGTAAAGGAAATAAAACAGAAAGCAGAAAACACTCAAATGGGTTTAATGAAACGGTGCACTTTAGTGTTGAATTGAGTCTTTAGTTAAACGGTGCGTTTGGGCCTTCTTCTCTAGCTTCAGCTGCTCTGCTTCTTCTCTAGCTTCAGCTGCTCTGCTTGTTCTTCAACACAGCACTTGAGCTTGAGCTCGTAATACGCCCCCTCAAGTTGGAGAGTGAATATTCAAAACTCCCAACTTGGAAAGAAGAGTGGAAAAAGGAATAAAACCAAGAGGCTTAGTAAAAACGTCAGCAAGCTGGTGAGCAGAAGCAACATGTAAAGTCTTCAAAATCCCAGCTTGAAGTTTGTCTCGGATGAAGTGACAATCAACTTCGATGTGTTTAGTGCGCTCATGAAATACAGGATTGGAGGCAATATGAAGAGCAGCCTGGTTGTCACAGAAGAGCACAGCAGCCATAGGATGAGAAATGTGAAAATCATTAAGCAAGGACAGCAACCAAGTAATTTCACAAGTAGTAACTGCCATGGCTCGATATTCTGCCTCAGCAGAAGATCTGGAAACAATGGATTGTTTCTTAGAACGCCATGAAATGAGAGAATCACCAAGAAAAATGCAAAAGCCAGTAACTGATCTACGGGTATCAGAACAACCAGCCCAGTCAGAATCACAAAAGGCTTTAATTTGCAGTGAGGTGTGAGAAGGAAAAAACAAGCCTTGAGCTGGAGAACCCTTGAGATACTGGAGCACACGATGAGCTGCATGAAGATGAGGAGCACGAGGCTGATCCATGAATTGGCTCAATCGACTAACTGAATAGGAGATGTCAGGTCTTGTAAGAGTCAAATAGAGGAGCTTCCCAATTAATCTTCTATAGACTGTAGGATCAGGGAGAGCAGGTCCTTCATCTTTAGAAAGCTTAAGATGTTGTTCCATGGGAAACTTGACAGGTTTAGAGCCAAGGAAACCTGTATCTTGAAGGATATCCAATGTGTATTTCCTTTGACAAAGAGAAATGCCTTTGGCTGTCCTAGCAAGTTCTAAGCCAAGAAAGTATTTGGCAGGACCAAGATGCTTGAGCTTGAAGTGATGGTCCAAAAATGCAGTAAGGCTGGTGACAGAAACAGCATCATTGCTCGCAATTAGGATGTCATCAACATAAACAAGAAGAGCAAGGAATGCATCACCCACAGTCTTGGTGAAGAGGGAATAATCACATTTAGACTGAATGAACCCATGGGCAAGGAGAGTAGAGGAAAACTTGGAGAACCACTGTCTGGAGGCTTGCTTAAGCCCATAAAGAGACTTGGTGAGTCTGCAAACCTGATTAGGATGACCTCCTTTTGTTGCCAAAACCAGGGGGTAAACTCATGAAAACTTCTTCATTCAAATCTCCATGTAAGAAGGCATTGTTTACATCAAGTTGTGTGATAGGCCAGCCTTGAGCAGCAGCAAGGGCAATAAAACTTCTGACAGTAACAAGTTTAGCCACTGGTGAGAAAGTTTCAGAATAGTCAATGCCCTCCCTTTTATTGTACCCTTTAGCAACTAACCGAGCCTTATACCTCTCAATTGTCCCATCTGATTTGAACTTCAGTTTGTAAACCCATTTACAACCAATAGGTTGCTTACCAGGAGGGAGAGAGGTCAGAACCCAAGTGTGATTAGCTTCCAATGCCTCAAGCTCCTTAGACATAGCATCAACCCAATGAGGAGACTTAACAGCCTCATGATAAAATTGAGGTTCAATAGGTGTAGAAATGGCTAAGGTAAAAGGCTTTATGAGGGGCAGAAAGTTTAGAGTAGGAAAGGGTATGTTGTATGGGATAAATGGTGTTGGCAGAAGCTAATATCTGATGAAGGTAAAGAAGAAGCTAGACTGCAGTGATAGTCTTGAAGATATGAATGGTGGTTTGACAATTCTAGAAGACTGTCTAATGGGAAGGTGAGGAGTAACAGGAGAATCTGATGAAGACACAGAAGAGTCTGATGAAGACACAGAAGAATCTGAGGTAGGCAGTAACAGGAAGTGGTGAAGATGTGCTCTGGTGAAGGGGGATTATGTGGTTCTTGTGAAGGTAGATTATGTGGTGCTTGTGGGGTAGAAGTTGAATCACAAGGCAAGGTGGAACAAGAGGGTATATTTGGTGGTGAAAGCAGAACTAAAAGGATGACATGATGAAGCAGAAACAGAATCAAGAGATGAGTGAGGATTAATGAGAGATGTAGAATTATGAAAAGGAAAAATGCTCTCATGGAAAACAACATCTCTTGAGACAAAACACTGATTTGTAGATAAGTCTAAGAGTTTGTATCCTTTAGTGCCAAAAGGGTAAGCCAAGGAAAGACACAGGGAAAAGCTTTGGCATCAAATTTTGTTTTATGAGAAGATAAATTGGATGCATAAGCAAGACAGCCAAACACTTTTAAATGAGTATAGGTAGGCACTTTATGCATTAAGACTTCATAAGGTGTCTTTTGATGGAGAATAGGAGTAGGCAGCCTGTTGATAAGATAGGCTGCATGAAGGATACATTCTCCCCAGAAAGACAAAGGTAGATTGGACTGAAATCTAATGGCTCTGGCTACATTAAGTAAGTGTTGATGCTTTCTTCTCAACAACAGAGTTCTGTTGTGGTGTTTTGACACATGATGTTTGATGAATGACTCCCTTAGAACTAAAGAAATCTGACATGATAAACTCAAGACCATTGTCACTTCTGATGGTTTTTATCTTTGTATTGAATTGTGTTTTAATCATTGTGAAGAAAGAGACAAGTAAAGACCTAGTAGCACCTTTAGATGACATCAAATAAACCCATGTGCTACGGGAACAGTCATCAACAATGGTAAGGAAAATATTTAAAACCATCATGTGTTGGAAGAAAATAAGGACCCCATATGTCACAATGAATCAAATCAAAAGTATGGGATGTTTTGTGTCCTGTATTGGGAAAAGGGAAGCCTTTTATGTTTAGCCAAAGGACAAACATCACAGAAATTAGAACTTTTATTTGAGAAAATGAAGATCTGGTACAGCTTTATGCAAGAATTGCATTCTATCAAAAGATGGATGTCCTAAACGACAGTGCCATAGTTGTGTACCAGTGAGGTTGCTAACAGATGCAACAGTGTTATTGACAGAATGAAAAGAAACAGAACTAGCAGACTGACTAGAGCTTAATACCAGTTTTGGTGAGTCCAAAATGTAGAGCCCATTGTGAATCTTACCCAGTCCAATCATCCTCCAAGGGGTGAAGGCCTGAATGAAACAATAATGGGACAGAAATATGAGACAGCAAGTAGATGAATGAACCTAATTTGCTTACAGAAATGAGATTAAAATGAAAGGAAGGAACACAAAGAACATCTGTCAAAATGAGTGATGAGGAAAGCTTGACAGTGCCTATATGAGTGACAGGAACAAGATTACCATTAGGTAACTCAACAGTGGCTTGAATAATGGAAGTTACAGTGGTAAAGCAAGAAAGGGAATGAACCATGTGATCTGTAGCCCCAGTATCCAAGATCCATGAGTTTTCGTTTAATGCTGGAATGTGGTGTAGTATGTGATGAAAAAACAGAATGAGACAAATTTGGAGTGAAAACAGGATTGGAACATATGGATGCACAGAAAGGTATACCTGTCATAGAGGAAATGGGAAATGTGGATGAAGAAGGCTGCATTGACAGTGGCTTGATGATGACCATTAGAGACATTTGGACACAGAATTTGTCAAAGTTTTGTTGTTGATCAAGGCAAGTAACTGTTCACACTGGGCCTGCACTTGAGAAAGTTGCAGAGGAGAAATTTCTTCTGCAGAAGCATGTGCATTGGATCCAAAAGCAGACAAGGAGGTCTGATTAGCTACTGCAGGGGCTTTGCCTCGAGTCTTGTACCCTGGAGGGAACCCATGTAACTTGTAGCACTTGTCCACTGTATGACCAAGTAGGCCACAGTGAGTACACGTTGGTCTTTCCTTCTTGTGACCAATGGACTGTCTGTTACCCCCATACCTTTGGACCTTCAGATTTACACATCAAGGCAGTAGATTCCACAAAAGGAGTATTCAGTGAACCATTAAGAGAGCCAATTGATCTTTGTCTCTCCTCCTGTCTAATCAAGGAAAATACCTTGTTTATAGGAGGCATTGGGTCCATAAGCAATATCTGACCTCTCACAGCAGCAAAAGATTCATTTAATCCCATTAAAAATTGCATAACACACCTCTGTTCATACTTCTCCATTGTCTTAGTCATAGCACCACATGAACAACTGGGAGTGCAATTACAAACAGGATTTGGTGAGTAGTTCAATAATTCCTCCCAAAGTCCTTGCAGATTAGTGTAGTAATCACTAACAGAATTCTGATTCTGAGTGAGAGAACCTATCTCCTTTTCGAGTTGAAAAATCTGAGGACCATTGCTTTGGGAAAATTTGTCTTGCAACTCTTTCCAAATCACATATGCAGTAGGTTTGTACAAAACACTAGCATGGATTTTCTTAGAGACACAGTTAAGTATCCAAGTTATAACTACAGTATTACAACGAGTCCAATGTGCATATAAAGGAGACCTAAACCCATCTTCTGGTTCCCTAATACTTCCATCTACAAATCCAAGCTTGTTCTTAATAGTTAGAGCCATATTCATAGACCTAAACCAAGAATGGAAATTGTCACCTGTGAGAGGTTCAGTGACCAGAATCAAGCTTGAGTTGTCACTGGCATGGAGGTAATAAGGACTTGAAGGCAATGGATCATCGATGGCAGCAATTGTGGAAGCGGAAGATTTTGATTGTGTGGAAGAGACTTCAGACGCCATTGAAGAAGCTTGGAGGATGAAACTCGAACAAAGCTTAGTGAATTGGCTCTGATACCATAACAAAATTGTACAGTGGAAAATATCTTCCAGAGGAAGACTCTAGAAGAAGAGAGAGAGAGATTAAGCAAAGCTTAATTGTGAAGTTTTCTCTATTCACTGTAATAAATGATCATTAGAGTTTCTGCATATATATACAAGGAAGACTCTCTGCATAAGTTTGTTTTAACTAATTCCTCTACAGTTAACTGATTCTTAATACATCTGCAGTTAACTAATTCCTATTAACAAGAATGAAATAACAAATGGAAAGAATACACGTGTAAAGGAAATAAAACAGAAAGCAAAAAACACTCAAATGGGTTTAATGAAACGGTGCACTTTAGTGTTGAATTGAGTCTTTAGTTAAACGGTGCGTTTGGGCCTTCTTCTCTAGCTTCAGCTGCTCTGCTTGTTCTTCAACACAGCACTTGAGCTTGAGCTCGTAATAAGGTATATATATATAATTTCTGATTCTCTTAGCCGAATGAAATGATTAGAATGGATCTGTTGTATTTTAATTGAATGGTTTCTTCATTATTTGTTTGGTTGCTCAGAAAAATGAAGGAAACGAAAAAGAAAGGAAACAAATTTACAATTCTTTAGCAAATGATGACTTTTCATTTTAGCAATTCGTACATATTTATGATTTTTAAAAATTTGAACTTTAGTCCTAGCTAATTCTTGCAGTGTTGCAATTTTTTAATTACATTGAAGCTTCTGTTTTTTTTTTTTTCCCAATGAATGTGTTGATTTAATTTTTGGTAATTGCTGCTTCAGATTGTGCATTTATATTGTTCATCAAAGTGGGTTATATAGCGCGTCTTGATTAAATGCACGTACCTGTTTGATGAAATGCTTGAAAGAGATATTGTATCATGGAATTTGATGATTACAGGTTATATATCGTGTCTCGGAACATGATGATCAGTGCGTATGAACAGAACAGCAGGATGGCTTTCTAATATTATGCCTAAGTGGGTTGCCATTTCAATCAAAGATTATGCCTTGCACATATGATTGAAGCATTGTAACCTGTGCACTAAATGGGCAAATATTTCACTTATTCCAAAGCGGTCATATGAAATGAAATATCATATTTTCATTAAAATGTGTACTACCCTTATATTAAAATATGATAAATGATCTTGAGCATTCCATAACTTTTGTTGATCTTGACCATTTCATTAGATTGCAAGAGCACTTAAGTTTAAATAAGAGCTCACTATTAGATATGACTTTATTGAATCAAATTCCATTATTAATTGGCTCTCTATTTGGGTGGAGATATGCTCTACGGATGCTGATATTTTTTCTTCTATTATTGTTGTTATTGCAGCTACTCTTAGGGCTATTTGGAAAATGCAGGAATATGTCCATGCTTGAAGGAGGTTGTCAATGCTTCTCAAGCTCTTAACTATTGCAAGCACATGGTCATGATCTGTCAAGAAGTGATGGCTGGGAATCATTCTCTAAGAAGATGTAAAGCTCCTGTGTGCAATTGGACATGTTTTGTTGATTGTCAAGAGTGGCAACTGGCAAGTGCTAATTTTGGTGGAAATTGGTATAAAAAAAGAGTCTCTGGTGAGGTGCAGGCTTTCTATGCAAAGATTGTAGTAGGCTGTTATGGTTGGATGCCTTAGTAGAAATCTGTATCTCTTTGTCAGACAATTCATGAAGCCTTATCCTATGTACTTAAGAAAGGCATGTTGGCTGCACTTGTACTTACCAGTAGCTCTGAGGTTTGCAGCCTTTGTTGTGGAAACAAACACCAAGCTGGGGGATACAAGCTCTTAAGGAAGACACTGCTAGCTGTGTTGCGTCCACGATTTTTTAAGCTCTGGTCTCATCAAGTCCCTAGGCCAATTCTCTACAATGCTCGTCAGCTTGTGAGTTCTGCAACTTACTCTTTGATGCACATAGCCCAGTCTTCTTTTTTATGCAACTTTAAAAATTGTATATACTAATGACATTTTGTTTTTCTGTTTTTCTAATTTTTGGCTAGGTTTAAAAAAAAAAGAAAAGAAAAAAAAAGAGCTCTATCAAGCTTACCAGTTTACAGAATATAGTTATGGATGCAGACTTGCAATTGACTTGCAACCAGTTTGACTAATGGATTGAAATTTTTTCTTTGAAACTTTAATTTGAGCCATCTATAATCTTTGACTTAAAGAATCATTTGTACAGCATTACGCATTGTGCTTGAAATCATAACTTTAAGATCTACCACTGTGGTGATTACTGTAATTTACTATCTAGTAGGACTGTTGTCATTTTTTTTTCTCTTTCATAATTTTTCTTGATAGTGAAAGCTCAGGAATTTTATCTTTGATTTGTAGTTTTATCCAACTCAATTTCATATCAAATTTTTATCTGCTTCATGATTGACGTTTGGATGTAAAGTGGGGTAGTTACATAGCATTATGTTGATTTTATTGGATTCTTGCAGAGATGGTCAGATTAGCTAAATTTTTGGATCAAGTAATAAAAAATTGTCATGGTTTCTTAATATTGTTAACTATGAAGGTCAACTGACATAAAAGAGTTGATCAGTAAGGAAGACACGTTTATTAAATTACGCTATTTGGGATAATGGCTTTAATTGATTATAGTTTCACTCTCAAAGCTCTCATGTTCACTTTCAAGCATTTCACAATGGAGCTATAAAAGAAGGGCCACTATACTAGTTTGCACATGCCCTCTAGGATTCCTGTTCAGTATTTTATTATCTCATTTATCTATATTTATAATACTTCTTTACTTGAAGAGTATTCGGGCACAGATTAAACCCTCCCAATATGCTACCAGAGCCATCAATTTTAACTTATTTAATGGTTCCATTCGGTAAATATATATTTTTAGGAGGGACTTTGTTGTAGATATTGAATGAAACGAAGCACAGCCTATTTGTAAGGAATCCCCAACACAAAGCATAATATTGAAAACAAAACTTAAGAACCTGAATTGATATCTTGCTGAATATGCAGAATTTTTCAAAACAAACTCTAATTATAGTACAGATATGAGATTTAGATGCAAATTGAAAACTTTGGCTTTATATTTCTACTCGTTTGATCTAGATTTATGTTGATTTTAGTATAGCGACATGATTCACTTGATTGTGTTTTAGTGGAAACAACCTTCCCTAATGATTGTGTTTTAGTGGAAACAACCTTCCCTAATATTGATTTTTAAAAGTGAAAATTCCTAAAATAACCAAAATACACACGAAACCCCTAAAATGATAAAAATAAGCCTGAAAACTCCAAAATGACCAAAATAACCTCGAAAACACGATAATGACCAAAACAATACATAACCCCTAAAATGACCAAAATAACCCCAAAAACTCCAATATGACCAATATAATCCCGAAAACACCATAATGACCAAAATAACTTTAAAAACTCCAAAATGACCAAAAGAATTCCGAAAACTCCTAACATGACCAAGATAACCATGAAAACTTTAATATGACCAAATTAACCCCATAAAACAACATAATGACCAAAATACACACAAAACTCCTAAAACTATCAAAATATCAGTGAACCACCAAAATAACCCCGAAAACTTCAATATGACCAATATAATCCCGAAAACACCATAATGACCAAAAAAAACTTTGAAAACTCCAAAATGACTAAAAGAACTCTGAAAACTCCTAACATGACCAAGATAACCCTGAAAACTTTAATATGACCAAATTAACCCCATAAAATAACATAATGACCAACATACACACAAAACTCCTAAAACTACCAAAATATCAGTGAACCACCAAAATAACCCTGAAAACTAACCCCGACCAAAATAAACCAAAATAACCCTGAAATATGACCAAAATAACCCCGAAAACACCATAATAACCAAAATAACCCCGAAAACTCTAAAATGACCAAAATAACATCAAACCCTTATAATGAATAAGATAACCCAAAAAACTCCAATATGACTAAATTAACCCCAGAAACACTATAATTACCAAAATACATTTTGAACCCTTAAATGACCAAATAACTTCCGAAAACTACAAAATGACCTCAGAAACACCATAATGACCAAAATAACATTGAACCCATAAAATGACAGCAATAACCCCAAAAACTCCAAGATGACCAAAATAACATCGGAAATGCTATAATGACCAAAATAAACTCAGAACACTCTAATGACCAAAATACACTCAAAACCCCTAAAATAACCAAAATAACCAAGAAAACTCCAGAATAACCAAAATAATCCAGGAAAGACTATCATGACCAAAATACACTACAAATCCCTAAAATAACCAAGATAACCCCAAAAGCTCCAATATGACCAAAGTAATCACGAAAACTCCAATATATGGTTTTGGTATTTTATTTTTATTATTTTTTTTTTTTTTCATTTTGGTGATTTTAGTGGTATTTTGATTATTTTAGAGGTTTAAGGAGTATTTTGGTTGTTTTAGAGTTTTGGGGTTGTTTTGGCCATTTTGAAGATTTTAGTGGAATTCTGATCATTTTAGAGGTTTCAAGAATATTTTGATTTTTTAGAGATTTTAGGGTTATTTTGGTCATTTTGATGATTTTATGTTTTGGGTCAATTTTAGGTATTTTGGTTATTTTAGAGGTATTTTAATCATTTTAGTGGTTTAGGGGGTATTTTGGAGATTTTAGGGATATTTTGGTCTTTTCGCGGTATTATGATCATTTTTTTAGGTTTTTGGGTTGGTTTGCCATTTTGAAGATTTTAGGGGTATTCTAGTAATTTTAGAGGTTTCAAGAATATTTTGATCATTTTAGAGGTTTTAGGGTTATTTTGGTCATTTTGATGATTTTATGTTGTGGGTCAATTTTAGGTATTTTCGTAATTTTGGAGGTATTTTGATCATTTTAGTGATTTAGGGGGTATTTTGGTTGTTTTAGAGGTTTTGGGGTTATTTAATGATTTTAGGGGTAATTTGGTCATTTTGGTGTTTTATGGGCATTTTGGCCATTTTTTACTTTTTAGGGTTGTTTTGACTATCTTGGTGATTTTAGGGGTATTTTGGTCATTTTACAGGTTTTTTGGGATTATTTTTTTGTCATTTTAGAGGTTTCGTGGTTATTTTGATAATTTTGGTGATTTTATGTATTTTGGTCAATTTATAGGTATTTTGGTGATTTTAAGGCATTTTGATAAAAAAAAATAAAAAAAAAAAAAAAAAAGAGTTTAGGGGGTATTTTGGTTCATTTAGAGGTTTAATATTATTTTGATGATTTTAGGATTTGGTAGGGGTATTTTGGTCATTTTTTACGTTTTGGGGTTGTTTGGGGATTTTAGTGATTTTAGGAGTATTTTGGTAATTTTAGAGGTTTCAGAGAATTTTTTATTTTATTTTTGAGGTTTTGGGGTTATTTTGTTCATTTTGGTAATTTTATGTATTTTGGTCAATTTATAGGTTTCAAAATTCTAAATTTCAAATCCTCCTTTGTATAAATGGATTCAAGCAAGAAATTTTAAAATCAATGGATTTGAAATAAAGGTATTTCAAATCTATTGATTTAAAATCCAAATCTAAGTATTCAAACGCAACCCGAATGATTTTTCACATTGAATAATTTTTTTACTTAATTAAATGTGTTTAGTATTTCAAATCTTTGCCACGCATAGAAGTTTTATTGTTGTTTGTTATGAACATGTCACGTTCATAGAAATTCTAATCTAAACTCACACACATGTATATTTTGAAGATTTCAGGGATCGAACCCAGACCCTCATAGAGGGGAGTTTTTTAGGAAAGGGATTACCACTGGATTGAATACCCAAGTGGCAAACAAGTCACGTTCAACTCTTCGTTAGGGAGAAAATTTTAGACCAATTGGATGGTAGGAAAACCATAGATATCAAAACAATAGGCCGATTACTCTTATAAAATCTGATTCTAACATGACATCTCGCAACCTAGCTACCAAGCTATTTGTAGGAAGTTCTTCGTTATGAAAATGATCCCCTTTTTTTCTTTTCTTTTCTTTTTTTCTTTTTTTTTTTCATGTAGGGAAGAGAAAAGTGATTGATATATGTTAAAATTATGATTAAATTTCACAATTTCCTAATGACTTAAGCTTTTGGAACAATTGATAATCAATTATGGGGGCAGAGTGTTAAAATTATAATTAAATAATTAAATAAACCATTTCCTAATAACTTAAGTTTTTGGAACAATGAGTAATTTATTAATAGTGTTAACACAATTATTTTTTCAAATAATAATTTATAGAGGCAGAGGGGTAAACATCATCATGCCCAACGAAAAGTAAACAATAAAAGGCACGAGAAAAGAAAAAAGAAACCAGTCAAAATTTGTTTTCTTGACTAAGAATTATTTATTCATCAAAAAAAAAGACTAAGCATTATTGAATATGCATGTAGCCATAAAAGTCAAAATCTAGTACAGATGTACCTGGATTTCGTTAGAGTATAATTTAACTACTTGTTTGTCCATATATGATGATATTCAAATCTTGAACGTACGTGATTAGCTCACCCAGCTGCCAGTTTAGAAGAATCAACTAATAATTTAATTTATAACATTGTGATCATGAAAGTTCAGCACGTCATTCGCCAAAACAAAGAGAAAGTTCAACACCGACAACACGTCCCTTTTTATCTCACCTAAAGGACAAATTAAGCACCCTATATAAATGAAATTTGCAAGTAATGAGAAGTTCATAAAAAGTGTACAAGTAATGACAAATTTTGCTAACAAAATTGACAAAAAACCCCAGGTGATTATATTACAAAATAAAAACCTCAGGGGGTCTGTTTGCAACTGAGCCAAACCCCAGGGGATGATCATGCATTTTAGCCTCAAAACAATAGGCCAATTACACTTATAAAATCTGATTCTAACATAACATCTCTCAACCTAGCAACCAAGCTGAAAGACTATTAACAGCAGTCCCTCAAGGTTTTGTCCCGGGGAATAGCTCCTCCCAGAGCCCCAGGCGCGTCCCCCATGTGTAGAACCTTGGACCCTTAAGTCCATTGAATTCTACACATGAGTACCATTAGGCTACTGTGTAGCCTAATGGTACTCATGTGTAGAATTCAATGGACTTAAGGGTCCAAGGTTCTACACATGGGGGACGCGCCTGGGGCTCTGGGAGGAGCTATTCCCCGGGACAAAACCTTGAGGGACTGCTGTGTGTCTTTCCCAAAGAGGACAATATTGAGTAGTGCGTCGGTTGGTATCAGAGCCAGGGACGTTACACTTTCCCTTCTCTGTTAATATTCTAGATCTTTCTCACTATTTGTCAGAAGTTCTTTGTCATGAAAATGACCCTTTTTTTTTATTCGTGTAGGGAAGAGAAAAGTGATTGATATATGTTAAAATTATGATTAAATTCACAATTTCCTAACCACTTAAGTTTTTGGGATAATTGATAATCAATTATGGGAGTGTTAAAATTATAATTAAATAATTAAATAAACCATATTCTAATAACTTAAGTTTTTGAAACAATGAATAATTTATTAATAGTGTTAACATAATTATTTTTTCAAATAATAATTTATAGAGGGAGAGGGGTAAACATCATCTTGCCCAACGAAAAATAAACAATAGAAGGCACGCGAAAAGAAAAAAGAAACCAGTCAAAATTTTGTTTTTTTGACTAAGAATTATTTGTTCATCAAAAAAAGACTAAGCATTATTGAATATGCATATAGCCATAAAAGTCAAAATCTAGTACATGTACCTGGATTTCGTTAGAGTATAATTTAACTACTTGTTTGTCCATATATGAGTGTATTCAAATCTTGAACGTACGTGATTAGCTCACCCAGCTGCCAGTTTAGAAGAATCAACTAATAATTTAATTGATAACATTGTGATCGTAGGTGGGATTTTTTCAGATAATAATGGAAACACATCAAATTTTGCAAACTCATGAATCTTAGTTCATTGGAGACTATTTGGATAATAAAATAGATTAAGAATTGATCCAAAGTAAAAAGATACAACACACATAATTTTTAGGTGGTTTGGCAACTTGCCTACGTCTACATAGAGATTTATAATATATCAAGTATAGCTACAAATATTGTAAAATGTATTGTCCGAGCACTATGAGAAACTCCCTCTCTCAAGTCCTTTTTCAGGCTTCAGCCTCTTGGCCCCTTTTCAGCCCCCTCCTCACGTTGCCTTTCCCTTCCTCTTTATAGAGTTTTTTGTCCCTCGAATTTATTAGAACATATACAAAATATTTTTTAGATATTTATGGGATATTTTTGTGAGATATTTATAAGATATTTTGTAGACCAATAAAATGTGGTGTGAGTTATAAAGTAGAGATCAAATTCAACTTTATTTCCTATTTTATTTCTAGCCCTATACTTATCTTAATTAATTTTTTTCCCTTCAGTGATCATGAAAGTTCAGCACGTCATTTACCAAACCATGCAAAAAGAAAGATCAACACGTCCCTTTTTTCCTCACCTAAAGGACAAATTAAGCACCCTATATAAATGAAATTTGCAAGTAATGAGAAGTTCATAAAAAGTGTACAAGATTTGACATGATGAGTTTAAGGTTCCATTTCTATTTCTTGGTTCTGTTTGTAAGCATTGTTATCCCAACTCAATGCCTTGGTGAAATCTGCCTGCCAAAGGAACATGTTGCCTTGTTCATTTTCGGGGATTCATTAGTTGATGTCGGAAACAATAACTATATCAATACCACTACTGATTACCAGGGAAATGTTTGGCCTTTTGGGGAGAGCTTCTTCAAGTACCCCACTGGGAGAGCTTCTGATGGCCGTTTAATTCCAGATTTCATTGGTAAGATAATTCTTTTTTTGATAATTCAAATGTTATGGCAAATGAAAAAGCATGAATTTGAATCCTGATTCTTATTATAAAGAAGGTTAGACAATGTTACTGAATGACAAGTCTCTTGACCATTGATAACATATAGTTGTATGTTGTTTTCTCTTGGATTGAATTGTTGTTGCTCAATTGATGTTTGAAGCATTATTGCAGCTGAGTACGCAAACTTGCCGCTAATTCCACCATATCTACTACATCCGGGTTATAATCGGTACATTGATGGGGCAAACTTTGCATCAGGAGGAGCTGGTGCCCTTGATGAAACTCGTAGAGGATTGGTACTCATTCTATCTGATTAATTATGTAGGCTCCTTATAAATTAATGTTAATTACGATTCTTAAAAAGGGAGCACAATTAGTCTCAATTTTTGTATAGCACAATAGAGCTTCTATCACAACTATCATGTTGATTGAAATCAGACCTAGGAGCCAAATTCAAATCCTTGCATTAGCCTCATATGTTTTTGTTTATGCTTGGACATGTTATTTACAAAATATAAACTCTCTTTATTACATATTCCATCATATTTTGAGACACAGATTATGTTCATGTGACATAAAAGATATGCATGTCTAATTTCTTCTCATGGTTGAGTACTTTCCTTTTTGTTCTTTTCCCCAGGTGATAAACCTGAACACTCAACTTAATTATTTCAAGAACATGGAGACTATGTTGAGGCAAAAACTAGGTGAAAAAGAAGCCAAGACATTGTTGGTCAAAGCTGTTTACTTAATTAGCATTGGAAACAGCGATTATATTGTTCCCTACTACCCAAACTCTACCGTGCTTCAATACTCCGCTCAAGAAGAACTTGTAAATATGGTGATTGGCAACTTGACAACAGTGATCAAAGTAATTGCAATTAGTGTTTTATATGCAATAGTTAGAATAAATATGTTGAATTATTCTTGTTTTCAATTTTAAGTTGGTTATACTTTGATTTGTTAGGAAATATATAAGATAGGAGGAAGGAAATTTGCATTCCTAGGCTTGCCCCCTTTGGGTTGTTTCCCGTTAATGAGAGCACTAAAACAAGGAAACACAAGTGCATGCATGGAGGACATTACAACACTAGTAAAACTACACAATAAAGCACTTTCTGAAGTCCTTCCGAAGCTACAGAGCGAGCTCAAAGGATTCAAATATTCCATAGCAGATTTGTACACTCTTTTTAGTGAAAGAATAGATAACCCTTCAAAATATGGTATGTCATTGTCATTTTTTTTTTTCAAGAACAGAATATGTTTTAGTATTGTTGTACTTTGTATTTTATTTTTGTCATAGACTAATAGTATTTCTGTTTTAATTATATTGGGAAGGTTTCACGGAAGGAAAGATTGCATGTTGTGGAAGTGGTCCATTTAGGGGAATTCCAAGTTGTGGAGGAAGGAGTTCAGTCCAAGAGTACGAATTATGTGAGAACGCTAGTGACCATGTGTTCTTTGACTCTGCTCATCCTACTGAAAAAGCCTATCAACAATTTGCAGAGCTAATTTGGAGTGGAACTCCCGATGTCATAGGACCTTACAATCTTAAAGCGTTGTTTAAAGCTTGAACATTGATGTATTTGATTTAATAAATGTTAAATAAAGATCTTAAACATGGAGCTCATTTACATACCGTCTTTAATAATTCAAATCGTCATATTATAAACATGGTAGCCATGAATCTTATCTACAAACTTGATTTAATAAATTAATGTGTTCAATTAAATCGTCATATTATACTTTCAACACTAGAACACTACCCTGAATGATTTTTCAAATTGAATATTTTTTTGCTTAAATGTGTTTAGTATTCCATATACTTGCAACACAAAATGATTTATTATTGATTCTGTTTTCAACTTTGTTATGACCTATGAACGAGTCTTATGTCATTACAACAAAAACCTCGCAATTTGTCATAGGTTAGAACTAAATTTGATACCTTTAAGAAACTTAAGGTATCCTACGGAGCCTTGGGTTTGCGAACCTTCCTAGGATTAGATTTGTCATGGTCTCAGTATTTGTGCAATAGCATAATAGCATATCGACAATGATGATTTATGATTTGTTGTTGGAGTTTAAGTGCTTATTGTTGGAAATATTTTAAGAATCCACAAACTTACTCAAAGAAAACTAACATAAATCTGAAAATAATCAACTCAAAAAATAGACGAGAAGAATGAGGTTGAGCCTAGACGTAGTAAGAGGCCAAAAATGTAAAAAAATAAAAATAAAAATAAAAAAACATTTGGTCCATATTTTCCTAACTTTTATGTTAGAAGATGAACTTGATAGTTTCAAGGAAACAATGTTCAAACCTAATGCGCCTTTCTGTAAAAAGGTTTTCAATTAATCCATCTTACAAATCCATGCATGGTAATTGGTGACCACCTGGTTGTAAATCTCTAGAATATAAAATGATATTCAAGAAGAATTTGAAAAGATGGATCTATTGATAAGGATAAAGCAAAACCTGTTGTAGAAGACTTCAAACAAAAGGGAGGTATGGATGACCTTAAGACATAGGAAAACCACTGATGGCAATGGTTAGGGTAATGAGGTATTTGAAATACACCCTAAGCTATGGGTTGCACTACACGAGATATCCATTTGTACTAAAAGAATATAATGATGTGAGCTGGATATTTGTTACAAAAGACACAAAATCCATGAGTGGTTATGTCTTTACGCTTGGTGGTGCAACTGTATCTTTGAAATCTTCTAAACAAACATGCATTGCAAGGTCCACAATCGAATCGGAATTTATTGCTTTGGATAAAATAGGATAAGAAGCAGAGTGACTTCGTCATTTCTTGGAGGATATGCCGATGTGGACGAAACCTGTGCCATCTATTTGTATACATTGTAATAGCCAATCAACGATTGGTAGGGCACAGAGTTATATGTATAACGGTAAGTCTCGACATATTTGTCGAAGACACAATACCGTAAGGCAGTTGATCTCAAATGACATTATCTCCATTGGCTACATAAAGTTGAAAGATAATATAGCGGATCCGTTAACCAAAAGTTTGAGTGGAGAGCATGTAAACTGTTCATCGAGGGGAATGGGTTTAAAGCCTATAATTTAAGTCCCATAATGGCAACCCTACCTAGCTGACTAGAGATCCCAAGATCTAGGTTCAAAGGGACAACCGAATTGTGTTGGACTTAGTACTATCACTATGGAGATAACTTTTCCTATCCATTCCTCTGATGAAATAGTGATTCTTGTAAAAGTTTAAGATAAACTATGTTTTTAATGATTCTTATACCTTGGAAATCCAAGTGGGGTAGCAGCAGGATACTCTTAATAAGAAATCACCTATGTGAGTGTGAAATGTGGTTGCTTCAATGAGAATTTTAAGGCTGAATTCTCTAAAGTACTCATGAAACCAGGAAGGTGTTAAGAGCCAAAATAAGCACAATAATGAGAACTAATTGTGTTCAAAAAAGAGCTGGGTGAATTCTATTGTCTTGGTATACACAAATGGTTGAACGGTTCAAGACATCGTGTTCACCGGTTAGCCAGTACATCTGATAGTCTTTCACAAAGGAAGGTTCAAAGCCAAAAGCTACCTCTCCCGATATAGTAACTTTTCTTCTACTCTCTGTGTGTCTGTATTATCATTTGCATTGTGTTTGTCAATTTCTATTTATGTGGGAGATTGTTGGAAAAATGGTTAGGAGTGAATGAGAAATTGTCTCCTAAATGTGAGCCAAGTGGATCCATGTGGGTTAGGCCCAGTCTATCAAATTTATGTATTTATTAATACATTGTTTTTTTCCCATGTTGTATCTTTTCTGAATAGTTGTGACTATTCATCTCACATATTTTCCGAAGAGGTGTGACTCTATCTATAAATAGAGTGTCCCCTCATTCATTTAAAAAGTTACTTTTTAAGTTTACTTTTGAAGTTGCTTTGAGTTAGTTATTTCCTATAATTTTGAGAGTCTCATTTGCATAAAGAGAGAGAAAGAGACACTAGTTACGTTCGTTGTGCATGGAGATTACTTGTGTTTTTTTTTGCGTGCGAAGATTATTTTATCCTGGGAGACAGACGTCCATGAGTCTCAAAGCACCACTAAGATAATAGTGTGAGGACGCAATCTGTTTTAAGGAGATAGCGTCAAACGCTAGACTTGATCTATTCATTCTGCATTCACTGTGAGTTTTTATTATTTATTAACTGTGACAGATTTCTTGTTATTGTTGTTTCTTTTTATAGAATCACATGATATATACCCAACACACTGTGCATTGTCTTTCCCAACAAGCCCTCACAGTGCTCCATGGCTGGAGTTTTGCAATGTTCAGAAGTTCAAGCCACCATTACGCGATCTGAGATTGCATGTGCGTGCATTCTGCATACCATGAAAGGCAGAATCTTTGATTTTCCCATAGCCAATGGTAAATGACTGATCATCATCTTGTTGCACATATTCTGTTTTAATTTCTATTTTCTCGGATGCATTCCTTAGTTCTCCCGATCCCAAACATAGTGAGTCCACAGATATTGGGAATGTTTTTACTGGGCTGTTATAACTACATCTGTAGAAGAAGGCCATAGCTCATCATCATTACCAAGACTTGCATGGCCAAAAATTGGGTCATCATTACTGCAAGATCATCACTTGCGAGGATATTGAGTCAGATGGATACCATAGTATTAAGAGAGAGAGAGAGAGGAAAAAAAAATAATAATAATAAAATAAAGGGGAAGGAAAATAAGTTAAGGGACATAGAAAATCTTCACAGTTCACCAAGCTCACCATGCTCTTCTTTCTATTTTTCAATTGACCAGTTTCACTTTTAGCTTAAAACATTATGTTACAAACTCCAAAAAACAAATAAAGTTTCTAAAATTGAAAAGGAAAAGGTTAATCAATTAAACAGATTCCTAAATCCTAACATTACTTCCAATTATGGAAGTAAAAATAAGCGAAGCCCAAACAATTGCCAAATCAGTTCCTAAATTTAAATTCTATTGTCTTGTTATTATAAATGTGTGGATTAAATTTTGTCATATCAACAATATTTACCACAAATATTTTATCATAAATATTGACCAGTACTATTTTGATATTTATATAATTAAAGAGTAATGTTAAACTCACACCATGGTTTGACACCACTCTCTTACACCACCACTAAAATTAAAAATAATTATCATTAAAGCTGTGGGATCGATGAGACCGGTCTGTGCTCATGTCTTCATACAGAGTTGCCGGTGTGAAATAACCATTCTCTTAGTTAAATTATTGATAATATGATAATCAATTTTCACTTATTTCATAAAGAAGGTAAGGACTTTAAGAATTCCTATTCTAAGAAGACTAAATGAAATGAATTTTCTCAACGAATGTCCATATATAATGTTTATTCAAATCTTAAAACTTACGTGAAAAATGCTATAGGCACAAAAAACAATTGCACCGAATTTCTGACTCTACTCTCACATTTGTATTAGTGATGTGAAAGCTTGTGAGAGAGAAAATTTCGGTGGTTTTTGTTTTTGTCTGTATGTCTGTGCATGCATGCATGCATGTAACACCACTCTAAGGAAGAATCAACTAATAACATGTTATGAAAGTTTAACACGTGCATGCATGTCCCTTTTTTCCTCACCTAAACGACAAATTAAGCACCCTATATAAATGATATTGCATGTAATGAGAAGTTAATAAAAAGTGAACAATGAGTTTAAGGTTCCATTTCTATTTCTTGGTTTTGTATGCAAGCATTATTATCCCAACTCAATGCCTTGGTAACATCTGTCTACCAAAGAAACATATTGCCTTATTTTTTCGGGGATTTAGCATTTGATGTTGGAAACAATAACTATCTCAATACCAATTACCAGGAAAACTTTTGCCCTTATGGGGAGACCTTCTTCAAGTACCCCACTGGGAGAAATTCCAATGGCCGTCTGATTCCAGATTTCATTGGTAAGATACAAGTTTTTTATTTTTATATTTTTTTATAAATTTAATTATTACAATAAACGAGAGAGTAGGGATTCGAACTTTGGTTCTCCTTATAAAAGATATCAGTCAGTGTCACAGGCTCTTGACCATAAATAACGTGTTGTCTTCGATCTCTTGGATTGAATTGTTGCTCAATTGACTTTTGAAGCATTATTGCAGCTGAGTATGCAAACTTGCCACTCATTCCACCATATCTACATCCGGGTTATTATCAGTATATTGATGGGGCAAACTTTGCATCAGGAGGAGCTGGTGTTCTTGTTGAAACTCATTGAGGATTGGTACTCTTCTTTCTGATTATATTGTCTCCTTATAAGTAAATTTTAATTAGGATTCTTAGAAATATTGGAGCACATTTAGGCTCAAAGTTTGCATAGAAAACTAGAGCTTCTATGACAACTATCTTGTTGATTGGAAGGGCCTAATTCAAATCCTTCCATTGGCCTTCCATTGGCCTCATGTTACTGACAAAATATAAGCTCTCTTTATTATATATTGCATTATATTTTGAGACATACATTATGTTGTAGTGACATAATTAAGACATAAACATGTCCACTTTGTTCTCGTGCTTGAGTACTTACCTCTTGTTCTTTCCCCCCCTCCTTATCAGGTGATAGACCTGGACACTCAACTTAATTATTTCAAGAACATGAAGACTATGTTGAGACAACAAATAGGTGAAAAAGAAGTCAAGGCATTGCTGGTCAGAGCTGTTTACTTAATTAGCATTGGAATCAATGATTACTCTGTCCCCTTCACTTCAAACTCCAGTGTGCTTCAATCTTACTCACAAGAAGAATATGTAAATATGGTGATTGGTAACTTGACAACCGTGATCAAAGTAATAACTTAATTGGTGTTTTATACAATATGTACAAATTTGTATTATATTATTCTTTTTCTTTTCTTTTTTTTCATTTTTAAGTTGGTTAATTATAACTTATGATTATACTTTGATTTGTTAGAAAATATATAAGATAGGAGGAAGAACATATGTATTCTTAGGCTTGCCGCCTATGGGTTGTGTCCCGGGTATAAAAGCACTTATACCAAGAAACACAGGAGCAATATGCATGGAGGAACTTAATGCACTATTAAAACTACACAATAAAGCACTTTCTAAAGTCCTTCCGAAGCTAGAGAGCCAGCTCAAAGGATTCAAATATTCAATAGCAGATTTCTACACTTTTCTTAGAGAAAAAATAGACAACCCTTCAAAATATGGTATATCATTGTCATTTTCATAGTACAAAATGTATTTTAGTATAGTTGTAGTACTTTTGTATTTTATTTTTGTAGTAAACTAATAGCATCTCTGTTTTAATTATGTTGGGAAGGTTTCACAGAAGGGAAAGTTGCATGCTGTGGAAGTGGTCCATTTAGGGGAATTTCAAGTTGTGGAGGAAAGAGATCAATTAAAGAGTACGAATTATGTAAGAACGTTAGTGATCATGTGTTCTTTGACTCTCATCCTACTGAAATAGCCTATCAACAATTTGCAGAGCTAATTTGGAGTGGAACTCCAGATGTCATAGGACCTTACAATCTTAAAGCGTTGTTTGAAGTTTGAACATTGATGTATTTTGATTTAATAAATGTTAAATAGAGATCTTAAACATGGAGCTCATTTATCTACCAACTTTAATAATTCAAATCGTCATATTTTTCTAATGAAAATTTATCAATGCATTAATGGATAAAATGAGTGACATTACAACCGGGAGGGCCATGGGCGGAACTACACATGCCCTTGGGGGGTCATGGCACCCCAAATTTTTTTTTTTTTTTCCCTGCCTAAATGTTAATCAAACTTTTTAATGGTTTTGCCTACACTCAAAATTTGAGTTGGCTCATTATTTTTCTTTAAAAAAAAAAAAAAAAAAAAAAAAAAAAAAGAATTAGTTAACAGGCCTAGTGGTTATAGCCATGATATCTTATTCGGTCTTGAAACTCAAAGACAGCTGGATCTCGAGTTTCCATGCATCATCTTGCCCAAATATAATTTCTGAAAGTTCAAAATTTGCTCTATTAAAAGTAAACAATAAAAGGCACCGAAAAGAAAAAAGAAACAAGTTAAAATTTTGTTTAATTTTGACAAAGAATTATTGTTGCTCAATTGACTTTTAAAGCATTTTTGCAGCCGAGTATGCAAACTTGCCGCTAATTCCACCATATCTACATCCGGGTTATAATCGGTACATCGATGGGACAAACTTTGCATCAGGAGGAGCTGGAGCTCTTGTTGAAACTCATCGAGGATTGGTAATCATTCTATCTGATTATGTAGGCTCCTTAAGAATGAATGTTAATTAGGATTCTAAGAATTGGAGCACAATTAGGATATTTGCATAACACAATAGAGTTTCTATCACAACCATCTTGTTGATTGGAATCAAGGTGTACCAAGGGGGCCAAATTCAAATCGTTGCATTGGCCTTATATTCTTTTGTTTACACTTGGACATGTTATTACAAAATATAAGCTCTCTTTATTATATATTCCATAATATTTTGAGACAGAGATTATGTTCTTATGACATAAGCATGTGTCTATTATGTTCTCATGGCTAGTAGTTCCCTTTTGTTCTTTTCCTAGGTGATAGACCTGAACACTCAACTTAATTATTTCAAGAACATGAAGACTAAGTTGAGGCAACAACTAGGTAAGAAAAAAACCAAGACGTTGTTGGTCCGAGCTGTTTACTTAATTAGCATTGGAAACAACGACTATTTAGCCCTCTTCAACCCAAACTCTACTGTGCTTCAATCCTACTCTAAAGAAGAATATGTAAATATGGTGATTGGCAACTTGACAACAGTGATCAAAGTAAGTGTTTTATTCAATATTTAAGACAAATCTTTGTTAGATTATTCTTGTATTTATTTCTTAGTTGGTTTTGATTATAGTTTGATTTGTTAGGAAATATATAAGAAAGGAGGAAGGAAATATGTGTTCCTAGGCTTGCCACCTTTGGGTTGTATCCCGAGTGAGAGAGCACTAAAACAAGGTGCATGCATAGAAGAAATTCTAACACTAGTAAAACTACACAATAAAGTACTCTCTGAAGTCCTTCCGAAGCTAGAGAGCCAGCTTAAAGGATTCAAATATGCAATAGCAGATTTCTACACTTTTCTTAGTGAAAGAATGGACAACCCTTCAAAATATGGTATGTGTCTGTCATTAATTTTCATAGTACAAAATGTATTTTAGTATTTTAGTATTTGTAATTTGTATTTTATTTTTGTCATAGACTAGTACGTGATGAAGATCTCTCTGCATTGTCTCTGCATAGCTGTTCAGCAGAAGCTACTGTCTGCAGAAGCTACTGTCGTTTAGTTTATTAGACTGCATAAACGACTGTAGCTTTAGTATAGCTTATATTGTTGCAGCAAGCTTTGAATATTAGACACGTGAGACTCATGCCCCGTGATTAGTGGAGTTGGTTTTAACAAGTTTAATTAAGCTGTCATAACTGAATCTGTTATGAATTCTTTGTAATCTATTCTATAAATAAGATCAAGTAAAGGCTAATGAGATTAAGGTCATTAAGCCACAAAGTTCAAAGTCTTATCTGTTAGTCTTTCTCAGAATTCTATTCCAGCTTCTTGAATTCTTTCAGTAAGTAGTTGTGGATGCCAAAAATTTCAGCATCGTATAGGCCACGTACCAATCCGCGAGAAGGGTGAATACGGGCCGGATTTGTGTGTGGGGATGTTGAGCCCAAAACTCTACTCCAAGTGCGGTAGACCACTCAGAGGCTGATGGTGCATTTCCCTCTCACACTCTCTGATCCACTGTGATGCAATGCTCGTACAAGGGTTACGGTGGACTAGTGTAGCCAATGCCACAGATCAAAATGAGCTAGTAATCTTAAACTCTACATCCACCAGACCAGAACATTCAGCAATTACAACATGATGTTAATAACACATGAGAAATGTATTACAAACTCACACATGATAAAGAAAATCAATCTCATAGGCTGAGATTTAATACAATGAATTCAGCCTTTTCAAGAAGCAATAATCAATGGCAGAAAATACAAAGTGTAAGATAAGCCATAAAAATCAAAAGTCAGTCCCGTGGACTAGGGTACTGAGCACAAAACACTTGATTTCCTCCATAACTTGTAAGAAAGGCAGGATCAGAGCAAAGAAGCATAACAAATCAGAGCAAATCACAGAACTTAGGTGATTTGGAGTAGGAAGAGAATCATTTATTGTGCAATAACGTACATGAGTCAGTATTTGGTGTTTGGTTAAGTGTTTGATGAGAGTTTTCTGTTGTGGCAGACTAAAAGAGTGCTTTTTAGTCCACCGTGGACCTACGGGAAGTGTCCCGTGGACTGGTGTTGGCTAAGTGTATTTCTGGAGCTTTGAAGACAGCTCTAATGGAGAGAGTTCAGTGTGTGGATTCTCAGACCAGCCAACCAACCCCTATTCCTTCTTCCCACCCCTATTTATAATGGTGTTTGTATCCAATGGTCTTGCTTGTTATCCTCCTCATCATGAGGATTATTGCTTAACCAAAAGGGATAGAAGGGTTGAGATTTGACAAGGTTTTATGTTTTGGGGCTGAGCTGATGGTTTTGATCCGCCGCAGATCTGATTTGATCTGCGGTGGGCGGCGATTTTCAGGCCATTTATGAGGGAGGAAGTGACGAGCATTTAATGCTCGGTAATGACCTGAAATAATTATGGTGACTTGACCCATATACGTTTTGCATTAATTATACTTAATCTTACCATTTTTGGGCATCATTTCCCAGCAAATTCATACCCTTTTTGTTGCGGCAGACCAAGTATAATTTTGAGTAAATTGATTCCCCTACCTCCAAACCGTGCTTCCTAAGTTCTGTGATGTGGAGGAGCAAGGACCACCGGAGTGCTGGGCTGGTGGTGGTCATTGCTCTCGAGTGGTGGTGGCCATGGCAGCCTTGGTTGTGATTTCTTTGTTTCGGTTGGTGCTGCCGTGGACCAGTCTGTAATGCAGTCCACCGCGACCAGTGGGTAAAGAAAATGACCAGCAGGTGTTTCATCATTGCTGGTTTCAGTTGATACTGATTTTGGGCTGCCATGGGAGATTTCTTGGTCTTTTCAGCCCTTGCATCATCTTCCTCGTCATCTCCTTCATCACCCATCACAGCTGGCGCCGCCGCAGACTGTTCTTGTGGCTGGGTTTGGTTGTGAACCGCTGGGTAATCTGCGGTGGACCACTAGGTGGCGTGGAGGACCAGTTCCTTCCTCTTTTCTGGTCTGCCGTGGACCATGTTTTCCGGAACTACATTGCTCACCTTGTGGGTTAATGCAGAAAATCAGCTCTTGTCATGATTATTGTTGCTTTGGAAATTTGATCTTTGCTTTGGAAATGTTTCCTCTTCAGTGCCTTGAGCACCGTGCCAAGTGGGAGGGAAAATGATGCTTGAAAGCCACTTTTCCCTCTCTTTTTCAAATGTTCCAGGATGCTTCTTTGTGCGGCAGACTGAGGTTTGTGGAGTAATGGGCTGGACTTGTGTTTAAAGAGTAAGTGGGCTGGGCCTTTATCAGTTGACTTGATATTTGGGTCCGGTGGATGGCCTTTCTTGGGCCATTTCTCCTCATGTGCTGTCTACCGTGGATCACTGGTGTTGTTGGGCTTTGGGTCCTGGTGGACCACCGAAGTGTGGGATTTGATCCACGGTGGACCGAGAAAAAACGGGCCTCTACATTTAGCCCCCCGAGCCCGAATCATACGTGATGTGTGGTTCGGGTGAGTAGTCCGTGGAACAGATATGCACCCATGTACGTTGTAGTATTTCTTTTTTCCACTCTTTTCCTTTTGTACGTGGGTTCCTCATTTTGTGGAGTCGTGGGAGATGGGGTGTGTCAGTTACTAGAACTGATATTCCCCTCAACTTCCCCACTCCCTGATATTTCTCATTCATACTCATCATTAAATCCCTCTTAGGATTTCGGGAATGGCAGCCCCCAACCACCAGCCGTCTGAGTATTTATTGTGGCTTCATCATAAGCCAACTTACGTTTCCAAGAGAGGGAAAAGAAAAGGATTTCAGGAAAGGAAGAGACTTTTTCTCCCAATCTCCCTCTTCTCTGTGTTCTCTGTGTTGCCGAAAAGAAAAATCTCTCCCCCCCTTTTTTTTTTTTTTTGCTCATCGCCGTGATCAATGGCTTCCTCTTCTACGGCACCGGTGGGTCCTCCTCTTCAACCCGGTTCAGGCAAGGAGTTGGAGGTTCCCCCGTCAGCACCAGCGGCGTCCACCGAGGCAATGGTGGACGTCCCAGTAGCTCCCTCGCCCGTTCCAGGACGAGCCCGTGCCAGCACCCCCCTCCCCCGTTTCTGGCGAAGCTGAGGAGTTACAGGGGGGGGTTTGCTTTTCCGTTAATTGACCCGTGGTATACCAGTTCTCCTCTCTTTCCTCCTAGGTCCGTGGATTTCCTTTTTCCCGCGGAGGATTGGGACTGGACGGTGTCAGGGCTGGAACCTGCGGTGGATCAGGCTTGGGTCCCTAACCTTGATGAGATTTCTGAGCTCTTGATTCAGAAGGGAGATCTCCAGGCGATCCCTATCAACTTCGACTTTCTGTGTGCTTGTTCCAAGGATTGGTCCCATTGGGTGGACCGTGAAATCCTTGACCCTGACTTTCCAAAAGATAGGCATTTACGGACATTCTTGCCGTTATCGAAAGAAAATTGGTGCCACTTAACAAATCATGTTCCTAATTGTTTGTTGCCACGGTTAAGATGCTTACGGGTATTATCTTTACGTGGATATGAAATTTTTGAGCTACCAAATTCAATTGGTGATTTGAAACATCTAAGATATTTCAACCTTTCTGGTGCTATGATTACAAGTTTACCAGAATCAATAAGTTCTTTATACAACTTGCAAACATTGATATTGAAAGGTTGTTCTCGTCTCATAAAGTTACCAGAGAAAATTGAGAATCTAGTCAATCTTCGACATCTGGATATTACAGATGTGAATTCAATCAAAGAGATGCCGGTGGGAATAGGAGAATTAAAGAGCCTACAAACACTAACTAAATTTGTTGTGGGTAAAGATCCTGGATCGAAGATAGGAGGCTTGATGAACTTGAAGTTTCTTCAGGGAAGACTTTGTATTTCAAGATTGGAGAATGTGCTTGATCCTGAGGATGCAAGAAGGGCCAACTTAAATGGTAAGAAGAATTTAGATGAATTAGCGATGAAATGGGACTCTGCAGATGATGATTTACAGGATGCAAAAGTTGCGATGGATGTTCTTGACATGCTACGCCCTTGGACAACGGTGAAAGAACTTTCAATTGATGGCTATGTTGGTGTGAAATTCCCAACTTGGTTAGGACATCCTTCGTTTTCTAATATGGTGCTCCTGAGGATTGAAAGTTGTAGAAAATGCACCTCCTTGCCTGCAATTGGACAATTACCATATTTGAAAAACCTTGTCATTATAGGAATGGCTAATGTGCAGAGAGTTGGTCCTGAGTTTTATGGGGAAGGTTGCTTGAAACCTTTTCAATCTTTGGAGACACTTTGCTTTGAGGATTTGCAAGAATGGCAAGATTGGATTCCTAGCAGAGTTGAGTACGAAGGATTCCCTCACTTGCGTAAGCTTTCTATTTCTCATTGCCCCAAGTTGCAAGGAAAATTGCCCTACCATCTCCCATCATTGGAAAAGTTTTCTATTCGTAAATGTGAGGAATTGGTTGTTTCAATTCCAAGCCTTCCAATGCTTCATAAATTAGAAATTGTGGAATGCAAAGAGGTGGTGCGTAGAAACACGGTTGAGTTATGCTCAATAAAGTCAATTGTTTTTTCTATTCCAGATCTGAAAAGCTTGACAGAGGAGTTCATGCACGGGTTAGTGAAGGTAGAAAATCTGACGATAGATGATTGTAAAGAGCTAACATCTATGTGGCAAGACAAGCTCATGTACCATGTAGCGCTCGATATCCAATCGTGCCCAAGTCTCATCACCCTCAACTTGATGTCTACAATAAGGACACTAACAATTAAAGGTTGTAGTGCTTTGCAATCCTTGCCAATTTCCAATTGTACATGCTTGGAATACGCAACTATTAAGGAATGTAATTCTTTGAAGTTCATTTCTGAAGACCAACTACCTTCAACTTTGAAAGGGCTAGAGATAAGAAGTTGTGAGAAATTGCAATCAGTGGTAGACGAGGGAGAGGCTCCTTCTTCTTCTTCCTCTCTATTGATGAACCAGGGGAATCTTAAAACATCTGTTCTTGAGCAGTTGGAGATTTGGAAATGTTCATCTCTAAAATGCTTATCATCAAGAGACGACCTACCTACCACGCTTAAAATCCTTGGGATTTATACATGCTTAGAGCTGACATCCTTATCATCAAGCGGCCAGTTACCTACAGCACTCAAACAGCTTACTGTAGAGAAATGTCCAAAGCTGGAGTCAGTAGCAGACAAGTTACACGATAATGCGTCTCTTGAAAGTCTTGAAATCAGATTTTGTGAAAAGCTTAAATCCTTACCGGAGGGCCTACACAAACTCTGCCACCTCAATCAGATCAACATACGGACGTGTTCTAGTCTCGTTTCCTTCCCGGATGGAGGGTTGCTCCCCACCAGCCTGAGACAGCTTTGGATCTCAAATTGTGAGAAACTCGAGGCCTTGCCCAACCGCATGCACAACCTCACCTCTCTTCATGATTTAAGTATAATGGGTTGTGGAAGCATCATATCCTTTCCGGAAGAGGGTTACCCCACCAACCTAACATCACTTAGGTTGAGAGGGGTGAATATCTGTAAGCAAGTATTTGAGTGGGGATTGCACAGACTCACGTCTCTTACATCTCTCTCCATTGGGGGTGGATTTCCGGATTGGCAGTCGTTTCCTTCTGAGGAGGAAGATGGGAAGATGATGATGACGTTGCCTACCTCTCTCACCCAACTGTGGATCGGGTACCTTCCAAATATAATATTCCTATCCTCCAAGGGCTTTCAAAACCTCTCTGGTCTTCAGCATCTGGAGATCTATCACTGCCCTAAACTCGAATTCCTCCCAGAGAAGGGCCTGCCTCCCTCGCTTCTGAAACTTAATATTACAGATTGTCCTCTGCTGAAACAACACTGCAAGAAAGGCAAAGGGCGAGAGTGGTTAAACATCGTCAACATCCCTCGAGTTCTGATTGATCACAGGTCCGTATATGAGGCGGAGGAGGAGGAGCAATAATGTAGAACAGAATTCAGGTTTCCAACACGAAGAACCCTCTCTTCTTCTACGTCAATCTCGCTAAGCTATATATATATAATTTCTCTTTGAATCTTCATCATTTATTTGATTCTCTTAGCCGAATGAAATGATTAGAATGGATCTGTTGTGTTTTAATTGAATGGTTTCTTCATTATTTGTTTGGTTGCTCAGAAAAATGAAGGAAACGAAAAAGAAAGGAAACAAATTTACAATTCTTTAGCAAATGATGACTTTTCATTTTAGCAATTCGTACATATTTATGATTTTTAAAAATTTGAACTTTAGTCCTAGCTAATTCTTGCAGTGTTGCAATTTTTTAATTACATTGAAGCTTCTATTTTTTTTTTTTTTCCCAATGAATTTGTTGAATTTAATTTTTGGTAAGTGCTGCTTCAGATTGTGCATTTATATTGTTCATCAAAGTGGGTTATATAGCGCGTCTTGATTAAATGCACGTACCTGTTTGATGAAATGCTTGAAAGAGATATTGTATCATGGAATTTGATGATTACAGGTTATATATCGTGTCTTGGAACATGATGATCAGTGCGTATGAACAGAACAGCAGGATGGCTTTCTAATATTATGCCTAAGTGGGTTGTCATTTCAATCAAAGATTATGCCTTGCACATATGATTGAAGCATTGTAACCTGTGCACTAAATGGGCAGATATTTCACTTATTCCAAAGCGGTCATATGAAATGAAAGATCATATTTTCATTAAAATGTGTACTACCCTTATATTAGAATCTGATAAATGATCTTGACCATTCCATAACTTTTGCTGATCTTGACCATTTCATTAGATTGCAAGAGCACTTAAGTTTAAATAAGAGCTCACTATTAGATATGACTTTATTGAATCAAATTCCATTATTAATTGGCTCTCTATTTGGGTGGAGATATGCTCTACGGATGCTGATATTTTTTCTTCTATTATTGTTGTTATTGCAGCTACTCTTAGGGCTATTTGGAAAATGCAGGAATATGTCCATGCTTGAAGGAGGTTGTCAATGCTTCTCAAGCTCTTAACTATTGCAAGCACATGGTCATGATCTGTCAAGAAGTGATGGCTGGGAATCATTCTCTAAGAAGATGTAAAGCTCCTGTGTGCAATTGGACATGTTTTGTTGATTGTCAAGAGTGGCAACTGGCAAGTGCTAATTTTGGTGGAAATTGGTATCAAAAAAGAGTCTCTGGTGAGGTGCAGGCTTTCTATGCAAAGATTGTAGTAGGCTGTTATGGTTGGATGCCTTAGTAGAAATCTGTATCTCTTTGTCAGACAATTCATGAAGCCTTATCCTATGTACTTAAGAAAGGCATGTTGGCTGCACTTGTACTTACCAGTAGCTCTGAGGTTTGCAGCCTTTGTTGTGGAAACAAACACCAAGCTGGGAGATAAAAGCTCTTAAGGAAGACACTGCTAGCTGTGTTGCATCCGCGATTTTTTAAGCTCTGGTCTTGTCAAGTCCCTAGGCCAATTCTCTACAATGCTCGTCAGCTTGTGAGTTCTGCAACTTACTCTTTGATGCACATAGCCTAGTCTTCTTTTTTATGCAACTTTTATGTTAAATTGTATATACTAATGACATTTTGTTTTTTCTGTTTTTCTAATTTTTTGGCTGGGTTTAAAAAAGAAAAAAGAAAAAAAGAGCCCTATCAAGCTTACCAGTTTATAGAATATAGTTATGGATGCAGACTTGCAATTGACTTGCAACCAGTTTGACTAATGGATTGAAATTTTTTCTTTGAAACTTTAATTTCAGCCATCTATAATCTTTGACTTAAAGAATCATTTGTACAGCATTACGCATTGTGCTTGAAATCATAGCTTTAAGATCTACCACTGTGGTGATTACTGTAATTTACTATCTAGTAGGACTGTCGTCATTTTTTTTCTCTTTCATAGTGAAAGCTCAGGAATTTTATCTTTAATTTGTAGTTTTATCCAACTCAATTTCATATCAAAATTTTACCTGCTTCATGATTGACATTTGGATGTAAAGTGGGGTAGTTACATAGCATTACGTTGATTTTATTGGATTCTTGCAGAGATGGTCAGATTAGCTAAATTTTTGGATCAAGTAATAAAATTTTTTGTCAAGGTTTCTTAATATTGTAAACTATGAAGGTCAACTGACATAAAAGAGTTGATCAGTAAGGAAGACACGTTTATTGAATTACGCTATTTGGGATAATGACTTTAATTGATTATAGTTTCACTCTCAAAGCTCACATGTTCACTTTCAAGCATTTCACAATGGAGCTATAAAAGAAGGACCACTATACTAGTTTGCACATGCCCTCTAGGATTCCTGTCCAGTATTTTATTATCTCATTTATCTATATTTATAATACTTCTTTACTTGAAGAGTATTCGGGCACAGATTAAACCCTACCAATATGCTACCAAAGCCATCAATTTTAACTTATTTAATGGTTCCATTCGGTAAATATATATTATTAGGAGGGACTTTGTTGCAGATATTGAATGAAACGAAGCACAGCCTACTTGAAAGGAATCCCCCAACACAAGGCATAATATTGAAAACAAAATTTAAGAACCTGAATTTATATCTTGCTGAATATGCATAATTTTTCAAAACAAACTCTAATAATAGGACAGATATGAGATTTAGACGCAAATTGAAAACTTTGGCTTTATATTTCTACTCGTTTGATCTAGATTTATGTTGATTTTGGTATAGCGACATGATTCACTTGATTGTGTTTCAGTGGAAACAACCTTCCCTAATATTGATTTTTAAAAGTGAAAACTCTTAAAATAACCAAAATACACACTGAACCCCTAAAATGATAAAAATAACCTCGAAAACTCCAAAATGACCAAAATAACCCTGGAAACACGATAATGACCAAAACAATACATAACCCCTAAAATGACCAAAATAACCTCAAAAACTCCAATATGACCAATATAATCCCGAAAACACCATAATAACCAAAATAACTTTGAAAACTCCAAAAAGACCAAAAGAACTCCGAAAACTCCTAACATGACCAAGATAACCTTGAAAACTTTAATATGACTAAATTAACCCCATAAAACAACATAATGACCAAAATACACACAAAACTCCTAAAACTACCAAAATATCAATGAACCACCAAAATAACCCTGAAAACTCCAATATGACCAATATAATCCCGAGAACACCTATAATGACCAAAATAACTTTGAAAACTCCAAAATGACCAAAAGAACTCTAAAAACTCTTAACATGACCAAGATAACCCTGAAAACTTTAATATGACCAAATTAACCCCATAAAACAACATAATGACTAAAATACACAAAAAACTCCTTAAACTACCAAAATATCAGTGAACCACCAAAATAACCCCGAAAACTCCAATATGAACAAAATAACCCCGGAAACACCATAATAACCAAAATAACCCCGAAAACTCCAAAATGACCAAAATAACATCAAACCCTTATAATGAATAAGATAACCCCAAAACTCCAATATGACCAAATTAACCCCAGAAACACTATAATTACAAAAATACACTTGGAACCCTTAAAATGACCAAATAACTTCCGAAAACTACAAAATGACCTCAGAAACACCATAATGACCAAAATAACACTGAACCCCTAAAATGACAGAAATAACCCCAAAAACTCCAAAATGACCAAAATAACATCGGAAATGCCATAATGACCAAAATAAACTCGAAACACACTAATGACCAAAATACACTAAAATAATCCTAAAATAACCAAAATAACCAGGAAAACTCCAGAATAACCAAAATAATCCTAGAAAGACTATCATGACCAAAATACACTACAAATCCCTAAAATAACCAAGATAACCCCAAAAGCTCCAATATGACCAAAGTAATCCCGAAAACTCCAATATATGGTTTTGGTATTTTATTTTTTATTTATTTTTTTTTATTTTATTATTATTATTATTATTTTTCATTTTGGTGATTTTAGAGGTATTTTGATCATTTTAGAGGTTTAAGGAGTATTTTGGTTGTTTTAGAGTTTTCGGGGTTATTTTGGTGATTTTAGGGGTATTTTGGTCTTTTTCGTGGTATTATGATCATTTTTTAGGTTTTGGGGTTGTTTTGGCCATTTTGAAGATTTTAGTGGAATTCTGATCATTTTAGAGGTTTCAAGAATATTTTGATCATTTTAGAGGATTTTAGGGTTATTTTGGTCATTTTGATGATTTTATGTTTTGGGTTCAATTTTAGGTATTTTGGTTATTTTAGAGGTATTTTAATCATTTTAGTGGTTTAGGGGGTATTTTGGAGATTTTAGGGATATTTTGGCTTTTTCGCGGTATTATGATCATTTTTTTAGGTTTTTGGGTTGGTTTGCCATTTTGAAGATTTTAGGGGTATTCTAGTAATTTTAGAGGTTTCAAGAATATTTTGATCATTTTAGAGGTTTTAGGGTTATTTTGGTCATTTTGATGATTTTATGTTGTGGGTCAATTTTAGGTATTTTCGTAATTTTGGAGGTATTTTGATCATTTTAGTGATTTAGGGGGTATTTTGGTTGTTTTAGAGGTTTTGGGGTTATTTAATGATTTTAGCGGTAATTTGGTCGTTTTGGTGTTTTATGGGCATTTTGGCCATCTTTTACTTTTCAGGGTTGTTTTGACTATCTTGGTGATTTTAGGGGTATTTTGGTCATTTTATAGGTTTTTTGGGATTATTTTTTTGTCATTTTAGAGGTTTCGTGGTTATTTTGATAATTTTGGTGATTTTATGTATTTTGGTCAATTTATAGGTATTTTGGTGATTTTAAAGGCATTTTGATAAAATAAAAAAAAATAAAAAAGTTTAGGGGGGTATTTTGGTTCATTTAGAGGTTTAATATTATTTTGATGATATTAGGGGTAGTTTGGTCATTTTTTACGTTTTGGGGTTGTTTGGGGATTTTAGTGATTTTAGGAGTATTTTGGTAATTTTAGAGGTTTCAGAGAATTTTTTATTTTATTTTTGAGGTTTTGGGGTTATTTTGTTCATTTTGGTAATTTTATGTATTTTGGTCAATTTATTGATTTCAAAATTCTAAATTTCAAATCCTCCTTTGTATAAATGGATTCAAGCAAGAAATTTTAAAATCAATGGATTTGAAATAAAGGTATTTTAAATCTATTGATTTAAAATCCAAATCTAAGTATTCAAACGCAACCCGAATGATTTTTCACATTGAATAATTTTTTTACTTAATTAAATGTGTTTAGTATTTCAAATCTTTGCCACGCATAGAAGTTTTATTGTTGTTTGTTATGAACATGTCACGTTCTTTTTTTTGAAATATAATAGAAATTCTAATCTAAACTCACACACATGTATATTTTGAAGATTTCAGGGATCGAACCCAGACCCTCATAGAGGGGAGTTTTTTAGGAAAGGGATTACCACTGGATTGAATACCCAAGTGGCAAACAAGTCACGTTCAACTCTTCGTTAGGGAGAAAATTTTAGACCAATTGGATGGTAGGAAAACCATAGATATCAAAACAATAGGCCGATTACACTTATAAAATCTGATTCTAGCATGACATCTCGCAACCTAGCTACCAAGCTATTTGTAGGAAGTTCTTGGTCATGAAAATGACCTTTTTTTTTTAATCCGTGTAGGGAAGAGAAAAGTGATTGATATATGTTAAAATTATGATTAAATTTACAATTTCTTAACGACTTAAGCTTTTGGAACAATTGATAATCAATTATGGGGGCAGAGTGTTAAAATTATAATTAAATAATTAAATAAACCATTTCCTAATAACTTAAGTTTTTGGAACAATGAGTAATTTATTAATAGTGTTAACACAATTATTTTTTCAAATAATAATTTATAGAGGTAGAGGGGTAAACATCATCTTGCCCAACGAAAAGTAAACAATAAAAGGCACGAGAAAAGAAAAAAGAAACCAGTCAAAATTTTGTTTTCTTGACTAAGAATTATTTATTCATCAAAAAAAGACTAAGCATTATTGAATATGCATGTAGCCATAAAAGTCAAAATCTAGTACATGTACTGATGTACCTGGATTTCGTTAGAGTATAATTTAACTACTTGTTTGTCGATATATGATGATATTCAAATCTGAACGTACGTGATTAGCTCACCCAGCTGCCAGTTTAGAAGAATCAACTGATAATTTAATTTATAACATTGTGATCATGAAAGTTCAGCACGTCATTCACCAAAACAAAGAGAAAGTTCAACACCGACAACACGTCCCTTTTTATCTCACCTAAAGGACAAATTAAGAACCCTATATAAATGAAATTTGCAAGTAATGAGAAGTTCATAAAAAGTGTACAAGTAATGACAAATTTTGTTAGTAAAATTGACAAAAAAAAATATACTTAGAGAGGTCAATTTCACCAATTTAAAAACTCCAGGTGGTTATATTGTAAAATCAAAACCTCAGGAGGTCTGTTTGCAACTGAACCAAACCCAGAGGGTGATTATGCATTTTAGCCTCAAAACAATAGGCCAATTACACTTATAAAATCTGATTCTAACATGACATCTCTCAACCTAGCAACCAAGCTGAAAGACTATTAACCTTTACAGGGGCGGATGTAATGTATGACCAGGGTGGGCAACTGCCCACCCTCAAATTTGAAAAAAAAAAAATTAGTAGGTATGTATAAAATTAAAAAATATAGGTCTATTAAAATGCCCACCCTCAATTTTGTTTCAAATCCTTATCTACCTTTAAAAAAAAAAAAATATTAAAGAAGATAAATCTATCAACAATTATACCAAATACCCTATACAATTCAAAATTATAACATTTACAACAAATAACATAGAAAAAGGCCAATAATATCTTAAAGCCCAAAAATAACATTACAACAACAACAATAGATTAGCCCAATTAAAACCAAATCAGCCCAAATGAAAACAAATCAGCCCAACAACACAAATACACAGACTTGATTTTAATTTTAGTTATATTATTATTATTATTATTATTATTATTATTTTTTAAACAAACAGCCCAACAAATCAGCCCAAAATACATACTGAAATTGAAAAATTGCCATTCGAGAGAGAGAGAAAGAGCGAACGGAAGATCGGCCCCCTCCGTCTCCACGGCCACCGATCCACCATCCACGGCCACCGATCGGCTGATTAGTCTCCTGTTGAAGCAGATCGGCACCTGTTGAAGCAGATTCAGCTCCCGTTGAACGGTTGAAGCAGATCGGCGCTTGGACCCGAGCTCGAGCCTCAACGCCACACGCCTGGACCGGACTCGACGCCTCACACCTGGAGCCCTGGACCGGAGCTCGACGCCTCACGCGGCCTGGACCCGAGCCGAGGAGGCGAGCTTGCGACTTTGCGAGGACTGGACCGCCACCGACTGCCACTGCCCACTGGTATGCTCTCTCTCTCTCTCTCTCTCCTTTGCTCTCTGTCCATGACTCTTTTAATTTTGAAGACTTGAAATTATTGGCTTGGGTGAATCCGTGAATATTTATTTTGTTTGCCTGCTTTTGATGTGCTTTTTGCTGAGTGCTGGCCATGTGCTGTCTTGGTGTTGGTGAGTGGTCCGAGTGGACCATGTGAAGTGGTCCCCGGACCACAAGTAGTCAGTGATTTTTTTTTTTGTTTTCTTTCTGAATCAGACTGGTTAATGCATGTGTTTGTCACTTTGTGAATATTTTTTTGTTAGTTATTACTGTGTAATATAGTGGAAATTGGTGTAGCTTTTGTCGGCTAATGTAGCTTTTGTCGGCATGTAAAAAATTTAAAATGTTAAATTTATAATTTATGATGGATTAGTTTTATTTTATGAACATTGTTTTTTTTTAATATTTTTGAAACAGTAATGGAGAAATATTTTAAAAGAAAGTCAGAATTAGAATTACCACCTCCACCTCCACCTCCTACAAAAAGAGTTGATAACTCTTCTTCTTCTACAAAAAGAGTTGATAACTCTTCTTCAAAACAAGATCGAGTAGAAATTAATTTGGCAGATCTTCCATCTGATCCGGGCTTACGACCTCGAATTACGGATTATCATCCTAATGATCGAGATCAAGTCCGTAGAGCATATGTACAAAGGAAAGCTCGCCAACCTAAGGAACATAATTTTCCATACAAAGCATATGGTGCTAATAACCGACGGTTCAACAAAAGTTGGTTTACTCGATTCGATTGGCTAGAGTATAGCATAGCAAAAGATGCTGCATTTTGTCTATATTGCTATCTCTTCAAACGTGATGTTGGAGAACAAGCTGGTGGTGATACATTTGTTACTGAAGGCTTCTCAAATTGGAAGTGTCCAGAAAAGCTTAGAATTCATGAAGGAGGAATCAATAGTTCTCACAACCAAGCTCGGAAAATGTTTGAAGATCTATTAAAGCCAAATCAAAGTATTCAGTCATTTCATTTTAAGCAGACAGACCAAGCTCGAATTGAGTACCGGACTCGCTTAAATGCATCAGTTGACTGCATTCGATTTCTTTTGAGACAAGGGCTTGCATTCCGTGGTCATGATGAATCAGAGGATTCAAGTAATCAAGGAAACTTTCTTGAGCTTTTGAAATTTCTTGCAGACCACAATGAAGATATCAAAGCCGTTACATTAAGAAATGCTCCTGAAAATAATATGATGATTTCTCCTGCAATTCAGAAGGACATTGTAAGTGCAGCAGCAGTTGAGACTTCTAATGCTATTATTATGGAGCTTGGAGATGCATTTTTTTCTGTTCTTATTGATGAATCTCGTGACATATCAACAAAGGAGCAGATGGCAGTTGCATTGCGGTATGTTGATAAGAAAGGCCATGTCGTTGAGCGCTTTTTAGGCATTGAGCATGTTACTGATACTACTGCTCTCTCACTCAAGGCAGCAGTTGAAGATTTATTTTGTAGGCATGGATTAAGCTTGTCTAGATTGCGTGGGCAAGGTTATGATGGAGCTAGTAATATGCAAGGTCAGTTCAATGGTCTAAAAACTCTTATAATGAAGGAGAATGAAAGTGCATATTATGTGCATTGTTTTGCTCATCAATTGCAATTGGCTCTTGTAGCTGTGGCAAAAAATAATAATAAAATTGCCACATTTTTTAACTTTGTTGCAAATGTGGTGAATATTGCTGGAGGTTCATGCAAGCGTCTAGATCTTCTTAAGGAGAAGCAAGCAACTAGAGTAGTTGAATCAGTCCATAATGGGGAGCTTCCGAGTGGGCAAGGCCTAAATCAAGAAACAAGTCTTAAACGCTCATGTGATACTCGTTGGAGTTCACATTATAATACCATGATTAGCTTGATTGATATGTTCCCATCCATAGTTGATGTGCTAGATGCTATTGCAGAGGATGGTTCAACCTCAGAGCTGAGAGGACAAGCAGAACATCTCTCACACTTTATCCAATCTTTTGGATTTGTGTTTAATCTTCACTTGATGAGATATATTTTGGGAGTTTCAAATGAATTATCACAAGCATTGCAAAGAAAAGATCAAGATATTGTGAATGCTATGAAGCTAGTTCGAATATCTAAGGAACGACTCCAAATAATGAGAGAAAATGGGTGGAGTTCTTTGCTTGATGAAGTTTCCACTTTTTGTGGAATAAACAAGATATTAGTTCCAGATATGGATGATACATATGTAGCTCGAGGGCGATCAAGGCGTTACGCTGATGGTATGACAAACTTACATTTTTATCGTGTCGAGCTATTTTATGCTATTATAGATATGCAACTTCAAGAGCTAAATAATCGTTTTACGGAGTCGAACACTGAATTGCTTCTTTGTGTGTCATGCTTGAGTCCATCTGATTTTTTTGCTACTTTTGACAAGCAAAAACTTATTCGCCTTGCCCAATTTTATCCAGAAGATTTTTCTTCATCGGAGCTCATGATACTTTCTGATCAGCTTGATAATTATATTTTTGATGTACGCTCTAGCATTGAGTTTTCAAAACTTGAAGGGATTTGTGATCTTGCTCAGAAAATGGTTGAGACTAGAAAAAATGTGGTCTATCCATTAGTTTACTTGTTGGTGACTTTGGCATTAACTTTACCAGTTGCGACTGCCACTGTGGAAAGAGCATTTTCTGCTATGAAGATTGTGAAGAATCGATTGCGTAGTCGAATGAGTGATCAGTGGATGAATGATAGCTTAATTGTCTACATAGAGAAAGACATTTTTCATAGCATTGATAATGAAGCTATCATGCAACGGTTTCAGAATATGAAGACACGTAGAAATCAATTGTAAAAGGTTATGATAAGCCTCTTGTTTGTTACTTTTTGTTTATATGAACAATATATTTCGGCTTTTGGCCTTTTTTTGTATTATATATATTAAAGTTTGAAATCAAAATACAAAAGCCGCCCACCCTGAGCGGAATTCCTGGATCCGCCCCTGAACCTTTATCAAGTTGTTATAAGTCTGTTGAGTAAATTAAGTAGAATTTGTTTTGAGTTGATAATAGCTGTACACACGTGTTATGTACATGAACAATAGTATATAAAGGCAGTGATGTAATAGAATAGTCTGGAATACAATAGATAGAAAATATCTAAATTTAGTTTCTCTTTCTTCCTTTCTCTATCTCACTTTCCCTTCTCTGTTAATATTCTAGATCTTTCTCACTATTTGTCGGAAGTTCTTTGTCATCAAAATGACCTTTTTTTTTTTAATCGTGTAGGGAAGAGAAAAGTGATTGATATATGTTAAAATTATGATTAAATTCACAATTTCCTAACCACTTAAGTTTTTGGGATAATTGATAATCAATTATGGGAGTGTTAAAATTATAATTAAATAATTAAATAAACCATATTCTAATAACTTAAGTTTTTGAAACAATGAATAATTTATTAATAGTTTTAACATAATTATTTTTTCAAATAATAATTTATAGAGGGAGAGGGGTAAACATAATCTTGCCCAACGAAAAATAAACAATAGAAGGCACGCGAAAAGAAAAAAGAAACCAGTCAAAATTTTGTTTTTTTGACTAAGAATTATTTATTCATCAAAAAAAGACTAAGCATTGTTGAATATGCATGTAGCCATAAAAGTCAAAATCTAGTACATGTACCTGGATTTCGTTAGAGTATAATTTAACTACTTGTTTGTCCATATATGATGTGTATTCAAATCTTGAACGTACGTGATTAGCTCACCCAGCTGCCAGTTTAGAAGAATCAACTAATAATTTAATTTATAACATTGTGATCGTAGGTGGGATTTTTTCATAATAATGGAACCACATCAAACTTTGCAGCCTCATGAATCTTAGTACATTGGAGACTATTTGGGTGATAAAATAGATTAAGAATTGATCCAAAATAAAAAGATATAACACACATAATTTTTAGGTGGTTTGGCAACTTACCTACGTCTACATAGAGATTTGTAATATATCAAGTATAGCTACAAATACTGTAAAATGCATTGTCCGAGCATTATAAGAAACTCCCTCTCTCAAGTCCTTTTTCAGGCTTCAGCCTCTTGGCCCCTTTTCAGCCCCCTCCTCACGTTGCCTTTCCCTTCCTCTATAGAGTTTTTTGTCCCTCGAATTTATTAGAACATAGTAGAACATATACAAAATATTTTTTAGATATTTATGGGATATTTTTGTGAGATATTTATAAGATATTTTGTAGACCAATAAAATTTATAAGATATTTTGTAGACCAATAAAATGTGGTGTGAGTTATAGAGATCAAATTCAACTTTATTTCCTATTTTATTTCTAGCCCTATACTTATCTTAATTAATTTTTTTCCCTCCAGTGATCATGAAAGTTCAGCACGCCATTTACCAAACCATGCAAAAAGAAAGATCAACACGTCCCTTTTTTCCTCACCTAAAGGACAAATTAAGCACCCTATATAAATGAAATTTGCAAGTAATGAGAAGTTCATAAAAAGTGTACAAGATTTGACATGATGAGTTTAAGGTTCCATTTCTATTTCTTGGTTTTGTTTGTAAGCATTGTTATCCCAACTCAATGCCTTGGTGAAATCTGCCTGCCAAAGGAACATGTTGCCTTGTTCATTTTCGGGGATTCATTAGTTGATGTCGGAAACAATAACTATATCAATACCACTACTGATTACCAGGGAAATGTTTGGCCTTTTGGGGAGAGCTTCTTCAAGTACCCCACTGGGAGAGCTTCCGATGGCCGTTTAATTCCAGATTTCATTGGTAAGATAATTCTTTTTTTGATAATTCAAATGTTATGGCAAATGAAAAAGCATGAATTTGAATCCTGATTCTTATTATAAAGAAGGTTAGACAATGTTACTGAATGACAAGTCTCTTGACCATTGATAACATATAGTTGTGTGTTGTTTTCTCTTGGATTGAATTGTTGTTGCTCAATTAATGTTTGAAGCATTATTGCAGCTGAGTACGCAAACTTGCCGCTAATTCCACCATATCTACTACATCCGGGTTATAATCGGTACATTGATGGGGCAAACTTTGCATCAGGAGGAGCTGGTGCCCTTGATGAAACTCGTAGAGGATTGGTACTCATTCTATCTGATTAATTATGTAGGCTCCTTATAAATTAATGTTAATTACGATTCTTAAAAATGGAGCACAATTAGGTCTCAATTTTTGTATAGCACAATAGAGCTTCTATCACAACTATCATGTTGATTGAAATCAGACCTAGGAGCCAAATTCAAATCCTTGCATTAGCCTCATATGTTTTTGTTTATGCTTGGACATGTTATTTACAAAATATAAACTCTCTTTATTATATCTTCCATCATATTTTGAGATACAGATTATGTTCATGTGACATAAAAGATAAGCATGTCTAATTTCTTCTCATGGTTGAGTACTTTCCTTTTTGTTCTTTTCCCCAGGTGATAAACCTGAACACTCAACTTAATTATTTCAAGAACATGGAGACTATGTTGAGGCAAAAACTAGGTGAAAAAGAAGCCAAGACATTGTTGGTCAGAGCTGTTTACTTAATTAGCATTGGAAACAACGATTATTTTGTTCCCTACTACCCAAACTCTACCGTGCTTCAATACTCCGCTCAAGAAGAACTTGTAAATATGGTGATTGGCAACTTGACAACAGTGATCAAAGTAATTGCAATTAGTGTTTTATATGCAATAGTTAGAATAAATATGTTGAATTATTCTTGTTTTCAATTTTAAGTTGGTTATACTTTGATTTGT
>OU015762.1:7224022-7315942 GCA_907173295.1 Fagus sylvatica | reverse complement strand
AAGCCAAAGACTCGCCATCAACGTGTTTTACCGACTCCTATTTAGTGCTTTTTTGAAAAGCATTTCATAGTAAAAACTAGTCCATATCACTGGTATTAGGAGACTTGCATTATTTGAGAAGGCTTAGACCACGACAGTACAAGACTTCGTGTCCATGGTGTCTCATTTCACCTAAAATACCATAAGAATTCTTATCACTGGTCATCTCTAATTTTTGTTTTTCCACAATTTAATACATTTCAAGGAAAATGAAAAATGAGTTAGTGAGAACCATGCAACGTCAAATATCAAATGAGAAATCTTGATTAAGTATTCACCAAATTAAAATCCTAATTATGTTAGAGATCTACACCAGACAAACAGCAAACTGGTGTACCCTTTATCTTTTGGGGAAGTTAAGACAGGTCCAAGCAATAAACAACCATCTGCTTGATAGCCAGAAATACTAGACAGTTCTTCATTCTTCTTTCTTCTTTTAACAAAAAAAAAAAAAATTGAAAAGGAATCCATTAGGAGATTTTTATGCAGTGTGCTAGAGTACCAGGATAAAAAGACCTGATTTTTAAGATCTCAGATGATAAATAAAGACCTGGTTTTTATGATCTCAGATCAGAAATAAAGCCCTGGTTTTTATGATCTCAACTAAAAAATAATTAAAGACCTGGTTTTATGATCTCAAATCAGAAATAAAGACCTGGTTTTTATATATGATCTCAAATCATAAATAAAAAGACTTGCAGTTTTTAAAGATCTCAAGTTAGAAAAAACACTTTTTGTAATTTGAAATCAGACATCATCGAAATACGAGTAATTATTCAGTATTTTCGGAACACAATAAATACATACTTCTCTTACATGAATAATAGGTCACACTAATTAAATTCATGATAAAACGTCAAATTATGGGATCCATACAATAATTATTCATCACCAGATCGATTAGCATGCACTAAATCGAAAACAATAATAATAAAACAATAAAGATACGTAGATTTGGTGACAAAGTGGAATGTTTGATAACATAATGTATCACAACTCGAGTGATGATATATACTGTTATCAAACAGTCCACAACGCAGCATTACAAATTACGATTGCTCTAATGCAAAGCGCGTGCCACCTTAAAGCTATTCCAACTTTCACCATTGACTTATTCCTCTTTTTATTATTATTATTTTTTATCAGCTTTAATTTTCAATTAGCTAGGTCCTACTCATTAATAACCTTTTACCAATCATCAATACTATGTACATCATTATGAAAGCAACTTTCGGACAATTTTTCATCTCTAATATATTTTTTCCACAATCTAATCCATCTCAAGGAAAATATCAAATGAGTTGGTGAGATGATTAAAGTATTTGAAGGACTCTATTTTCCTCTCTATCTCTTAGATGCCCTTTTGTTTGTAATATAGTCTTCATTCAACAAATATCGAAGAAGTCCATATATACCACTGGTATTATCAAACTTTCCATAGTCGATCTTAGTGACTAGATCCATCCTAAAAAGAGTTTCACAGCAATGACTAGCCAATAACATTTATATTTTTGAGCTTTGCATTATTTGACATATATGACCTCAACTCAAGAAGAGGCCAAAGACTCAATGTTATTTTCCTAGTTCGTATGTAGTACGTTCTTGGAAAATGTTTTGTAATTAATGCTGATTAGTTCCTTCCATTGATATTATGAAATTTGAATTATTTGAGAAAACCTAGACTCAAATAAATGCAAAAGACTTACCATCAATGGTGCTTTACCGACTCCTATTTAGTGCTTCTTTGAAAAGTATTTTATAGTAAACACTAGTCCATATCACTGGTATTATGAACCTTGCATTATTTGAGAAGACCTAGACCACGATGGAATAGTCCAAGACCTCGTGTCCATGGTGTGTTTCCACCCACTATCATAAGATTTTTTTTTTTACAAATGTTTAAAAAAAAAAAAAAAATGGAAGAAGATAATTCCTTTTCTTATGATCAATAAATACTTCCATGTTTTTTTGGGCTTTGATACGGATAAGCCAATAAGATGAAAACATATTGACCTAAGTGTCTAACAGGATAAAAAATGGGGGGTTGAATTGATATCTCCATACACAAAAGAAAAATCCAAAAGCACTAGGAAAAAATCATGTGTTTGATATTAATTAGCTAGTACATATATAGGAAATGCACAAGTTAGACGTACGAGACCATCTTGCATGGGGTTGATCACATTAATTAACCTTGGATTTTCAGCTTCTAAGAACAACAGTAATAGGGCTTTAGCTTCCTTCCTCACGGCATCTCTAGGATTTTCTTTTTTTGTCCAAACATTGGGTGTTCCCAACAGAGTTTCCTACAAGTCATGACTACTGAAGGTGATAATAGAGACGAGACAATTTTTTTTTTTTTTTTAATTTCATTTTTTTATGGTAAAATTTTCTCTTCTATCACCCAAAGTTTTGGATCATTTGTGGTTTTGAAAACTTTATTGGTTCTATGGGAATATTTTTTATTCACTTTGATAGAAAATTTGGTAATTTATATTTGACATGAAATTCTTAAAAGTTTCACTATGGAGATAATAATAGATGAATTTTATTCATTGAAAATTGTCATCATTGAGCATAACATTGATTGGCGATATTAACTCCTTTTTTTTTTTTACTTGTTTAAAAGATGATAAGTTCTCTTCAAAAGTTATGTAGTATAATATATATGTTAAAAGTTGATAATTTTATATGTAATATATTTATGAATTATGACTTTTAGTATTAAAAAAAAATTAAAACTTGTATTTTTTTTTTTACATTCACACATGTGTGTGCTCGTGCGAGAGATTAAAACTTGTATTTTTTTTTTTTTCTTCCATCCATGTTTTCCACTCATTGCCTAACCGGACTGCTTGAGCCATCAAGTGTGTCGCACGGTTTGCATGTCTCCGAGCATGGGAGAACTGAATATCAATGAAGAAGTGTATGCTATATACTCCTTACACAACGGTCATATTGTACTCCCAACAGTTGGCTAGTAGGGAAAAATTGCTTAACAAATTAAATGAAATTATAAAATCGAATTACTTGCACACATGTCCGGGACCAACGAGGTAGAGTTCGGTTCGGGCGGAACAGGAACGTTCTGTTCGGGAACAGTGGAAATGAACAGGATTTATTCTGTAGCACGGCGTTTAATTCTGCTGCCACCATTAATGACGGCAGTAACATTTAATGCAGGTCTGGATTGCAGAGGAAAGAAGAGTATGGGGAAGATGGAAGGAATGAGAAGCTATCCTAAAAATATCTAAAAATATTTGAAGGTAGAGAGAAAAGAAAGACTATAAATAAAAGAAAGATGAACATTAATGAAGTAAGTAACAAAATACTAAGACATTCTCTTGAGCTTTGATTAAGTTTTCTGAATATTCTGGCTCTACCACATTTACAAACTTAAGTATCGGAGAATTAAAGGCCAGTCTCCACTGGGTTGATCCGGATTTGAAGAATCGTTTTCTTGTTTCTTTTCAGGATCCACAAGGGTGATATCTAATTCGGTCTTGAAACTAAAAGACAGCTGGATCTCGAGTTGCCATGCATCATCTTGCCCAAATATAATTTCTGAAAGTTCAAAATTTGCTCTATTAAAAGTAAACAATAAAAGGCACCGAAAAGAAAAAAGAAACAAGTCAAAATTATTGATTATGTAGCAATAAAAGTCAAAATCTAGTACATGTACCTTGACGTGATTAGTTCACCCAGCCAGTTTAAGAAGAATCAATTAATAACATGTCATGAATCTGATGAAAGTCCAACACATATCCCTATTTTCCTCATTTATAAGCACCGTATATAATTGAAATTGCTAGAGCATATTCATTAGCATCAACACAATCTGGGTTAAGTTGTAATTAAATGACCTACCTTATATACTTATATTTTATACTTTGACAACTTTGTGGTCATGACATGCCATATGAGTGGCAAACACTATTTTTACTAGGACCATCGTTGGAGCCACTTGTATTTTTCACACCAACCAAAACAAACCACATCAGCGATTGTGACAAATTGTGTACATGCATATAAGTTGCCCTAGACTTTCTCATACTGAAGAGTTCAGAATATTTCAATATTATACAGAGTAAGACTTTGGGAAACACAAAAGACACATGTTGCCTTATTTATCTTAAACATGGAGCTCATTTATCTACCGACTTTAATTAGGATTCTTAGAAATATTGGAGCACATTTAGGCTCAAAGTTTGCATAGAAAAATAGAATAGAGCTTCTATGACAACTATCTTGTTGATTGGAAGGGCCTAATTCAAATCCTTCCATTGGCCTCATGTTACTAATAGGTACGTAGTCAAGATTTCAATTAATTGGGGACCGAAGTATAACCTTGTCAACATATATGTTTATGTTTACATGTATATATATATATATATAAATTATCAGTCAATGTCGCAAGTATATATATGTATATGTATATGCATATACATGTATTATTTTGAATATACATAATCACTAACATTCTCACATAATATATACACATATATACATAAAATTAATATATATATATCATATATATATATAAAAAGGTCCAAATTATAAATTACACCCTTTAAGTTTGGTCAAAGTTCAATTCAGTCTTCTAAGTTTTGACCGTTTCAATTCAGTCCTCTAAGTTTCAGTTTAGTTTCAATTAACAATTTATGTTAAAATCTGTTAAAACTCACCGTTAGTTTTACATTAAATTTGATTTTCCTGATATTAAATTAGATTCAACCCGGTTAAAAAAAAAAATTAATAATTAACCATTGACAGTAAACCCATAAACAAAACTACACCAGATTGAACAAAAGTGCCCAGACAAACTCAAATTTATATTGAAATTCACTCTCAAATGCTCTTCTTCTTGATCTTCGCTTGAGAGTTCCACTGCTCCATGCTGGGTTGGTTCAACAATTGCACCACTTGATTCTTCCACTGCTACAATTGATACTTCCATTGGCTTCTTCAATAATTACACAAATAATTAAATATTCAACACTTGCCCTTTGGGGATCTGAGGAACAATAACCAAATAAATGTTTTTGTCCCACACGACCGTTGAGAGACTTAGAATCGAGGAAAGGAATGCAACTCACCAGAAAATGTTGCAGAGAAGCAATGAAACAAAAAGATCCTCGAAAGCCCTAAAATAACGATTCTTTAATTTTCTTTTCTCAGGCCAAGGTAGCAGTATAGCTGATACACATAATTTGGATTCGACAATTCAGAATTTCAGATCCCCATGGCTCGGCTTGAGGACGAGTTTCGAAACATACTTTTCAACCGCACCACTCCTTTGGAAACCGATTCTCTCTCTCTCACTCTCAAAGCGACGATTATGAAAAAGAGCATTTGAGTGTGAATTTTGATATGAATTTGAGTTTGTCTGGGCACTTTGTTCAATCTGGTGTAGTTTTGTCTATGGGTTTATACTTTTTTTTTTTAACAGGATTGAATCTTTTAATTTAATATCTTTTTTTTAAGAAAATCAAAATTTAATGTCAAGAACTAAATGTAAAGGTAACGAGTTTTAACAGATTTTAACAGAAAATGTTAATTGAAACAGAATGAAACTTAGAGGACTGAATTGAAACGGTCAAACTTAGAGGCTTAGAGGACTAGCCAATTGAATTTGTAATTTGGCCAAATTTAAAGGTGGCTACATTTGTATAGAATTTGGATACATAATTCAAATACATATATGTATATATTTCAAGTATATACAATAATAATAAGGCCTTATTGTATATTTCAAGTATATAAGGTATATTTCCATATATGTATATTTCAAGTATATATTATACAATAATATAATGTACATTTCAAGTATATACAATAATAATAAGACCTTATTGTACTATATATGTGTATATACATAATTATTGTATGTTACATAATCACTAACAATTAAATAATACATAATTCGTAAATTCTTTGACTAACTGTTTCCTTCACATAATTGGAATTCCCCTGTACCTGGATTACCAGTACATACATGCAATCTTCCCTTCCGTGAAACCTTTTCAACATAAGGAAAAGTTACTAGTCCATGACAAAAATAAAATACTAAAATACATTTTGTACTATATATGAAAATTAATGACAGTCACATACCATATTTTGAAGGGTTGTCCATTCTTTCACTAAGAAAAGTGTAGAAATCTGCTATTGAGCATACTTTGAATCCTTTGAACATGCAAGGCTCTCTAGCTTTGTGAAGGACTTTTCAGAGAGTACTTTACTTGTATAGTCATTTACAACTATTGTTAGGATTTCTTCCATGCATGCAATTTCCTTGTTTCAATTGCTCTTTATATATTACTTGGGAAACAACCCAAAGGTGGCAAGCCTAGGAACGCATATTTCCTTCCTCCTTTTTTATATATTTTCTAACAAATCGAAGTATAATAAAAACCAATTATAGAAATAGAAATATAAAACAAGAATAATATAACACTAATTTGTACTAAACTATTGCATTGAAAACACTTACTTTGATCACTGTTGTCAAGTTTCCAATCACCGTATTTACATATTCTTCTTTAGAGTAGGATTGAAGAACAGTGGAGTTTGGGTTGAAGGGGACTAAATAGTCGTTGTTTCCAATGCTAATCAAGTAAACATCTCGGACCAACAATGCCTTGGCTTTTTTCTTACCTAGTTGTTGCCTCAACTTAGTCTTCATGTTCTTGAAATAATTAAGTTGAGTGTTCAGGTCTATCACCTAGGAAAAGAACAAAAGGGAACTACTAGCCATGAGAACATAATAGACACATGCTTATGTCATAAGAACATAATCTCTGTCTCAAAATATTATGGAATATATAATAAAGAGAGCTTATATTTTGTAATAACATGTCCAAGTGTAAACAAAAGAATATAAGGCCAATGCAACGATTTGAATTTGGCCCCCTTGGTACACCTTGATTCCAATCAACAAGATGGTTGTGATAGAAACTCTATTGTGTTATGCAAATATCCTAATTGTGCTCCAATTCTTAGAATCCCAAACATTCATTCATTCTTAAGGAGAAGAATTGATCGATGTAATAATATATATATATAATTATATTATGTATTGTATATTAAGGCCATATTCATTATACCTAGGAAAAGAACAAAAGGGAACTAATAATAATATGCTTATGTCATAAGAACATAATCTCTGTCTCAAAATATTATGGAATATATAATAAAGAGAGCATTTTTGTTAACATTCCAAGTTAAACAAAAGAATTAAGGCCAATGCAACGATTTGAATTTGGCCCCCTTGGTTAAACTTTAGAATTTTGTTGTAGTTAACTTGACTTCCCATAAAAAAAATTTCTGACCCCACCACTGAATATAGCTATAAGCCCATAAATGTCAAAATTTATAAGATGCATGTAACTGGACAAGGTCAATTAAAGAAATGTTTGCTACTTGCTTGTCATTGTTTTTTTTGTTTTGTTTTTTTAAAATTTAGATTTTGTGATAATTGACTTCCCATAAAAAAAATTTCACCCCACCACTGAAAAGCTAAAGCCCATAAATGCAAAATTTATAAGATGCATGTAACTGGACAAGGTCAATTAAAGAAATGTTTGCTACTTGCTTGTCATTGTAAGATTGATAATCACAAGAAAAAAATGCCGGCCTTGCCAAATTTGGCCAAGGAAAGTTGTATATACAGCTGATGTGAATACAGAAGATAGAAAATCAACAATCTATTCACTTATTGATAAATTAATTAGACTTGTCCTTACTATTTCAACTGCAACTGTGCATTTTCAGTCATAAAACTTGTCAAGACAACTTGATGACAAGATGGAAAATGAGTTTTTGAGTAATTTTTTAATACAAAGATATATATTGATAACTAATTTAGTTCAGAATCAATTATACATGATTCTAGTACTATAAAAGAAGGTAGCCAACATTGCATTGGTGTCTATGAAGGGGACAAAAATCCTGACACTACCAGGATATAAACTGGATACAAAGATCATAATAAAACACTCTCACAGCACATAAGCAAAACAACCCATCAACCCCACTAGAAGATTGCTGAGCCGTGACCCGCTGGAAATCATTCAGAAGCCCCCCAGAGAGGACAGATTGAGGACACATAAGCACGTTCTCATGCAGAAACTTATTTCGAGCCATACCACACAGTGACAGACCATATCTCAACTTCTGCACGTGTCAATCTTTCAGTAAGACCTTGAAAAAAATCTGGGATAAAATCCCACACACTTGAATTTTTCCTGGGATAAGAGCCCAACACTCCCAGCATAGGGACAGCTCCACAACGCATGAGTCGGTGATTCAGGCGCGGCACGGCACACTTGGCAAGCCGAATCTTGAAGAATACAGCCTTTCCCTGTGCCACTGAATATAGCTATAAGCCCATAAATGTCAAAATTTATAAGATGCATGTAACTGACAAAGTCAAATAAAGAAATGTTTGCGACTTGCTTGTCCTTGTAAGATGTGATAATCACAAGAAAATATATGTACGGCCTTGCCAAATTCGGCAAAGGAAAGTTGTATATACAGCTGATGTGAATACAGATCACATGTATGTGATAAACATAAACATAATTATGTAAAGTAGTTGTGAGTACATGTATCTTATGGATACAAAAATATATACAATGAATAATGTTATTTTTACAGGTATATACAGCTGATGTGAATACAGATCACATGTATGTGATAAGCATAAACATAATTATGTAAAGTAGTTGTGAGTACATGTATCTTATGGATACAAAAATATATACAATGAATAATGTTATTTTTACAGGTTACATATATATATTTTTTTTATAAGAGTTTTACAGGTTACATATATGTGATAGATATAATGAACAATGAATAAATGAAATGAATTCTTATGAAATGGAACATATATGTTATTTATACCTTCTTTATGAAATAGAAATTCATTTATACAGGTTACAATGAACAATGAATAAAGGACAAATTAAGCATCCTATATAAATGAATAGCAACTAATGAGAAGATACAATACAAACTGAACATAATTTGACATGATGAGTTCAAGGTTCCATTTCTATTCCTTTTGTAACTTTTGAAAATGCAAGCATTTGATTATTCATGATTCATTTGAACTTCAAGGTTCCATTTCTATTTCTTCGTTTTGTATGCAAGCATTATTATCCCAACTCAATGCCTTGGTGACAAACGCTTGCCAAGGGACCATGTTGCATTATTCATTTTTGGGGATTCATTTGTTTCTGTTGGGAACAATATCTATATCAATAGCACTATTGATTTCCAGAAAAATTGTTGGCCTTATGGGGAAACCTTCTTCAAGTATCCAACTGGGAGAGTTTCCAATGGCCGTTTAATTCCAGATTTCATTGGTAAAATTATATTATATGTGTGTTATTTTCTCTTGGACCTGAAGTGTTAATTAACTTTTGAAGCATTATTGCAGCTGAGTATGCAAAATTGCCGTTAATTCCACCATATCTACATCCCGGTTATAATCGGTACAGTGATGGGGCTAATTTTGCATCTGCAGGTGCTAGTATTCTTCCTGAAATTCGTAAAGGAGTGGTATGATTGGGCACGTTACTTATTTACTACAAATTTTATTATATAGCCTTTACAGAATGATGAGTTACCAATCATACAAAATGATATGTTACCAATCATAAAAAAGTAATTCAGACATTTATTTATTATATTTTGAAATCCACTAAATATTGACATATCAGTTTGTAAATCTTATATAGTAAAATTTGTAGTGTCTTTATCATTTTTCATATATTAATTCTATCGCATTTTGAGACATAGATTATGTTCTTATTATATAATATCTAACACATATACTCCCCATCAGACAATAAGCATGAGTGGTCAACTCAATTATTTCAACAACATGGAAACTCGGTTGAGGCAAGAACTAGGTGAAGAAGAAGCCAAGACATTGTTGTTTAGAGCTGTTTACTTTTTTGGCATTGGACATAATGATTACTATGTTCCCTTCGCCTCAAACTCCAGCGTGCTTCAATCCGACTCACAAGAAGAATACGTAAATATGGTGATTGGCAACTTGACAACTATGATCGAGGTAAAAAGAATCAGTGTTGTATACAATATTCAAAACAATTTTGTGTAGGATTATTCTTGTTTTTGTTTTTAATTTGGATATAATTATACTTTGATTTTTTAGGAAATATATAAGAAAGGCGGAAGAAAATTTGTGTTCCTTGGATTGCCGCCTAGTGGTTGTTCCCCACTTTTTAAAGCACTTATACCAGAAAACACAGGTGCAATATGCATGGAGGAATTTAATGCACTACTAAAACTACACAATAAAGCACTTTTTAAAGTTCTTTCGGAGCTACAGAGCCAACTCAAAGGATTTAAATATTCAATGGCCGATTTATACACTTTTCTTAGTGAAAGAATAAATAACCCTTCAAAATATGGTAAGTCACTAACCATCATTCTCATAATATAGAAAGTATGTTATTGTTGTTGTACTTTGTATTTTTTATTATATATATATATATATATATTATTCATAGACTAATAGCATATCACTATTATAATTATTTTGGTTAGGTTTCACAGAAGGGAATATTGCATGTTGTGGAAGCGGTCCATTTAGGGGAATTCCAAATTGTGGATTTAAAAGATCAATCAAAGAGTACGAAGTCAAAGACTATGAATTATGTGACAACGTTAGTGACCATGTGTTCTTTGACTCTGGTCATCCTTCCGAAAAGGCCTATCAACAATTCGCAGAGCAAATGTGGAGTGGACCTCCCAATATCACAGGACCTTACAACCTCAAAGCGTTGTTCGAACACTCAGGAACGGAACCTGAATTTGAATTTGGTGGGGGCCAATGTATAATCCAACACTCAGGAACAGAACCTGAATTTGAAATTGGTGGGGGCCAATGTATAATCTAAAAACAGTTCATAAAATCCAAATTAACATTTATTCAATAATGCCGAGTTGTCAAGCTGAGAATATTAAAAAATAAAATGATGTAAGTGATAGATCTAGATGAGAATTAATAAAAACCTGCCAACTTGGTACTGTTGTAAAAATATTGTATCTGTATCATTTTTGTATGCAAAATATCACAATTTTAGAATTCGATTCTAACAGGACATATCGACAACCTAGCTGCTGCCAAGGTAACTAAAGGAAGTTATTTATCATGTAAATAACCTTTTGTTGAGAAAAGTGATTGATATTTGATTTTGACACGTTCAGTCTTGGTTCAACACTTAAAAACCCACCTTTTGAAACAGCTATACCAAAGAGACCCTTAGTTTATCATTGACTCTAGAGCAGAATTTACTGAATCACTAAGTAAATGTTCAAACCATTAGAACATTTATTATGCATAGTATTATACTTATACTCGTCAATCAAATGTTATTATTATCATTTTTTAATTTAAAATGAGTGGGGATTGTTGTAGTATTTTAATAAAAAAAGAAGATGATTTATACTTGAGAGTTGAGACCATAAAACTTATACGAGAGTACTATTAAGTATTAACTCGCTTCCTTCTATTTACTTAACCGATGGAGAGACAAAAGTGATTGATATAGTTTTAGGATTGAAATCGGGTGCAACAGGGTGTGAAATACAATCTTAGATGGTCCAATTGAAAGTTATTTCTAGAATTTTTTATCTTAGTCATCTAATAAAAAACAATCTTTAAATTTTTTAACTTTTTTAACATATCATACTGGACGTTGAGATGAAAAGTTAAAAAGACAACTTTCGACATTCGTCTTCTCAAGATATTGGACCTTGCAACACCTCAATACTAGTTTTGACCCGTTTATTTTGAAGTGTCTGTGACTTGTCTTAATGGTTGGATAGTGTATGTTTGTGTCAGTGTATATTGGCAATTTTTTATGATGAGCAAGAGATTGGTGAAAATTCACCTTTATTAAGGAATGCATGAAATTGAGACAAAAAGATGATTGAATTATATCCTTGGATATTCGTGCATCATGACTATAAAAGAGAGGCATCTTATTAGGATCTTTTTACAGTTTTTGAGGTAAGCCTATCATGTGTTTAATTGGATTATGACTTATCAAGCAACATTTACAACATATATACTGATTAGCATTATTTTGATATTTATTCAAATTATTGATAATACGACAAAATTAAATCTAGTCATTTCATTATGCATGAAAAGATTTTAAGATTTATAATATAAATTTACTTCTTAATCCATTAAAAAAATATAGACTAAATGAACTTGGATTTCTCAAAGATAATGTCATTATAAATAAGTAGCCATAAAAGTCAAAATTTAGAAGATGCATGTAACTGGAAAGTCTGGACAATGTCAAAGTAATGTTTGTTACTTGTTTGTCCTTAAATAATGTTTATTCAAATCTTAAACGTACGTCTTTGATTAGCTCATCCCCCAGCCAATAAACTAGTACCCTATCATGAAAGTTCAACCAATTCAGTCAACATGACCATATTCCTCACCTAAAGGACAAATTAAGCACCCTATATAAATGAATGGCAACTAATGAGAAGTTATAATAGAAAGTGAAAATATTTGACATGTTGAGTTTAAGGTTCCATTTCTATTTCTTGGTTTTGTATGCAAACATTATTGTTCCAACCCAATGCCTCGGTGACATATGCCTGCTAAAGAACCATGTTGCCTTATTTATTTTTGGGGACTCAGTAGTTGATGTTGGGAACAATAACTATATCAATACTAGGGGTGTAAGCTTCACCGACACAACCGACACAACCGTAAGAACCGCACCGCACCTCACCGCGCCAAAACCGATCTTAATAAGTGTAGGTGCAAGTGCGTATAATAGGAAAACCGCACTATAAGGTGTAGGTGCATGCATAAATCAGGAGAAAACCGCACCACACCATACCTCACTAAATATAGCTATAAGCCCATAAATGTCAAAATTTATAAGATGCATGTAACTGGACAAGGTCATATAAAGAAATGTTTGCGACTTGCTTGTCCTTGTAAGATGTGATAATCACAAGAAAATATATGTACGGCCTTGCCAAATTCGGCAAAGGAAAGTTGTATATACAGCTGATGTGAATACAGATCACATGTATGTGATAAGCATAATTATGTAAATTAGTTGTGAGTACATGTATCTTATGGATACAAAAATATATACAATGAATAATGTTATTTTTACAGGTTACATATATGTGATAGATATAATGAACAATGAATAAATGAAATGAATTCTTATGAAATGGAACATATATGTTATTTATACCTTCTTTATGAAATAGAAATTCATTTATACAGGTTACAATGAACAATGAATAAAGGACAAATTAAGCATCCTATATAAATGAATAGCAACAAATGAGAAGATACAATACAAACTGAACAAGATTTGACATGATGAGTTCAAGGTTCCATTTCTATTTCTCCGTTTTGTATGCAAGCATTATTATCCCAACTCAATGCCTTGGTGACAAATGCTTGCCAAGGGACCATGTTGCATTATTCATTTTTGGGGATTCATTTGTTTCTGTTGGGAACAATAACTATATCAATACCACTATTGATCTCCAGAAAAATTGTTGGCCTTATGGGGAAACCTTCTTCAAGTATTCAACTGGGAGAGTTTCCAATGGCCGTTTAATTCCAGATTTCATTGGTAAAATTATATTATATGTGTGTTATTTTCTCTTGGACCTGAAGTGTTAATTAACTTTTGAAGCATTATTGCAGCTGAGTATGCAAAATTGCCGTTAATTCCACCATATCTACACCCCGGTTATAATCGTTACAGTGATGGGGCTAATTTTGCATCTACATGTGCTTGCATACAAAACCAAGAAATAGAAATGGAACCTTGAACTCATCATGTCAAATCTTGTTCAGTTTGAGTTGGCTCATTATTTTTCTTTAAAAAAAAAAAAAAAAATTAGTTAACAGTCCTAGTGGTTATAGTCATGATATCTAATTCGGTCTTGAAACTCAAAGACAGCTGGATCTCGAGTTGCCATGCATCATTTTGCCCAAATATAATTTCTGAAAGTTCAAAATTTGCTCTATTAAAAGTAAACAATAAAAGGCACCGAAAAGAAAAAAGAAACAAGTCAAAATTTTGTTTAATTTTGACAAAGAATTATTGATTATGTAGCCATAAGAGTCAAAATCTAGTACAAGTTCACCCAGCCAGTTTAAGAAGAATCAATTAATAACATGTCATGAATCTGATGAAAGTCCAACACATGTCCCTATTTTCCTCATTTATAAGCACCGTATATAATTGAAATTGCTAGAGCATATTCATTAGCATCAACACAATCTGGGTTAAGTTTTAATTAAATGACCTACCTTTTATATTTATATTTTATACTTCAACAACTTTGTGGTGATGACATGCCATATGAGTGGCAAACACTATTTTTACTAGGACCATCGTTGGAGCCACTTGTATTTTTCACACCAACCAGAACAAACCACATCAGCGATTGTGACAAATTGTGCACATGCATATAAGTGGCCCTAGACTTTCTCATATTGAAGAGTTCAGAATATTTCAATATAATACAGAGTAAGACTTTGGGACTTTGGGTTTTATCATTGTGAGTAGTAGTACTGGATTGTGGTTGTACGAGGGCTGTGGTACTTAACTGAACAATGAGTTTAAGGTTCCAATATTTCTTTGTTTTTTTGGCTACCATTGTTGTCCCAACTCAATGCTTTGCTGCTGACATATGCCTGCCAAAGGACCATGTTGCCTTATTCGTTTTCGGGGATTCAGCATTTGATGTTGGAAACAATAACTACATCAATACCACTACTAATTACCAGGTAAATTTTTGGCCTTATGGGGAGAGCTTCTTCAAGTACCCCACTGGGAGATTTTCCAATGGCCGTATAATTTCAGATTTCATTGGTAAGATATAGTTTTATTTTTTGTTTATTTTGTTTTTAATGGTAACATATTTACTATTGTATTGTACTGTTGTAATGGATTGAAATGATGTGATTGTGTGTGTTTTTTTCTTGTTAATTTCATGTAATAATTTGTGAATTATTGTTCTTGATTTGTAAGATTTGTTTTCCATCTTATTTCATGTTAATTAGTATAAGAATTAAATGTTAGAATGAAGGGTGAAATTGACATTTCAAGTTAATAATTAAGTAAACTACAATTAATTTGGCATGCATTCCAATAATTGAATTTCATTTTAAAGTTTTTTGAGTTTTAACATAATTGATTAACGTTAGGGGGCAATTTTCCTATTATAAAAAAATTAGAGGGGACATTGCTCGGTTTGAAAGATTAGTGGAGTTGAGTACTTTTAAATCATTTGACTTTTAGTTTTCTCTTGGATTGAATTGTTGCTCAATTGACTTTTAAAGCTTTTTTGCAGCCGAGTATGCAAACTTGCCGCTCTAATTCCACCATATCTACATCCGGGTTATAATCGGTACATCGATGGGACAAACTTTGCATCAGGAGGAGCTGGAGCTCTTGTTGAAACTCATCGAGGATTGGTAATCATTCTATCTGATTATGTAGGCTCCTTAAGAATGAATGTTAATTAGGGATTCTAAGAATTGGAGCACAATTAGGATATTTGCATAACACAATAGAGTTTCTATCACAACCATCTTGTTGATTGGAATCAAGGTGTACCAAGGGGGCCAAATTCAAATCGTTGCATTGGCCTTATATTCTTTTGTTTACACTTGGACATGTTATTACAAAATATAAGCTCTCTTTATTATATATTCCATAATATTTTGAGACAGAGATTATGTTCTTATGACATAAGCATGTGTCTACTATATTCTCATGGTTAGTAGTTCCCTTTTGTTCTTTTCCTAGGTGATAGACCTGAACACTCAACTTAATTATTTCAAGAACATGAAGACTAAGTTGAGGCAACAACTAGGTAAGAAAAAAGCCAAGGCGTTGTTGGTCCGAGCTGTTTACTTAATTAGCATTGGAAACAACGACTATTTAGTCCCCTTCAACCCAAACTCCACTGTGCTTCAATCCTACTCTAAAGAAGAATATGTAAATATGGTGATTGGCAACTTGACAACAGTGATCAAAGTAAGTGTTTTATTCAATATTTAAGACAAATTTTTGTTAGATTATTCTTGTTTTTATTTCTTTTCTTAAGTTGGTTTTTATTATACTTTGATTTGTTAGGAAATATATAAGAAAGGAGGAAGGAAATATGTGTTCCTAGGCTTGCCACCTTTGGGTTGTATCCCGAGTGAAAGAGCACTAAAACAAGGTGCATGCATGGAAGAAATTCTAACACTAGTAAAACTACACAATAAAGTACTCTCTGAAGTCCTTTCGAAGCTAGTGAGCCAGCTCAAAGGATTCAAATATGCAATAGCAGATTTCTACACTTTTCTTAGTGAAAGAATGGACAACCCTTCAAAATATGGTATGTGACTGTCATTAATTTTCATAGTACAAAATGTATTTTAGAATTTGTAATTTGTATTTTATTTTTGTCATAGACTAGTAACACCTTTGTTTTAATTATGTTGGGAAGGTTTCATGGAAGGGAAGATTGCATGTTGTGGAACTGGTCCATACAGGGGAATTCCAAGTTGTGGAGGAAAAAGTTCAGTCAAAGAGTACGAATTATGTGAGAATGTTAGTGATTATGTCTTCTTCGACTCTGGTCATCCGACTCAAAAAGCTTACCAGCAATTCGTAGAGCTAATTTGGAATGGAACTCCCAATGTCATAGGACCTCACAATCTCAAAGCATTGTTTAAAGTTTGAACATTGATGTATTTTGATTTTATAAATGTTGAATGAAAATCGTAAACATGGAGCTCACTTATAGACCGACTTTAATAATTTATATTTGTGGTTTTGAAAACTTTATCAGTTTTATAGTAAATTTTACTCTTGTATGAACCAAAGTTCTGGATCATTTGTGGTTTCGAAGACTTTATCGGTTCCATTGGAAGTTTTTTAATTTACTTTGATTGAAAATTTGGTAATTTATATTTCAAATAAATTTTTAAAAGTTTCACTATGGAGATAATAATTGATTAATTTTATTCAATGACAACTGTCATCGAGTATAACATTGATTGGAGATACTAACTCCTTTTTTATTTTTATTTTTTTTGTACTTGTCTAAAATCAAACTAGACATTATTTATATTCTCATTAGAGTTTAAAAGATGAAAAGTTCTCTTAAAAGGTATTTAGTATACATATCTATAATCTATAATCTATCTATAAATTAAAACCTAAAGCAGAGAGAAACTTTTTATTCTTCTCCAAACACTGATACATCAGAATCCTTGTACCCACAGTCATCCTTCTCTATTTAATTCAATTCTCACTCACATCTCATAAAGTTTTCTCTCTCTCACACGTTTCTCCACTCCCTCTCTCTCTCCGTTAAGTTTTCCCACTTTGTCCAAGCGTTACCCTCGAATTTATTCCCATTACAGCTCTTCGTTCCTTTAACTGTTCCAGCATATACAATTCACAACCTTTCCTCTCTCGAGTCTCTCTCTCTCCTTTTCTCTGTTTTTGCTCTTCTTCTCATTCTCTTATTTAAACCATTCAACACCACTGCCCCAACAACAACCCAAGGTGAGGTCGTTTTATTTTTATTTTTTACTTCCTGCGAATTAATGTTAAAGAATGTATGTTTGGTAAGTCTGACTTGCTGAAGATCAACTATACATCAGCCATAAATCATATTTACCTGCCAACTGGGTATTGAAAAAGATAAAAGGAAGAATAAGGAATAAAAAGAATAGAGTTACATAATATAATACTTGGTTTAGTATCTCCTATCATATCCTGAAGTTTCCACCTCAAATGGTTTAGTATCTCCTATTATAACAGTGTGTCCACACTGTCATATCCTGAAGTTTCCACCTCAAATGGCAACCTGGATACAGAAGTAAATAAAAAATTATTAGACCTTAAAATTGGATTATAGGAATTAACACAAGGTATAGTGTATGTTGTTTCATCAAATGAGAAAGAGAGAGAGAAAATCCTCTACACAATAAACAACCTCAATTTATAGAATCAATATTTGTACATGATGTAGGACTGAACATGGGGTCAATTTTTGTTGTATGTTAATCTTTGATGTGTTTGTGTAATATTATACGGTAGTGTATTAATTATGGTATTTGAGAATTGAGTTTTATGGAGCCTATAAATTGGTCCCTAAGATGTAAAACGAAAATTGAAATTTAATTATTATCAATAAAATTTGTGTCAATTTATTATAAGGGGCTCCTTAAATCACAAGTAAAAACTTTGAAATGCACTAGATCAATATTTGCATAGAGTATATCAACTACAGAAATTATTGAACATCATGAGTGAGCATTATTGCATAAGATTAATTTTTTATGCCAAAAGAAATAGTTTGGTTCATCTTTTGGTCTCCCCAATGTTATGGACAATTTAATTTATTTTTTATTAACTATATATGTATTGGGAAATTATTAATTTTGAGTTTTTTTGTTATATTCGTGTCATTGGATCTATGAGAAGGAAATGATAAAATGGTTGTTTTCTAAAACATACTTTTTCATCATTTGAATTGAAAATATTGGAGGCATAGAGATGTATAACCAGTAAGAGAATCTCATGTTGATAGCTTTGGTACAAAAGTGTAATTTGATTATATATAGTTGTGCTAACTGAACTCTATAATATTGCCTTTCTCTCTATGATATGTCTATATATTAGATATATAATTGAATAATCAAGTTCTAATCTTTTTTTTTTTAGTTCCAAGTTTCATTTACAGAGAGCCATCTTCAAGTGATTGTTTAGGTGGTTATGATGTTGGTGGAAGCCAATTTTATGTCATGACATTCTGTCATTGGAGGTGCAGTAAAGAGAAAATGTATTTTTATTGTTTTCACCAAATAGAGATGCAAACAATATTTTGGGTAATTTTGTGCATGTGAATCATTTTATTGTTTTAGAGTAGATAATGAATTACATTATTGCAATTGACTTCTAATAAATTCTTATGAAAGAACTATCTCACCAAACTTTCAAAATCATTTCATTTGCTAAAACTGTAGCATTACTAAGAATTTTCCTCGAAGTTGAGAGAGAAAAAAAAAAAATTTCTCCTCCAAATACCGTCACGTCATTATCTCTTCACCCACAAACGTCCATGTCATCTTACCCTCTTTTTTAATCTCTCTTTCTCTCTCTCTCTCTCTCTCTCTCTCTCTCATCTTTCATTTTCATCTCCCACTCTCTCCCCCCTCGCCTCTCCATCTCCCTCAACTCTTCATCTCCCATGGATTTTTCCACCCTTTGCCTCTTCATCTCCCATGGGGTTTTCCCTCACCTCTTCACCTCCCTAATTGATTGCATCCTCAATCTCCTATTTAAACTCTCCACTACCCACTGCCCCAACAATTGGTGATGCTGCGCTCGAAATTTTTTTTACCCCTTATGCTTCTATGGTGGTTTGTGATATGAAAGATGCAATTTTTTTCTCTTTTGCTCTTTGATTCGATTTGTGGATTTTGTGGTATGTGTTATTACTAGGATTGTAGTTTTTATTTTTATTTTTTTATTGGATTTATGGGTTCTGAACCTTTGTTTGTAGTTTTGTGGTGGTTTATTTTTTTTCCCTTGGTTTTGTGATTGAATTGTGTGTTTTGTGTTATGGTCAAATTGGATTTGTTTTGTTTTGTATGTATATATATATATATATATATATATATATATATATATATATATATATATATATATATATCATTGCATAAATTTGATGATAATTGAAACTATTCAAGAAGTTGATGTTACAGGTGTTCACAGGTCTACATTATAAATAAATTTATTATATTTTACACACAAAATTAAGACGTTTTCGCGCATCGTGCGGGTTTGCGACTAGTAATATTAATATCCGTACCAATTACCCTAAAACACAAAGTCGAGTATTTTAGATTAACCAATCGTGCATTGGGTGCCACTAACTAGGGGTTAATGGAGAGTTGATAGAAAATTAACAGTGTTTTAGAGGTTATAAATGCAAAGAATGAGACAGATTATTTTACGTGGAAACCCTCTTGCAATAGTAGAAAAGGGAGAAAACCATGAGTGACTCTACTTCAAGATATTGTACTAACTCTTGAAATGGTAAGGATTAGAGCATATGCACTTAAAAGGTTTGTTTGTGCTCTCTCCATAGTTTCTGGTTGTGTGTGTATGAAGGGCCTCCCACCCTTTTATAGGCCTATGTGAGATAGAATTCTTGTTATAGGTGTCATTATGTTATTGGATAAAAATAAATGGAAAAATCGATTATAAATAGTGTTGTCTTGTTGTGTCATGCCAATGTCTACTTGTCTAAAATAGAGCCAGGTAGTGGTGGTGCTTCACATAATGCCAAAGGCTTAGTACCTTTTATCTGGATGCTAGCTAGCCAAGCCAAAGAGGTTGCCTGCAACGGAGAGCTCAACTACCTCCATTTTGTCTCTGTGAGCTTTCTGGCCGAGTTGTACTATGCAAAGTCCTTGAATTTCTTGTCTAATTATGAGAATATCATTATTGGCAAGATAAGCCAATGGCGTGCGATCTTTTGATTTGCTTAAGCTTGCACAACATTTTACCAGTTGGCTTTGGATTTTACTTTACTGCCCTTTGAAATAGTGGAAATGTCTTCAAATATCATACGGTTACAATTCCTTCTTCCTTTAGAATATGTGTACAGTCAGGATCTCATGATTAAATGAGTTGCCATGATAGTCTCGACATTATGGTGCTACTCTCCATACAACATCTCTACCCTAATTAAGGAAAATTGGAAGATATGCCTATAATACACGTAAGGTAGGGTCCTCGTTTATGAGTCATTTGACTCATTTTCCAATTTCCCAAAGGGCCGATTTTGAGTTAAGATGCTTCTTCTGGTGAAGTGTGAATCAGGCTTTATAATGGGACCACTCTCTAAAGACTTCTTGAGTATTGACACACACACTTAGCAAAAAGTAAGAATGGATATCATTTTCACTCCTCAAATTGTTAATTCAATACCCTCTTTTTTGTGAGGTTAATCTGAATTGGGTAAAACTTATGTACGGTTCCTTAGGTCAAGTACATTAGGTTCCTAGTATATTTAAAAGTTGATAATTGTATAGGTAATATATTTATGATTTATACTCTAGTATTAATAAAGTAAAACTTGTATTATTATTATTATTTTTTTCATTCATATGTATGTGTGTGCGCGTGTGAGGATATCAATATATCAATACGATAATTCAGCCCCCAAACAAAAGTGTATAATTCCAACCCTGGAGAGGTGTTAGCCCTTAGTGCATCCTTAAGCACTTTGTCCTGTTTCCCATCTGGGATTTCTTCCATCCATGTTTTTCAGGTTGGGCTGCTTGAGCCATCAGGGAGAATGAAATATCAATGATCATATTGTGCTCTCAGCAGTTGGCTAGTACACCGAATGATTTTTCACATTGAATAATTTTTTTACTTAATTAAATGTGTTTAGTATTTCAAATCTTTGCCACGAATAGAAGTTTTATTGTTGTTTGTTATGAACAAGTCACATTCAACTCTTCGTTAGGGAGAAAATTTTAGACCAATTGGATGGTAGGAAAACCATAGATATCAAAACAATAGGCCGATTACACTTATAAAATCTGATTCTAACATGACATCTCGCAACCTAGCTACCAAGCTATTTGTAGGAAGTTCTTGGTCATGAAAATGACCTTTTTTTTTTTCCGTGTAGGGAAGAGAAAAGTGATTGATATATGTTAAAATTATGATTAAATTCACAATTTCCTAACCACTTAAGTTTTTGGATAATTGATAATCAATTATGGGAGTGTTAAAATTATAATTAAATAAACCATTTCTAATAACTTAAGTTTTTGAACAATGATTAATTTATTAATAGTGTTAACACAATTATTTTTTCAAATAATAATTTATAGAGGGAGAGGGGTAAACATCATCTCGCCCAACGAAAAGTAAACAATAAAAGGCACGCGAAAAGAAAAAAGAAACCAGTCAAAATTTTGTTTTTTTGACTAAGAATTATTTATTCATCAAAAAAAGACTAAGAATTATTGAATATGCATGTAGCCATAAAAGTCAAAATCTAGTACGGATGTACCTGGATTTCGTTAGAGTATAATTTAACTACTTGTTTGTCCATATATGATGTGTATTCAAATCTTGAACGTACGTGATTAGCTCACCCAGCTGCTGAGCTGCCAGTTTAGAAGAATCAACTAATAATTTAATTTATAACATTGTGATCATGATAACAAAATTGATGTCTTTTAAAATTTTCAAGGATAAATTGTAATGTTTGAAATTAAAAAAGCCAAAATTGATTTCGAACCCAAATTTCAAAGATTGGAAGTGTATTTTACGCTATGTATATATGTGTATCATTTTCGAATTACTTGCATGTTTTAGACATTTAAAATACTCTTAAATGAGTGAAAAGTTGTTTAAATTACAAAGACACTTGACATAAAATTAAAGCATTTAAAATATAATTTGAGATGACATTTATTTTTTTATTTTTTATAATTTGATGGTCAAGGGAGGGGGAAGGATTTGAAATGTGAATTTCTTATCTGGAAAACAACAGAGGTGTTAACCTGTTAAGTTACAAGGTTTTTGACAATTTGAGATGACAATTAATACATAATTAGAGTGTAATTAAAATTTCATTTGAATCTTATTAAATTTTCACTTTAGTATATTATATATATGTGGTAAACATAAAGTTTCTGTATATCCATTGTTTTAATTGTTGATATTGGAAATTTACAAAGTCTTGGTGAGTAATAAAGTAGTCAATCTTGGCGTGCTCCATTTTGTATCTTTCTCTCTTTAATTGATGATATTGATTTCTTGGTCCACTTTCAGACTTGCGATGTAAGTTGTAAGCACTATCACAGAAACAGAGTGGAGCTTGCGTACTCCATCCATTTGTATCTTTCACCCTTTTTGTCATTACTTTGAAACCGTGAAGGGTGAAGCAAAGTCTTACAGAACCAGATCCACCAATTGACAAAGCAAAAGAAAAAATATAGAAAACACTTTCAGATTTCTTAAACTTTCACAGAACAAAGTAAACCTTTCACTCCTAACTCCTAACTCAATTTAATTTCTCTGTTTATCAAAACGAAAGAGTCCTTACCCAATTTTCTGTGGAGTGTCTCTTTGATTACTTCATTTCCCATATTTCCTTCTTTCCCACGAGCGAATCATGTCACTAATCGAAGAGGCTGCTCTTTCCGTTTTGTTTGAGAAGCTGTTTGACAAGTAAACCTCATCTGATTTGTTGAAGATATTTCAACAAGAGCAAGTTGATGCTGACTGCCAGAAGTGGAAGAGAATGTTGCTGAAAATCTATGCAGTTCTGGATGATGCAGAAGATAAGCAGGTGACAAGCAGGTTGGTGAAGATCTGGCTGGATGAGATGGAAGACTTGGCTTATGACGTGGAGGACATCTTGGATGAGTTTGCTACTGAAGCTTTGCGACGTGAGTTGAACCCGGAGCCCAGCAAAAGTAAGGTACAGAAGTTCATCGATTCTTGTGTTGGTTCGAATCGATGTTTTGTTATGTCGATGCGCTCCAAGATGGAAGATATCGATACAAGGCTGCAAAGAATTGTGACAGAAAAGAATGTTCTGGAATTGAGAGAAAATACTAGAGGAAGGACTAGAACAACAAGATCAAGGGTGCCCACAACTTCTCTAGTGAATGAAGGTCATACTTATGGCAGGGATGAAGATAAGAAGGCTATTGTTGACTTGTTGCTGAGCGGTGAATCGAGTAACACTCGACTGGGCTTGTGTTTCTCAATGATTCCCATACTTGGTATGGGGGGACTGGGTAAGACAACTCTTGCCCAACTAGTCTACAACGACGATAATGTGAGCAGTTATTTTGACTTGAAAGCATGGGTTTGTGTTTCTGAAGATTTTGATACCGCAAGGGTGACAAAAGAAATTCTACAAGATATCACTTATGTGACCTGCAATGATAATGATTTAAATTTACTTCAACGCAAATTGAAAGAGCAATTATTAGGCAAGAAGTTTCTCCTCATTTTGGATGACGTTTGGAATGAAAACAATGATAACTGGAGCAACTTACGCAAGCCTTTTGAATTTGGTGCTTTAGGAAGTAAGATTATTGTCACGGCTCGGAATGACGGTGTTTCATCAACAATGGGAGCTACTCGACCTTACAAGTTGAAGGAGTTGTCAAATGATGCTTGTTTGACCATATTTACCCAAAACGCATTAGGGACAACAGATTTTAGTGCACATCCAGAACTTGAAGAAATTGGTGGAAAAATTTTAGAGAGGTGTAAGGGCTCACCTTTGGCAGCAAAAGTACTTGGAGGCCTTTTATGCACTACACATGATCGTGATGAGTGGGAACATGTGTTAAACAGCAAGATTTGGGATATTCCAGAAGAGAAAAGCAATATTTTTCTAATTCTTAAATTAAGCTATCAATATCTCCCTTCACATTTAAAGAGGTGTTTTGCTTATTGTTCACTCTTCCCAAAGGATTATGAATTTGAGGAGAAAGAGCTAGTCTTGTTATGGATGGCAGAAGGCTTGGTTCAAGAAACAAAAGGAAACAAGCCTATGGAAGATCTCGGTGGTGAGTGTTTTTGTGATCTATTTAGAAGATCATTTTTTCAGCAATCAAGCAGCAATGAATCACTCTTTGTCATGCATGATCTCATCAATGATCTAGCTCAATGGGCAGCAGGAGGCTTGTGTTATAGATTGGAAGATACACTGGATGGTAATAAGCAATCCAAGATTTCTACAAAGGTACGGCATTTCTCTTACACTAGATGTGAATATGATGGCATCAAAAAATTTGAAGACTTTCCAAAAGATAGGCATTTACGGACCTTCTTGCCGTTATCGAAAGAAAATTGGTGCTACTTAACAAATTATGTTCCTAGTTGTTTATTGCCACAGTTAAGATGCTTAAGGGTATTATCTTTAAGTGGATATGAAATCCTTGAGTTACCAGATTCAATCGGTAATTTGAAACATCTAAGATATTTCAACCTTTCTGGTGCTAGGATTACAAGTTTACCAGAATCAATAAGTTCTTTATACAACTTGCAGACATTGATATTGAAAGCTTGTTTTCGTCTCATAAAGTTACCGGAGAAAATTGAGAATCTAGTCAATCTTCGACATCTGGATATTACAAATGTGAATTCAATCAAAGAGATGCCGGTGGGAATAGGAGAATTAAAGAGCCTACAAACACTAACTAATTTTGTTGTGGGTAAAGATCCTGGATCGAAGATAGGAGGCTTGATGAACTTGAAGTTTCTTCAGGAAAGACTTTGTATTTCAAGATTGAAGAATGTGCTTGATCCCGAGGATGCAAGAAGGGCCAACTTAAATGGTAAGAAGAATTTAGATGAATTGGCGATGAAATGGGAGTCTACAAATAATGATTTACAAGATGCAAAAGTTGCGATGGATGTTCTTGACATGCTACGCCCTTGGACAACGGTGAAAGAACTTTCAATTAATGGCTATGTTGGTGTGAAATTCCCAACTTGGTTAGGACATCCTTCGTTTTCTAATATGGTGCTCCTATGGATTGAGAGTTGTAGAAAATGCACCTCCTTGCCTTCAATTGGACAATTACCATCTTTGAAAAACCTTGTCATTATAGGAGTGGCTAATGTGCAGAGAGTTGGTCCTGAGTTTTATGGGGAAGGTTGCTTGAAACCTTTTCAATCTTTGGAGACACTTTGCTTTGAGGATTTGCAAGAATGGCAAGATTGGATTCCTAGCAGAGTTGAGTACGAAGGATTCCCTCACTTGCGTGAGCTTTCTATTTCTCATTGCCCCAAGTTGCAAGGAAAATTGCCCTACCATCTCCCATCATTGGAAAAGTTTTCTATTCGTAAATGTGAGGAATTGGTTGTTTCAATTCCAAGCCTTCCAATGCTTCATAAATTAGAAATTGTGGGATGCAAAGAGGTGGTGCGTAGAAACACGGTTGAGTTATGCTCGCTAAAGTCAATTGTTTTTTCTATTCCAGATCTGAAAAGCTTGACAGAGGAGTTCATGCACGGGTTAGTGAAGGTAGAAAATCTGACGATAGATGATTGTAAGGAGCTGACATCTATGTGGCAAGACAAGCTCATGTACCTTGTAGCGCTCGATATCCGATCGTGCCCAAGTCTCATCACCCTTAACTTGATGTCTACGATAAGGACACTAACAATTAAAGGTTGTAGTGCTTTGCAATCCTTGCCAATTTCCAATTGTACATGCCTTGGAATACGCAACTATTGAGGAATGTAATTCGTTGACGTTCATTTCTGGAGGCCAACTACCTTCAACTTTGAAAAGGCTAGAGATAGGAAGTTGTGAGAAATTGCAATCGGTGGTAGACGAGGGAGAGGCTCCTTCTTCTTCTTCCTCTCTATTGATGAACGAGGAGAATCTTAATACATCTGTTCTTGAGCAGTTGAAGATTGGGGAAATGTTCATCTCTAAAATGTTTATCATCAAGAGGCGACCTGCCTGCCACGCTTAAAATCCTTGAGATTCAGACATGCTCAGAGCTGACATCCTTATCATCAAGCGGCCAGTTACCTACAGCACTCAAACAGCTTTCTGTAGAGAATTGTCCAAAGCTGGAGTCAGTAGCAGACAAGTTACACGATAATGCATCTCTTGAACTTCTTAAAATCTGTTATTGTACAAAGCTTAAATCCTTACCGGAGGGCCTATACAAACTCTACCACCTCAATAGGATCAGGATAGTGGGGTGTTCTAGTCTTGTTTCCTTCTCGAATGGAGGGTTGCTCCCTACCAGCCTGAGATATCTTTCGATCTTAAATTGTGAGAAACTCGAGGCCTTGCCCAACTGCATGCACAACCTCACCACTCTTGAATTAAGTATAGATGGTTGTGGAAGCATCATATCCTTTCCGGGAGAGGGTTACCCCACCAACCTAACATCACTTTATTTGAGAGGGGTGAATATCTGTAAGCAAGTATTTGAGTGGGGATTGCACAGACTCACGTCTCTTACATCTCTCTCCATTGAGGTTGGATTTCCGGATTGGCAGTCGTTTCCTTCTGAGGAGGAAGATGGGAAGATGATGATGACGTTGCCTACCTCTCTCACCGAATTGTGGATCTTGGGTTTACCAAATATAGTATTCCTATCCTCCAAGGGCTTTCAAAACCTCTCTGCTCTTCAACTTCTATGTATCGTAAGATGCCCTAAACTCGAATTCCTCCCAGTGAAGGGCCTGCCTACGTCGCTTCTGCGTCTTTATATTTATGATTGTCCTCTGCTGAAACAACACTGCAAGAAAGGCAAAGGGCGAGAGTGGTTAAAGATCGCCAACATCCCTCGAGTTGAGATTGATGACAGGTCCGTATATGAGGTGGAGGAGGAGGAGCAATAATTTAGAACGGAATTCAGGTTTCCAACACGAAGAACCCTCTCTTCTTCTACGTCAATCTCGCTAAGGTATATATATATAATTTCTCTTTGAATCTTCAGCATTTATTTGATTCTCTTAGCCGAATGAAATGATTAGAATGGATCTGTTGTGTTTTAATTGAATGGTTTCTTCATTATTTGTTTGGTTGCTCAGAAAAATGAAGGAAACGAAAAAGAAAGGAAACAAATTTACAATTCTTTAGCAAATGATGACTTTTCATTTTAGCAATTCGTACATATTTATGATTTTTAAAAATTTGAACTTTAGTCCTAGCTAATTCTTGCAGTGTTGCAATTTTTTTAATTACATTGAAGCTTCTGTTTTTTTTTTTTTCCCCAATGAATGTGTTGGATTTAATTTTTGGTAAGTGCTGCTTCAGATTGTGCATTTATATTGTTCATCAAAGTGGGTTATATAGCGTGTCATGATTAAATGCACGTACCTGTTTGATGAAATGCTTGAAAGATATATTGTATCATGGAATTTGATAATTACAGGTTATATATCGTGTCTTGGAACATGATGATCAGTGCGTATGAACAGAACAGCGGGATGGCTTTCCAATATTATGCCTAAGTGGGATGTCATTTCAATCAAAGATTATGCCTAAGTGGGATGGCTTTCTAATATTATGCCTAAGTGGGAAGCATTGTAACCTGTGCACTAAATGGACAGATATTTCACTTATTCCAAAGCGGTCATGGTATGAAATGAAATATCATATTTTCATTAAAATGTGTACTACCCTTATATTAGAATATGATAAATGATCTTGACCATTCCATAACTTTTGCTGATCTTGACCATTTCATTAGATTGCAAGAGCACTTAAGTTTAAATAAGAGCTCACTATTAGATATGAGTTTATTGAATCAAATTCCATTATTAAATGGCTCTCTATTTGGGTGGAGATATGCTCTACGGATGCTGATATTTTTTCTTCTATTATTGTTGTTATTGCAGCTACTCTTAGGGCTATTTGGAAAATGCAGGAATATGTCCATGCTTGAAGGAGGTTGTCAATGCTTCTCAAGCTCTTAACTACTTGCAAGCACATGGTCATGATCTGTCAAGAAGTGATGGCTGGGAATCATTCTCTAAGAAGATGTAAAGCTCCTGTGTGCAATTGGACATGTTTTGTTGATTGTCAAGAGTGGCAACTGGCAAGTGCTAATTTTGGTGGAAATTGGTATCAAAAAAAGAGTCTCTGGTGAGGTGCAGGCTTTCTATGCAAAGATTGTAGTAGGCTGTTATGGTTGGATGCCTTAGTAGAAATCTGTATCTCTTTGTCAGACAATTCATGAAGCCTTATCCTATGTACTTAAGAAAGGCATGTTGGCTGCACTTGTACTTACCAGTAGCTCTGAGGTTTGCAGCCTTTGTTGTGGAAACAAACACCAAGCTGGGAGATACAAGCTCTTAAGGAAGACACTGCTAGCTGTGTTGCATCCGCGATTTTTTAAGCTCTGGTCTTGTCAAGTCCCTAGGCCAATTCTCTACAATGCTCGTCAGCTTGTGAGTTCTGCAACTTACTCTTTGATGCACATAGCCTAGTCTTCTTTTTTATGCAACTTTTATGTTAAATTGTATATACTAATGACATTTTGTTTTTTCTGTTTTTCTAATTTTTTGGCTGGGTTTAAAAAAGAAAAAAGAAAAAAAGAGCCCTATCAAGCTTACCAGTTTATAGAATATAGTTATGGATGCAGACTTGCAATTGACTTGCAACCAGTTTGACTAATGGATTGAAATTTTTTCTTTGAAACTTTAATTTCAGCCATCTATAATCTTTGACTTAAAGAATCATTTGTACAGCATTACGCATTGTGCTTGAAATCATAGCTTTAAGATCTACCACTGTGGTGATTACTGTAATTTACTATCTAGTAGGACTGTCGTCATTTTTTTTCTCTTTCATAATTTTTCTTGATAGTGAAAGCTCAGGAATTTTATCTTTAATTTGTAGTTTTATCCAACTCAATTTCATATCAAAATTTTACCTGCTTCATGATTGACATTTGGATGTAAAGTGGGGTAGTTACATAGCATTACGTTGATTTTATTGGATTCTTGCAGAGATGGTCAGATTAGCTAAATTTTTGGATCAAGTAATAAAAATTTTTGTCAAGGTTTCTTAATATTGTAAACTATGAAGGTCAACTGACATAAAAGAGTTGATCAGTAAGGAAGACACGTTTATTGAATTACGCTATTTGGGATAATGACTTTAATTGATTATAGTTTCACTCTCAAAGCTCACATGTTCACTTTCAAGCATTTCACAATGGAGCTATAAAAGAAGGACCACTATACTAGTTTGCACATGCCCTCTAGGATTCCTGTTCAGTATTTTATTATCTCATTTATCTATATTTATAATACTTCTTTACTTGAAGAGTATTCGGGCACAGATTAAACCCTACCAATATGCTACCAAAGCCATCAATTTTAACTTATTTAATGGTTCCATTCGGTAAATATATATTATTAGGAGGGACTTTGTTGCAGATATTGAATGAAACGAAGCACAGCCTACTTGAAAGGAATCCCCCAACACAAGGCATAATATTGAAAACAAAATTTAAGAACCTGAATTTATATCTTGCTGAATATGCATAATTTTTCAAAACAAACTCTAATAATAGGACAGATATGAGATTTAGACGCAAATTGAAAACTTTGGCTTTATATTTCTACTCGTTTGATCTAGATTTATGTTGATTTTGGTATAGCGACATGATTCATTTGACTGTGTTTCAGTGGAAACAACCTTCCCTAATATTGATTTTTAAAAGTGAAAACTCTTAAAATAACCAAAATACACACGGAACCCCTAAAATGATAAAAATAACCTCGAAAACTCCAAAATGACCAAAATAACCCTGGAAACACGATAATGACCAAAACAATACATAACCCCTAAAATGACCAAAATAACCTCAAAAACTCCAATATGACCAATATAATCCCGAAAACACCATAATAACCAAAATAACTTTGAAAACTCCAAAATGACCAAAAGAACTCCGAAAACTCCTAACATGACCAAGATAACCTTGAAAACTTTAATATGACTAAATTAACCCCATAAAACAACATAATGACCAAAATACACACAAAACTCCTAAAACTACCAAAATATCAATGAACCACCAAAATAACCCTGAAAACTCCAATATGACCAATATAATCCCGAGAACACTATAATGACCAAAATAACTTTGAAAACTCCAAAATGACCAAAAGAACTCTAAAAACTCTTAACATGACCAAGATAACCCTGAAAACTTTAATATGACCAAATTAACCCCATAAAACAACATAATGACTAAAATACACAAAAAACTCCTTAAACTACCAAAATATCAGTGAACCACCAAAATAACCCCGAAAACTCCAATATGAACAAAATAACCCCGGAAACACCATAATAACCAAAATAACCCCGAAAACTCCAAAATGACCAAAATAACATCAAACCCTTATAATGAATAAGATAACCCCAAAGACTCCAATATGACCAAATTAACCCCAGAAACACTATAATTACAAAAATACACTTGGAACCCTTAAAATGACCAAATAACTTCCGAAAACTACAAAATGACCTCAGAAACACCATAATGACCAAAATAACACTGAACCCCTAAAATGACAGAAATAACCCCAAAAACTCCAAAATGACCAAAATAACATCGGAAATGCCATAATGACCAAAATAAACTCGAAACACACTAATGACCAAAATACACTAAAATAATCCTAAAATAACCAAAATAACCAGGAAAACTCCAGAATAACCAAAATAATCCTAGAAAGACTATCATGACCAAAATACACTACAAATCCCTAAAATAACCAAGATAACCCCAAAAGCTCCAATATGACCAAAGTAATCCCGAAAACTCCAATATATGGTTTTGGTATTTTATTTATTTATTTATTTTATTATTATTCTTATTCTTATTATTATTATTATTTCATTTTGGTGATTTTAGTGGTATTTTGATCATTTTAGAGGATTAAGAAGTACTTTGGTTGTTTTAGAGTTTTCGGGGTTATTTTGGTGATTTTAGGGGTATTGTGGTCTTTTTCGTGGTATTATTATCATTTTTTAGGTTTTCAGGTTGTTTTGGCCATTTTGAAGATTTTAGTGGAATTCTGATCATTTTAGAGGTTTCAAGAATATTTTGATCATTTTAGAGATTTTAGGGTTATTTTGGTCATTTTGATGATTTTATGTTTTGGGTTAATTTTAGGTATTTTGGTTATTTTAGAGGTATTTTAATCATTTTAGTGGTTTACGGGGTATTTTGGAGATTTTAGGGATATTTTGGCTTTTTCGCGGTATTATGATCATTTTTTTAGGTTTTTGGGTTGGTTTGCCATTTTGAAGATTTTAGGGGTATTCTAGTAATTTTAGAGGTTTCAAGAATATTTTGATCATTTTAGAGGTTTTAGGGTTATTTTGGTCATTTTGATGATTTTATGTTGTGGGTCAATTTTAGGTATTTTCGTAATTTTGGAGATATTTTGATCATTTTAGTGATTTAGGGGGTATTTTGGTTGTTTTAGAGGTTTTGGGGTTATTTAATGATTTTAGCGGTAATTTGGTCGTTTTGGTGTTTTATGGGCATTTTGGCCATCTTTTACTTTTCAGGGTTGTTTTGACTATCTTGGTGATTTTAGGGGTATTTTGGTCATTTTATAGGTTTTTTGGGATTATTTTTTTGTCATTTTAGAGGTTTCGTGGTTATTTTGATAATTTTGGTGATTTTATGTATTTTGGTCAATTTATAGGTATTTTGGTGATTTTAAAGGCATTTTGATAAAATAAAAAAAAAAAAAAAAGTTAAAAAAAAAAAAAAAAAAAAAAGTTTAGGGGGTATTTTGGTTCATTTAGAGGTTTAATATTATTTTGATGATTTTATTAGGGGTATTTTGGTCATTTTTTACGTTTTGGGGTTGTTTGGGGATTTTAGTGATTTTAGGAGTATTTTGGTAATTTTAGAGGTTTCAGAGAATTTTTTATTTTATTTTTGAGGTTTTGGGGTTATTTTGTTCATTTTGGTAATTTTATGTATTTTGGTCAATTTATTGATTTCAAAATTCTAAATTTCAAATCCTCCTTTGTATAAATGGATTCAAGCAAGAAATTTTAAAATCAATGGATTTGAAATAAAGGTATTTTAAATCTATTGATTTAAAATCCAAATCTAAGTATTCAAACGCAACCCGAATGATTTTTCACATTGAATAATTTTTTTACTTAATTAAATGTGTTTAGTATTTCAAATCTTTGCCACGCATAGAAGTTTTATTGTTGTTTGTTATGAACATGTCACGTTCTTTTTTTTGAAATATAATAGAAATTCTAATCTAAACTCACACACATGTATATTTTGAAGATTTCAGGGATCGAACCCAGACCCTCATAGAGGGGAGTTTTTTAGGAAAGGGATTACCACTGGATTGAATACCCAAGTGGCAAACAAGTCACGTTCAACTCTTCGTTAGGGAGAAAATTTTAGACCAATTGGATGGTAGGAAAACCATAGATATCAAAACAATAGGCCGATTACACTTATAAAATCTGATTCTAGCATGACATCTCGCAACCTAGCTACCAAGCTATTTGTAGGAAGTTCTTGGTCATGAAAATGACCTTTTTTTTTTTAATCCGTGTAGGGAAGAGAAAAGTGATTGATATATGTTAAAATTATGATTAAATTTACAATTTCTTAACGACTTAAGCTTTTGGAACAATTGATAATCAATTATGGGGGCAGAGTGTTAAAATTATAATTAAATAATTAAATAAACCATTTCCTAATAACTTAAGTTTTTGGAACAATGAGTAATTTATTAATAGTGTTAACACAATTATTTTTTCAAATAATAATTTATAGAGGTAGAGGGGTAAACATCATCTTGCCCAACGAAAAGTAAACAATAAAAGGCACGAGAAAAGAAAAAAGAAACCAGTCAAAATTTTGTTTTCTTGACTAAGAATTATTTATTCATCAAAAAAAGACTAAGCATTATTGAATATGCATGTAGCCATAAAAGTCAAAATCTAGTACATGTACTGATGTACCTGGATTTCGTTAGAGTATAATTTAACTACTTGTTTGTCCATATATGATGATATTCAAATCTGAACGTACGTGATTAGCTCAACCAGCTGCCAGTTTAGAAGAATCAACTGATAATTTAATTTATAACATTGTGATCATGAAAGTTCAGCACGTCATTCACCAAAACAAAGAGAAAGTTCAACACCGACAACACGTCCCTTTTTATCTCACCTAAAGGACAAATTAAGAACCCTATATAAATGAAATTTGCAAGTAATGAGAAGTTCATAAAAAGTGTACAAGTAATGACAAATTTTGTTAGTAAAATTGACAAAAAAAAATATACTTAGAGAGGTCAATTTCACTAATTTAAAAACTCCAGGTGGTTATATTGCAAAATCAAAACCTCAGGAGGTCTGTTTGCAACTGAACCAAACCCAGAGGGTGATTATGCATTTTAGCCTCAAAACAATAGGCCAATTACACTTATAAAATCTGATTCTAACATGACATCTCTCAACCTAGCAACCAAGCTGAAAGACTATTAACCTTTATCAAGTTGTTATAAGTCTGTTGAGTAAATTAAGTAGAATTTGTTTTGAGTTGATAATAGCTGTACACACGTGTTATGTACATGAACAATAGTATATAAAGGCAGTGATGTAATAGAATAGTCTGGAATACAATAGATAGAAAATATCTAAATTTAGTTTCTCTTTCTTCCTTTCTCTATCTCACTTTCCCTTCTCTGTTAATATTCTAGATCTTTCTCACTATTTGTCAGAAGTTCTTTGTCATGAAAATGACCTTTTTTTTTTTATTCGTGTAGGGAAGAGAAAAGTGATTGATATATGTTAAAATTATGATTAAATTCACAATTTCCTAACCACTTAAGTTTTTGGGATAATTGATAATCAATTATGGGAGTGTTAAAATTATAATTAAATAATTAAATAAACCATATTCTAATAACTTAAGTTTTTGAAACAATGAATAATTTATTAATAGTGTTAACATAATTATTTTTTCAAATAATAATTTATAGAGGGAGAGGGGTAAACATCATCTTGCCCAACGAAAAATAAACAATAGAAGGCACGCGAAAAGAAAAAAGAAACCAGTCAAAATTTTGTTTTTTTGACTAAGAATTATTTATTCATCAAAAAAAGACTAAGCATTGTTGAATATGCATGTAGCCATAAAAGTCAAAATCTAGTACATGTACCTGGATTTCGTTAGAGTATAATTTAACTACTTGTTTGTCCATATATGATATGATGTGTATTCAAATCTTGAACGTACGTGATTAGCTCACCCAGCTGCCAGTTTAGAAGAATCAACTAATAATTTAATTTATAACATTGTGATTGTAGGTGGGATTTTTTCGGATAATAATGGAACCACATCAAACTTTTCAGCATCATGAATCTCAGTTTATTAGAGACTGTTTGGATGATAAAATAGAGTAAGAATTGATCCAAAATAAAAAGATACAACACACATAATTTTTAAGTGGTTTGACAATTTATCTACGTCCACATAGAGATTTGTAACATATCAAGTATAGCTATAAATATAGTAAAATGCATTGTCCAAGCACTATGAGAAACTCCCTCTCTCAAGTCCTTTTTCAGGCTTCAGCCTCTTGGCCCCTTTCCAGCCCCCTCCTCACGTTGCCTTTCCCTTCCTCTATATAAAGTTTTTTGTCCCTCGAATTTATTAGAACATAGTAGAACATATTTTCAAATATTTATGAGATATTTTTGTGAGATATTTATGAGATATTTTGTGGGATATTTTGTAAACCAATAAAATGCAGTGTGAGTTAAAAAGTAGAGATCAAATTCAACTTTACTTCCTATTTTATTTCTAGCCCTATACTTATCTTAATTAATTTTTTTCCCTCCAGTGATCATGAAAGTTCAGCACGTCATTTACCAAAACATGCAAAAAGAAAGATCAACACGTGCCTTTTTTCCTCACCTAAAGGACAAATTAAGCACCCTATATAAATGAAATTTGCAAGTAATGAGAAGTTCATAAAAAGTGTACAAGATTTGACATGATGAGTTTAAGGTTCCATTTCTATTTCTTGGTTTTGTTTGTAAGCATTGTTATCCCAACTCAATGCCTTGGTGAAATCTGCCTGCCAAAGGAACATGTTGCCTTGTTCATTTTCGGGGATTCATTAGTTGATGTCGGAAACAATAACTATATCAATACCACTACTGATTACCAGGGAAATGTTTGGCCTTTTGGGGAGAGCTTCTTCAAGTACCCCACTGGGAGAGCTTCCGATGGCCGTTTAATTCCAGATTTCATTGGTAAGATAATTCTTTTTTTGATAATTCAATTGTTACGGCAAATGAAAAAGCATGAATTTGAATCCTGATTCTTATTATAAAGAAGGTTAGACAATGATTACTGAATGACAAGTCTCTTGACCATTGATAACATATAGTTGTGTGTTGTTTTCTCTTGGATTGAATTGTTGCTCAATTGATGTTTGAAGCATTATTGCAGCCGAGTATGCAAACTTGCAGCTAATTCCACCATATCTACATCCGGGTTATAATCGGTACATTGATGGGGCAAACTTTGCATCAGGAGGAGCTGGTGCCCTTGATGAAACTCGTAGAGGATTGGTACTCATTCTATCTGATTAATTATGTAGGCTCCTTATAAATTAATGTTAATTACGATTCTTAAAAATGGAGCACAATTAGGTCTCAATTTTTGTATAGCACAATAGAGCTTCTATCACAACTATCATGTTGATTGAAATCAGACCTAGGAGCCAAATTCAAATCCTTGCATTAGCCTCATATGTTTTTGTTTATGCTTGGACATGTTATTTACAAAATATAAACTCTCTTTATTACATATTCCATCATATTTTGAGACACAGATTATGTTCATGTGACATAAAAGATAAGCATGTCTAATTTCTTCTCATGGTTGAGTACTTTCCTTTTTGTTCTTTTCCCCAGGTGATAAACCTGAACACTCAACTTAATTATTTCAAGAACATGGAGACTATGTTGAGGCAAAAACTAGGTGAAAAAGAAGCCAAGACATTGTTGGTCAAAGCTGTTTACTTAATTAGCATTGGAAACAACGATTATTTTGTTCCCTACTACCCAAACTCTACCGTGCTTCAATACTCCGCTCAAGAAGAACTTGTAAATATGGTGATTGGCAACTTGACAACAGTGATCAAAGTAATTGCAATTAGTGTTTTATATGCAATAGTTAGAATAAATATGTTGAATTATTCTTGTTTTCAATTTTAAGTTGGTTATACTTTGATTTGTTAGGAAATATATAAGATAGGAGGAAGGAAATTTGCATTCCTAGGCTTGCCCCCTTTGGGTTGTTTCCCGTTAATGAGAGCACTAAAACAAGGAAACACAAGTGCATGCATGGAGGACATTACAACACTAGTAAAACTACACAATAAAGCACTTTCTGAAGTCCTTCCGAAGCTACAGAGCGAGCTCAAAGGATTCAAATATTCCATAGCAGATTTGTACACTCTTTTTAGTGAAAGAATAGATAACCCTTCAAAATATGGTATGTCATTGTCATTTTTTTTTTTCAAGAACAGAATATGTTTTAGTATTGTTGTACTTTGTATTTTATTTTTGTCATAGACTAATAGTATTTCTGTTTTAATTATATTGGGAAGGTTTCACGGAAGGAAAGATTGCATGTTGTGGAAGTGGTCCATTTAGGGGAATTCCAAGTTGTGGAGGAAGGAGTTCAGTCCAAGAGTACGAATTATGTGAGAACGCTAGTGACCATGTGTTCTTTGACTCTGCTCATCCTACTGAAAAAGCCTATCAACAATTTGCAGAGCTAATTTGGAGTGGAACTCCCGATGTCATAGGACCTTACAATCTTAAAGCGTTGTTTAAAGCTTGAACATTGATGTATTTGATTTAATAAATGTTAAATAAAGATCTTAAACATGGAGCTCATTTACATACCGTCTTTAATAATTCAAATCGTCATATTATAAACATGGTAGCCATGAATCTTATCTACAAACTTGATTTAATAAATTAATGTGTTCAATTAAATCGTCATATTATACTTTCAACACTAGAACACTACCCTGAATGATTTTTCAAATTGAATATTTTTTTGCTTAAATGTGTTTAGTATTCCATATACTTGCAACACAAAATGATTTATTATTGATTCTGTTTTCAACTTTGTTATGACCTATGAACGAGTCTTATGTCATTACAACAAAAACCTCGCAATTTGTCATAGGTTAGAACTAAATTTGATACCTTTAAGAAACTTAAGGTATCCTACGGAGCCTTGGGTTTGCGAACCTTCCTAGGATTAGATTTGTCATGGTCTCAGTATTTGTGCAATAGCATAATAGCATATCAACAATGATGATTTACGATTTGTTGTTGGAGTTTAAGTGCTTACTCAAAGAAAACTAACATAAATCTGAAAATAATCAACTCAAAAAATAGACTAAACAAAAACTTAAAATTAGTTTAGGAACAATCTCACCAAGCTATAGAATCACGTAATACCGTTGTCCTTAAAGGTTAATTCGTGCTACTCGGAGTGAAACTCAGTGCGAACGGCTTTCCGGCAGAACAACCCCAGGATTAGACTATAGCAAATCTTTTGTGTTGGACGCACTTTCTTCACAAAGGTTCAAGAACAACCCTCTAAGATAATGCCTTTCCTTTCTTTGCTTTCAAATAAAAATAGAAGACATAGCTTCATGTATCTCAAGAACAAACCGGTGAAAGAGAGAGCAAAATAGAAGAAGGTGCAGCCAAAAATTAGAGAGAGAGAGAGATAGGCTTGTATATGAACCTGACAACTCCAATGGCTAAAAGGCAGCCCACTTAGCTGGAAAAAGAGGATCCAGATCGCAGGCAATACCAAAACTAATTGCAGGGCTGCAATTCGATGGATCTCAGCCGTCCATTTAATCTAACAGTTTCAAAGATTGACAGCTCACCAAAAGTTAAAAAGACAAGTTTACCCTTAAAAATTTCAAAACGCGCGCGTGGAATGAGCCAGTCAGTACCAAAAAAATTCAAAACCCCTCTCTCTCTCTCTCCTCCCCACTTCTTCAGTTTCTCTCAAAACTCCTCTCTTTCTCTCTCTCTCTTTCTCTCATCCATCCCTGAAGCTTGTAAGCTGGCAAAATCGTTCCCCCCTCGCCGGTGCCGAAGAGATCGGGTTCTCACCTCGTCGGAAATCCCCCAAACCTGACGGTAGTTTTTTCTCTTGCTCCCTCACTCTTTCTCTCACCTCACCGGCTCACTTGATCGTCACCTCCCTCATCTCACCTCTCTCGTCTCACCGGTACTTCGGGGCCCATCTTCGCATGCCAGCACCGCTGTGCCCCTATTTCCGCTGCACCGCCCAATTTCAGTCCCCCTCGCAACCACCAACCGCCTCCGTGACAACCTCCCTCAAAGAATTCACAGACAAGGTTTTTTGAAGGGAGAAGAGGTACGTATAGTTTCTAATACTTGTTTTTGAAGTGTTAATCTTGTAGGGAAATTACAAAATTGAATGTTAGGGTTTATGACTGTTCTGTTTTGGGGAATTTTAATGATAACATTGCTCTCTGTGTGTGTGTTTTGAGATTGAAATTCGTGTTAAGGTTGTTGTTGATGATTGAGGATTGTCAAAAATGCTTGTTATATTCTCTAAATTTTGTTGAATTCAAATTCTGGTTATTGACAATCCTCAGTCATCAACAACAACCTCTGACCGATTTCACGCTCTCATATTTTCTAAATCTACAATCTTCTTTTTCTTCTCTAATTTTCTACCCAAAATTTCTCATCCATTTTCTATATATATTAATTTACTCCTATATCCTATCAAAATATAAATATATGAAGAGTATATAAGAATTGAATTTTATATGGATCTGACTTAACTGATTAAAAATCTCACATATGGTATAAAAAGGTTAAAAGTTTTACAACACGCAAACAAAGTATGACATAAATGCATTCAGGTTTCATGATTAGAGAGCATGTCATTTTTGTTTCTTCAAACACGATTTTTGGGCTTTAAGTCATGAAGACATGACTTTTTGCAAAACTATTTATTATAAGAAATTATGATGTCCTATGCAATGCGAAAATATTTTATAAGAAATTATCTTATGACTCATTAATGTTATTTACTATGTGTTATAATTTTAAATAGTTGGACAACAGAATCTGACTTATCAAAAGCATTATTGCAGTTTCATTTAACAATAGAATCATTTAATAGCCTTAACTTTTACACCTAAAACCAAATTAGTAATAGAATGTTTCACAATAATGCCGAGATATCAAGGTGTGAATGGTAAATAATAAAGCAATGTAAGTGGTTGGTGATGGGAATTAATAAAAACTTGCAAATTTAATATTGTTGTAAAAATATATATAAGAAGTAATATAAACTAATCCGACAATAAAGTCAAGGTGGAGATGCATTAGTAGTCAATAGGTTGATCACAGTTTTAGAATTCCATTGCTTAGCAAAAAAAAAAATGAAAAGAGAGGTAACTGAAGTAAGTTATTTATCATGAAAATAACCTTTTTTAGAGAAAAGTGATTGATATTTGATTTTGACACGTTCAGTCTTGGTTCAAGACTTAGTTCATCATTGACTCCAGAGCAGAATTTACTTTATGCATAGTAAAGTAAATTATTTATCACATTGCATTATTTTGATATTTATTTAAGTTATTTATAATATGACAAAATTAAATCTAGTCATTTCATTATGCATGAAAATATTTTAAGATCTATACTATAAATTTTCTCAATCCATTAAAAAAATATAGACTAAATGAACTTGGATTTCTCAAAGATAATGTCATTATAAATAAGTAGCCATAAAAGTCAAAATTTAGAAAGATGCATGTAACTGGACAATGTCAAAGTAATGTTTGTTACTTGTTTGTCCTTAAATAATGTTTATTCAAATCTTGAACGTACGTCTTTGATTAGCTCATCCCCCAGCCAATAAACTAGTACCCTATCATGAAAGTTCAACCAATTCAGTCAACATGACCATATTCCTCACCTAAAGGACAAATTAAGCACCCTATATAAATGAATAGCAACTAATGAGAAGTTATAATAGAAAGTGAAGATTTTTGATATGATGAGTTTAAAGTTCCATTTCTATTTCTTGATTTTGTATGCAAACATTATTGTTCCAACCCAAAGCCTCGGTGACATATGCCTGCCAAAGGACCATGTTGCCTTATTCATTTTTGGGGATTCAGTAGTTGATGTTGGGAACAATAACTATATCAATACCACTACTGATCTCCAGGCAAATTTTTGGCCTTATGGGGAAAGCTTCTTCAAATACCCAACTGGGAGACCTTCCAATGGCCGTCTAATTCCAGATTTCATTGGTAAGATAATAGTTATATATATATATATGTGTATTATTTTCTCTTGGACCTAAATTGTTGCTTAAATAACTTTTGAATCACTATTGCAGCTGAGTATGCAAAATTGCCACTAATTCCACCATATCTACAGCCTGGTTATAATCGATACATTGATGGGGCTAACTTTGCCTCAGTAGGCGCTGGTGCTCTTGTTGAAACTCGTCAAGGATTGGTATGACTGGACACATTACTTACGAAATATTAGCTCTCTTTCTTATATATTCCATCATATTTTGTGACATAGATTATGTTCTTATTGATATATTACCAGTTGTATAAAAGTTTTAGTTATTAGAAAATGATGAATTTAATTATTTAACCATTATTTTAACACTCCCTCTCACGTATGTGCTTCTACTCCTCTTTAATAAATAAGACCCAAGACGTGAGATAAAGTGAAGATAAAAAATTTTGAACTCACGACCACGTACTCTATCTAATACCATAAATTACCAGTTGAAGATTAAACTATTAGGAAATGATAGATTTGAATATTTAACAATTTTTTCTAACACTTGTGACATAATCTAATACATATATTCTCCATCAGGTGATAGGCTTGAACGCTCAACTCAATTATTTCAAGAACATGGAGACTCAGTTGAGGCAAGAACTAGGTGAAAAAGAAGCCAAAGCATTGTTGTTCAGAGCTGTTTACTTTATTAGCATTGGAAGCAATGATTACTTTGTCCCCTTGACCTCAAACTCGAGCGTGCTTCAATCCTACTCACATGAAGAATACGTAAATATGGTGATTGGAAACTTAACAACTGTGATCAAGGTAATAACAATTAGTGTTGTACACAATATCTAAAACAATTTTGTATTAGATTATTCTTTGTTTAGTTTTTAAGTTGTTTATAATTATACTTTGATTTTTTAGGAAATATATAAGAAAGGAGGAAGAAAATATGTGTTACTTGGCTTGGGGCCATATGGTTGTTCCCCACTTTTTAAAGCACTAAAACCAGGAAACACAGGTGCATGCTTTGAGGAACTTACAACACTAGTAAAACTACACAATAAAGCACTTTCTAAAGTCCTTTTGGAGCTACAAAGCCAACTCAAAGGATTCAAATATTCAATGGCCGATTTCTACACTTTTCTTAGTGAAAGAATAAATAACCCTTCAAAATATGGTATGTTACCATCATTCTCATAGTACATAATGTATTTTATTGTTGTTGTACTTTGTATTTTATTTTTGTCATAGACTAATAGCATCTTTGTTTTAATGATGTTGGGAAGGTTTCACGGAAGGGAATATTGCATGTTGTGGAACTGGTCCATACAATGGAATTCCAAGTTGTGGAGGAAAGAGATCAGTCAAAGAGTATACATTATGTGAGAACGTTAGTGACTATGTGTTCTTTGACTCTGGTCATCCTTCCGAAAAGGCCTACCAGCAATTCGCAGAACTAATTTGGAGTGGAACTCCCAATGTCACAGGATCTTACAATCTAAAAACGTTGTTTGAACACTAATGTATTTAGAATTGAAAAAAAATTACATAAACATTGTAAACATGTAACTTATCTACAAACTTGATTTAACAAATTAATATGTTTAATAATTCAAATCTTCATATTATACTTTTTACACTTGATCACTACCACTTTATGATTCTTCAAGTTGAATGCTTCTTCTTTTTTTTGATTAAGAGAATATTATTGATTATCAAAAGAACAATACAGAGCAAAGAACCTTAGGTTCCAGACACCAGCAGAGATCCAAACTGCTAAGTGCCTAAGTCAAACCCTTACAGCAAAATACACCCCACAATCCTTGCACAAATGAAACAGTAGCCTCAGACAAAGATTACTAAGCACCCATGCCACCCACAAGGATCTAGATTGGGTGAAAAATTCCAGATGTGCTTCAATATGGCAACCTTGTTCCAGTCAGCTACCCTTTTGAGTTTGAGACAGGATCACTTTCTTGTTTTGAGTTTTGACAAGCATACTTTCTTCCATGCCACTCTAATCCCCACACTTTTCCAGAGTGTTGCCCCTAACACTGCTCAATGGTTTTAATCATATTCTTGGGCAGAATGAATATGTTGGACCCAAAACTATGAATGTTGTACAAAATGGATTGACGTAGCTAGTTGAAGTCTACCTTAGAATGAATTGGTCAAGTCTTAGGAAATTTTTCACAGAAACCTTCCAAGTTGAAAACCATAAAATAACAATCAATTGAATGCTAAAATAAATAGCATACCAGTTTAAACAGTTGAATAATGTTACAGACAATTAGGATGATAATGATCATCACTGATGTTCTACATCAAACCAGAATAAGAGAGACGTCCGAGCATAAATGACTCGTACTCGCTGCAATTCCAGGTCCCCGCTTGTCAAAACGGCTTTGGAACCTCCTTCAATGCGAGTCTTGGGAAACAAAAACTCCATCACTATGGCTATTCAATGAGGAAGTTAACTGTTGAGTAGCACTGGCTGTACTCACAATCGGGTATGACAGATAGTCCAAGGGGTTTGTCTCGCATTGAAGAACACATCCATCAATGGTTAGCCTTCCCCTTCTATGAAGCAAGCAGCAACCGAGCTCTGCCTTCACTGTTAGGTTTGCCAGTTTGCAGGTGGACATGAACTCCAATGCACTGCCCAAACAAAATGAACAGCACATACCAAAATTTGTTGCTCATGATGAACATTTATAGAGTGGTGATTTCACCAGGAGTACTTTCCTAACTGCTGGATAAATTTAAAGGGTAGCTATCAAAACTATAACATAATATTGCAGAATATCTCGTGTGACAGACATTCTTGTGATTTTATGCTCATGGCATAAGACTGAAACACATTCCGTTTAGTTCTAGATCTCTGCCACTAAATCCAGCAACATGGTGCATGGAGGTGGCCTCTCAAATATATTTTTTAGAATGAAAACTCCAATAAAACCACCACATAACAACATAACTTGAAACATAAACGTAAATTTTGCAAACCTGTCTGAGCCTCGAGAACAAATGAGTGTTGTCTCATCGGGAAGCTCACCTCCACCAATCTGAACAAAGTAAGTTTAAATTGAAAGTAGCAAAAATGGGAGGACTTATTACAGTAAAATTTTGTTTTTCTTTCTAATGGAATAAGATCAGTACGAGAAAGTTTTGGACCCCTTGTTTAAAATAGGCATTTTATTATCATAATGCATGGTACAGTGAAGGCGATCAGAAAACAGAAAAGCAACAACTAAATTTGTCCATTCTCATGAGAAAGCTGAAAGCAATTTTGTTGCTTCTGCAGTTCTGGTTCAATGTAACCTGTTTATCACAAAGCATGGTGTTCATGGAAATGAATTCCTTGCCACAACATTATTATAATGCAACATCCACCAAAAAGAAAAAAAATTCAGGTAAACCTAAATGAAATCAAGTTATAAAGTTCTTTAGAATGATATCAGCTAGAATTTGAAGATGAGATTTAATACAGCCTAAATATTGATGCAGCAGAACTAGCCTAAGAACCAGCATCATCACAATACTAGCGTGAAAATAATTAGCAATGATTGGGGATTTCTATGGTGATTAGGGAGATGACATTTTAACTCATCAGGTGAAAGAAAGTGAAATATAACCTACATGAGGCTACAAATGATGCAGTTGATCGGGTCAAAGGCTTCCCCTCACCAAACCCTAAAAGTTGAACAACTTTCCTGTAATCCAAGACAACCCTACCTCACATTCGGGTAATTCAATCAAAGATCTGTTATCCCAAGCTACACATGAAGGGGGTCAAATTTCAGGGGTACAATAGTTTTAAATTGTAATCCCCTAAGAACATATTTGCCGTTACCAGGTAATCCTGGCCAAATATATTTTAATGCATGCAAAAAGAAAATATCAAATATCAAAGACTAAGACTAAGACAATTTTTCTTACAAATATCATGTTTTTCAAGGTAATAACCACAATGATGTCTAGCAAAAGAATTAGTATAAAAGCTTCTTCTCTCCAAACGTCAAATTGAATGTTGAACACATTGAAATTTAACAATGTAAACAGTATACCCATTAGCCAGTTAAGAGTGAGACTAAAGCGCCTACATAATTTCTAATCTCAAGGTACACATGCACACAGGCAACCATGTGTGATAATTAAGTAACATTTCTAGTAAGAAAGAAACTTTGGAAATACCAGGCAAAGTGGTTTTTTTATTTGAATATTAGAGGCGCTATGACTCCCTCCTGCTGCAATTAAAATGGTGTCGCCAGGCCTGTAAAAAAAAAGTTACTGTCAGGTCTTAAGCCTACCACCTGGACCAAGAATGACATATATGCAGACATCTTACAAACCTTGCAGCAGCAACGGCTGTCTCAATGTTGGGGAAAACCCCAGGCTCAGATACATCTTTCACTGATCGTTCTACTCGCAGCCACAAGCGAGGGTGACATGCCAGGTAACACCATCTGTGGCAAACGAGGGCGGTGTTATACCGATCTGCAAACTCAATAGCAATTCGTGACAAAAAACGTACATAATTGTGCTATACATGCATAGTGTTAATGTCTACTAGGCCATTATGATTCAACTGTGTTTATCTTAAAATCCAAACTCCAACCTTACTTGTCATAAACGACCACGTTTTAATGTAATTTAAGAATGTTATGCATCAAAAAAGAAAAGTAGGAAAGTACGTACAAAAACTTCTACAGTGATTGACCTTGTTTCTTCCTCCCCTGGCCTTACAAAACTTGATTCCTCTTCCATGAGAATCACAAATCCAACCATGGTACTCATATACAAGCAAAATCATTTTCTTCAATGATTTTGAGAGATTTTAGAAACTCATTTAAGATAAGATATTTAGTATTAACAAAATGCCTAGTGAGTGGAGGAGAAGCACTCTAATACCTATTTACAAGACAAGAGAGATATGCCCCCTTTCTTGAGATTGGAGTGAAGTTTAGTTTTGATGTCGGCTTCCCTTTCTCACTCTAAGAACAGTGAAGTTGAATTCGTCAAAATTGTACATATCATCGTACAAATTATCTTGGATGTAGTAATATGGATTCAATTGTTGAGTTCATAAATTCTCTATCAATGACTCAATTGTAATCCGTGTATATTGTAATTCTATCTTTTGGAGAGCTTTGTCTATACACCCTACAAAGTTTCTTCGCTTTTTCTATAAATCATTACTTATAAAAAATTGGTTATCAGCATCTACAATACTATGCAATAGTTATAACAATCGGGACCGCAAATATGGCATGCTGATATTGTTTTATTTTCTTTCTTCTTCTTTTTTCCCTTTGACATAGGTATATTAAAGTGGATGCAAATATTTTAAAAATTGCAGGTAAATATCAGGCTTGAATAGTGGATTGTCTCTCTCACAGGTAGAACTAGATAACTTTCACCAAGCTAAGTAAAAAATTTATGCTCATGTTCACGTAGAATTGTTTTAATTTAATATTGATGTGGGCACCTTTCTGCTGGTCCTATACATACCCAATAGCAGAGAAAATTTCAGTTTTCTTATAAATTAGAAAGGGAAAAACTTAGATACAGTTTTTTAGGTCAAGTACATTAAGTTCTTAATTGAACTCAAATACAATGAATTTAAATATTCTTGAAAAAGATAACATTGTTTGTGTTTTATTGGTTAATGCAACTATGTGTTTGAATTCAATTGGAGACCCTAATGTACCTAACCTAAGGAACTTACCCAATTAGAAATTAGGTTAAACAAATTCTATCATTTTCTGAGCAAATCTTTAAAGTACAGTTTTGCCCAATTACAATAGGGCACAAAGTTGAACTCATGAAAATCAAAATTTTACACCAATATATCAATATGAACCCCAATCAGAATTATAAAGCTTGTAATACATATTTTTAAAACCCATATCTTCTCTAATCTTATCAGTATTGTTAAGATCAATAAAAAGTGAATTGGGCAGATAGCCAATTACAATCACAATCACAAACCCTTATGCATATTCTTGAATATAACACATAATCGTACTCAACAAAAGCTACACCCAAATAAATGAAAATAAAACACCCCCAAAAATAAAAATCCGATCTTGAATGAAATTAAAGATGGGGTTTTTATTTTTTACAATAAAATGAAATGACTAGTAAGAAAGAGAAAGAGTGAGAGGAATGAAAAGGGGTACCTGGAATTGGAGAGAGGAAGCTAAAGATGTGCATAAGACAGCCATCATCAAGATTATTTATGGCACAGAACGAAGCTTCTGAGCTCTTTGTTCTTTTCCATTTTCTCCTATTTTCTTCTTCTCTTTCTTCAATCTTCGCCTCCATCTCCACGCTCCTCTCTCTCTCTCTCTCTCTCTCTCTCTCACACACACACACGCACACACGCACACGCACACGCACACAGCCCCTTCTTGTGGATTTTTGGAAGATTTTTTAAGGTTTTTGACTCTGACAAAACAAAGTAACAGACAAGCACTTCCCTTGGTACTTGTCAAACTTCTTTTTTTTTTTTCTTTTTGTTATTGTTTTTATTGAATGTTGGATTTGTGAGCTGAGTTGCCACTCGTTCCCCACACGAAACTGTAGTCTGATGACTCTGATTGATGCATAGATTCTTAACTGCATTCCTGGTTGTAATTTGGGCAGGGTCTGGATAAGCCCAGTGTAGCCCAAGTAATAGTGGCCCAAAAAATCAAAATAAACACACAGCTATGGGCTTTGGTTTAGTAATAGTAGGTACTCACAAGGTGGACAAGTGTCACTTTATTATTGGTCAAAGACAATATTGAGTAAGAACAAATATAGTACATATTGCACGTGGTGTTGTATGCACACACGCCTTGTGCATTGGTGCTCCTTAACTTGCTAGTCTTTTGCTATATTATGACCAAAATTCTACTATTGTAATGGCTATTGATGTACTGAAAGGAGGTGAACTATCATTTGTACTTTTTTACATTATCGCTATCAAAAGTTGATGGAACAGAAGGTCATTACCCAATGGCTAATGACTAATGACTAAAGGCTACATGTCTTTGTCCAATGAATAAATTCATTTTTTCGATGTTCAATGATTAATAGTGGCATGTCTTTACAATCATGTATAAAACCAGATTAATATAAACTTTAGCACAAAAAATCTTTTACCAACACAAAATACTCACACTCCTTTTTAGTAGTTGATGTTTAACTCAAATGAAGATTGAAGCAAGTGGCTCTCCCCTAACTCTACTTGTATTGAACTCTCCATCATAGCACATAGATTTTTTGGCTATTATGGGCAACATTTTTTAAGAACATTGTTTGAACTTTTAACACAATTTATATTTAGTTTAAACCATTTTGCGGATTAAAATGCATGTGGATTGCCAATTTCTTTTATTTTTTATTTTTATGAGAAATGCATGTGGATTACCAAACATCAACTAGTGTGGATCCTATACACTAAGTAATATTAAAACAAGTTATTGTGCGAGTCACGAAAAAACTACCACTTTTGGAACCTGAAATTAAAGTCAGGTTTAAATGTTTAATCCCTTGTTTAAAGTTTCAACGCATATACTTGCTAGTCGCTTTTCTTTTGCCCACTTGCTACACGTGGCATTCGGAGAAATTATAGACACCTTGCTACATTGCATAGGTTCTATCAAATTTTTATTTTTTTTTTTTCCCAAAAATCAAATCCATGAATTATAATTTATAAATTCTAACTCTTGCTATAATTATTATTTATTGGGTGAATGTCTTTCACGAAAAAAAAAAAAAAATTCGAATGCTTACTTACTTAAAAGTTATTTTAAATATAATTACAATAAAGTTACATACATAATATTTTCATAATAATATGAATGATTATTTTTATAAATAAAAAAATGTTGAAACTGGAAAGAGTTAACAATCCTATATTTGAGAGTTTATTATGAAACATATATAGTATATTTGGGAGTTAATAAAAAAAATATTAATATTAATATTTTCTTTTACTTGTATTTGTCTTTTCTCAAAATAAATATAAAATCAATATCTCACTTTATTTTATTCACACGTATCGCTTTTACTTGTATTTGTCTTTTCTCAAAATAAATATAAAATCAATATCTCACTTTATTTTATTCACACGTATCGCTTTTACTGTTCATTCCCTCCACACCAAAACAGGAATAGCGTGAGAGAGAGAGAGAGAATGGCTGGCATCAACGGTAACGGCGATTGCGGCGGAGTTGGCGGCGGAGAAAGAGGCGAGTGCATAACGAACCACGTGGACAAAGGGAGCATGGAGAGCCACAGGTTGTACCTGTCTCGGCGCACGGTTCTGGAAATGCTAAGAGACCGAGGCTACGACGTGCCTGACTCGGAGCTCACTCGCTCACTCACTGAGTTCCGCTCCCTCTTCGGCGACAATCCTGACCTCCTCCGCCTCCGCATTACTGTCGCTCACCTCTCCAATCCCTTCAAAAGGGTATTCATATATATATATAGATGAAGATGTTAGTTAAGTTTTGTTTGTTTGCCAAGAAAAATGGAAACTTTTTATTATTCTTTGACTTGGGATGATATTCTGCTTGCTCATTTTGTCTAACTTCTGTTTGGTTGCTGAGGAAAAAAAAAGGAAATATTTCTTTTTTATTTGGACTGCTCTTTTTCTTTTGCTTTTTAAGTTTTGTTTGGTTGCCGGGAAAACAGAGATGGTAAAAAAGCAATTTTTTATTTTTTATTAAAAGGTTAAGTTTTTTTTGCTTGAGAGAGAAAAAGAGTAAAACTTAGATACGGTATCTTAATATCTTAAGTCAAGTAAATTAGTTTCTTAATTGAATTCAAATACATTGAATTTAAATATTCTTAGAAAATATATCAGTGTTTGTGTTTCAATGGTTCATGCAACCATGTGTTTGAAATAACATTGTTTGTGTTTTATTGTTTTAACAATACACAAAACACATGGGTGCTACCTAGTTGGTAGGAGAATTGGGATGAACTATAGAACTGAGACATCTTGAGTTCACTTTTTATGGGTGTGGAGTATTCTTTCTTTGATAATATCAGATTGCTATTTTATATTATTTTCTTCTATTTTTCTTATAAACTATGGTCTGTTGGTTGTGGATGAATCTACTTTGAGTTTTGGAGGACCCAACAAGTGAGGCTACAATTAGGTACAAGTTACAACTACAAATCTTCTCAACATGAAGTTCATATTGGTTTGCCTCATTTTGAGGGATTCTCTAGAGGGTATTAGTGTTAATGGTTTGTACAGCATAATCAGTAATTATGGTGCTCTTTGATTTGCTGCTGTTGAAGTTATAAAGTTGTTGACCCTTTTTGTTCCCACTCCTTTGAATCTCATTAGAAAAAAGGAATAAAAATTGTAGGATGATAAATTATTGTTCTGTGCACCCTGAACAATCTTGAATTATGTTTTGCATTAATAAATGGGATCATGTCATGCTTTTGAAAAATGGCTCATCTTGAAGGCAAAAACAAATCACAATAGAGTGGAAAAAGGACTCTGCAGGCTAAAATCATTTAGTGGATTGCCAAAGTTAGCTTGAACAGAAATGAAATCATTGGAAACTCCAAAAAAGATGAATGCCTTGTGAAGTAATGTAACAATTAACTCGAAGATTGTTTTTGCAAATTGTAACATGACATTTTTTTTAATTTGAAATTCCAAAATATCGAATTTTGTTCCTATGGGTACTCCAAAACACAACGCTTCACCTATAATTACAATTAGAAGATTGCTTTTTCAAATTGTAACCTGATTGTTTAATGTTGAAATTCTGTTCTACTTAATTTTGTTTCCTCTGCATAGTCCAGCAGTTGGAACTTTTTGATTCGTTATATATATAATGCGGGGTTTGATTGCGAGTGTGGCAATGTCAGAACAGAAAATATTGTATTGAAATGGCGCTTTTGTTAACCTGTAATTACACCATCAAACTGCCAATAATTTAGATTGTTGCTGGTTATTATGTCAAGAACTTTTGCGTAATATTAATATCTTGATTCTTTCATAAGAAGTTTTTTCTTGCTCGGTTGGTTGTATTCTATGCTTCCCATCATGGAAGATCTCATTTGTGTACTGCCTATAAGACAAAGTTAACTATGGAAGTCCTTGAGGCCCATCTTGCAGTAGCATAACTTAATTTTCGCTTTGCAGATAATGGTTATCTTCTGTGGAACTGATGATATAAGAACAGCATCAGTTCGTAGCATGTATGCTCAAATCATGAACATAGAACATCTGAAGGGGCTAATTCTTATTCTTCAGAGTAAAATAAACGCCTTTGCTCGAAAAGCTCTAGAAAATTATCCGTTCAAAGTTGAGCTTTTCCAAGTAAGTGACCAAATTCAACATTTCATTCTCTACTTTTGCTTCAGGGTCTAAGCCATATTTCTGAGTGTTCAAGGCATTTCACTTATTTACTTGTTTGCTAGTAAATTGTCAACTGGATTTCCCTTAAAAAATATACAGTACTGCTATGGTTATACCTGCCCTTGATTGTTATCCTCCATGAGTATTTCCTTGCTCTTGTGGGACTTTTATTACTTTTTTTACAAGTATTTGATAGGGTCTTTTATTAGTTGCATATCAAAATTAATGTCGCTGCATTCTAGGTCATAGGTTGGATAAGCTGTTTTTATAACAGATTATAGGTTGTAGATCTTTTTTAGTAAGTAATTAATCTATTGAAGGAAAAGGCCTCCCGATAGACAGAAGGAATACACAAGATAGCCTAAAGAATTACAAGCAAATGAAAGAGATTCTATGAACTCTACAATGGATTTATAGTTTGTAGAATCGAAGCTGTAGAGAGAATATGAAAGATCTCTTTCAGCACTTAGTCAACTACAATGCTAGCTTACCTGCTAGAGACATGTAGATAGTTAATACTTTAATTGAGCCTTCCTTTTTGTATCTGAATGATAACCACAAAGATAACATAAATCGTTTCAACTACAGCTGGTGGTGTTATTAGGGATGACATATTGGATGATTGTTCTGAGGTTTTTTAAAGAGAAAGCATGGTAAATGTGAAGAGATTATTCAGATTGATTGAAGTGATGAAGGGGTCCATGAGCAAGATTATAGTGTAGCATTATATGGAGTTCCTAAGATTATTTTTCACCAATACTAAAAAGTAGTGTATATTGTATATTTTCATATTCTATTGGTTAGAGTAAGAAAGAAGGTTAGTTTGAATTTCCATTCTAGTAGTACGAAAGCTGGTAGTTGTAATAGATTCTTGACCTGTGATGATCATATTTGAACTCCTTATTTAATTATTTTTATGACTTTATGGCTTAATATCTATGCTAATTTCAGCTCTCTCTTTTTTTATTTTGAACTTGTTTTTAACACCACATCATGACTTGTATTGCCTTCAGATTACTGAGTTGTTGGTTAACATTACGAAGCACATTGTTATGCCAAAACATGAGATGCTGAATGCTGTAGAAAAACAAAGGCTGTTAAGTGAGTACAAAGTGGAAGACAAAAAGGTAGTTATAATCCCTTAACATTGATAGTAACTGACAAGAAGAAAGGCAGTTTCACTATTTTCAGTTAGTTAATGTATACATTCTTATGGTGGATATAGCAATCATATTACCATTATTCTCACGTGTTGCTCTTCACAATTCACCTAATAACTTTAAATGATTGATCAAATTGTTGCACACTTAAGTTACTTAATCTGAATTGTTTTCCAGCTTCCTTGGATGCTAGAAACCGATGCCTTTGCACGATACCGAGGGCTGGAGAAGGGGCAAGTGGTGAAAGTTACCTACAGTGGTGGAGATGCTGATTCCTTTGAAACCTACCGCTATGTTAAGTGATGCTTCTACTAGAAGTGTGTGCCTCCTGCATTGATAATATGCTATAGTTATTACTAGATAGAGAAAGAGAATTAGGATTGCTTTTCGTTAGATCTACGCTTATTTCTGTTGACAAGTTACAGTGGCACCATTTCATGGAAAAGAGTTGTATAGTTGACTAGTTTGCATATTACAGGTTTGAAATGGCATAGGAATTTTTAAACTTGACTTAACCAAAATGAAAAAAAGGTAATCAATGCATTGATGTCTTGTGATGAGGCTTTTGCGTGGAACCATGCTTATTTGCTTATATGTGTTATGAATCATAGTTACAAATGGTTCACATTACTCAGATTTTAAAACTTAAATGAGTAACAATTTGTTCTGTTGGACTAAGTACACACAAACATTGTAACGTGCATTACCAACATTGTGATAAAATGATTAACCACATTCAAATGTCGAAGCATCAGGTAACTACTCAAGTGATGAAAATGTCTCTTGTGATGAACTTATAGATGGGCAACACTGGCAATGGTTGGGAGTTGTTTATGCAAGATACAGATGGATTGGTGTAAAATATGCAAAGATAGAGATAAACAATTCTGTCAGTGACTATATTGTTTGGTTGCATATGAACTTTGGTCTCACTCCCTTGTGTTCACTCTTTGGTGTGCAATGGTAATGCCAAAAACAGTAGTCAAATTGCTTGCTTATTGAAGATTGGGGGCATGCAAAGCACTATCATCAGACGAGGTCTAAAGTTCCATTGTTCTGTGTCTTATGTGAGGTGTATGGTAGGAGAAAGTTGGTCGGTCAGTTTTAAGCCGTTCTTGAATATGTTTAATCTGCAGAAAACCCTATTTGATTGAGTGATGGCATTGAGCAAGCTTTTACTTCTCTTTTTAGTTGGTAACTCTATTTTCATAATAATCTCAAAAAAGAATACGACAAATTTCTAATCCGATTGTATAGTATAAATTTTAATAAAAATCAAGATCTTATTACTGGAGTTTATTTTCAACATAACTAGACAACATGTCAATTTCATAATGAAGTGCATCTGATATGATTCAGAATAATATAATTACTGGCCAAACTCAGAATTGGCACGTACGAATCTGCCATATGACTTATTGACATTAGGGAGCTTCACCCTTTTCGCACATCAGACATTACATATTGAATCACACATTTGATAGTAATCAGCATGAGTATGACAGGGACATAGACATGTCAACCTTCAGACAGAAGATAAATATCTATATACTTAACATAATAGTTGAAATATGCATTCATGATACATTCTAGGATCTCCACAATAATGTTGTTTGAGGCTCCATGATCCACTCTTGATAAAGATCCAGTAGGCTGATAATAAAAGAAAAACTACCATAACCAGTAAATCCATATAATCATGAGAGTAGAAAGCATATCAATAGGCATGGAAGAGATAAAGGAATGAATTACCCTTAAAGAATTCTGAAAAACGACTCCATTCATTTAGAGGCTTTCAACCTCCCTAGCTCCACCATCTGCAGGGTCATTGTTTGAAGCGTTCTCTGAAGTGTTGCAGGGACTGTTTTTAAACTGATTGGCATGGTGGGGCTTGGGCAATGGATAAGAATTCTTCGATCCTTGTTGAGGAAAGTTTTGTTTACTTTTTGTACTCTCTGGCAAGCATCCCATTGGCAAGTTCAATGACCCTACTACTTTGTGTTCACATTGGAGCTTTGTAGAAATAGCAGATTCAGGTGTATCAGGATGTTTTCCTGGTAACTCCATAGAACTATGAAAGAGCAAATGAGCCACAGTTCGGTCTATGGGATTTGTCTGTGTTTCCAAATCAGACATAACTGAATTCCTGCAATACCATATGGTTCAAGTAAGGAAACTAATAGAAAGTAGAGCATCCAACATAAAGAGATCTTAAGTGTACCATAATTGAAACGTAATGTTTATACTTTAAAAGCATCCAATCCAAAAGCTTAAACTTGTAGGTGGAGAGACCCAACTAGTAACTAAACTCAAATCAAGGTTTAACCTAAGCAATATCGGATTTTTTTTTTAATACTCTCTCATGTACTGGCCTAACAAATTTAGAAGAATTCCATCATAGAAAAATGGGCTCAGCCAGCCCAACATAAATATAAACATAAGAAATCTAACCAAAGATAGATGCAAATGGGCCAAGCACAAGGAGTCCCAGAACAAACACAGCGCTCCGAACTGTTTTATTGCATCCAATTTTAATAGGTAGAGAGACACAACTAGTATATAAACTATTATTATTTTTTATTAGTAAGTTACACAGCACCCGATGGCTCTTGAACCCATTGCCACACTCACTATTGCAATGGCCTTTGGATCATTCATGATTTGATTCTTCTCTCTTTTCAATTATTTGATGTTATATTTTGCTTTCTACTTGGAAGGGTATGTGTAATTTCATACTTCACTTAAATGAAAGAAAAAAATAATAATAACTATATAATGCTTGCATCAAAGCTTCAAATTGTATAAGTATATTATAAATGAGTAAATGAAGATCTAAATTCTCAAGATTCCAAGAGATAGGAATGTATGCAAGATGCCAAGAGTTCTCATTGGTGGTAAATTCTAAGACTTCTCATTGGCTGAATCGGGTTATCAAGACTTCTTATGAAAAAGGTTGTACCCAGTGCACAAAGCTTCTACTTTTGTGGGGTATGGGAGAGGTGATTGGTAGGCGGCCTCATCCAAACTTAAATAATTTCATTATGTAATTATTGTTTCCTAATTAGTTATCTGTAAAGAAAAGTAAAGATCCAAACAAATAATAAAAGTATGGGCAACATTTATATACAGTTTCTTTCATTCAACTGCAATGGATAGATTTAGCAAAGCCAAGTTACCGGCCACCTCTCTTTTAGTTTTTTTGCAGCAGAAATTTTCACTAAATCAAATTGTTTGATTAATAATATGTAATTTGTACGCCATCGATTATCTAGTTTCAACAAAAAATTTGGGATAAGTTCATGAAAGTTACATTATCCATTCCATGTGTGGAAAAGTAAAAAAGAGGTGTCCAATTTGAAGACATAGACCATGAGAATTGAATTGGGTGTACTAACCTGTTACGGCTATTTATTTCTTCTTGTACAACATCATGTTCATCCCTGCTACTTTTGTTGGTACTGAATGTATCAGTAGCATATTGCCTTTGCATTGCACTTTGAGCCAAACGGAACAAGCTATCCCGTATACAGAGTCTTAATTTCATGTCCAACTGTAGCAAAATGTTGGCATTGTAAGTTTGTAACTAGTCAACTTAATTTATGAGGAAATTAATCCACTCGCAAGTCAAGGGTCAAGGATACCTTTGAAATAATATCTTGAAGCCTGTAAAGTATTGCGTCCTCCGCTGAATAATCATCAACTGCCAAAGAGACTGTGTTGGAATCATCTTGTTCAAGATGAGAGTTTGTATCCAGAGTAGGAAAAGAGCTTATATCTTCAACTTCAAGATCAGCTCCCTCAAAGTGCAGAGTTTGACTTTCTTGGGTACACTTTTGTGTGATAGAATGATTGGCAGAAGGGACTTGATGATTGAATTGTTGCTGCTGTTTCTGAATGGCAAGCATTGCCTGCATTTGCTGCCGCCTCCTTAGTTTTTCTATTTTTTCCTGAGGTGTCATGGTCAGAGGTTTCACAGGGGTATTCACTGACTTGCGTATGGGATTTGCTCCACCTGGAGAACCTTCATAACCAGGGAGCAAAGGTCGATGCTTATGCTCAGCAGACTGAACATGGGAAAGCACAGGCATGGCAGGATATGGATTTGTGAGATTCCTGTATGCTGATGGAGTGACAAATAGATTGGTTACGTGCTGGTATTGCACAGACTCAGGTCCTGAAAGCTGCCTCTGTTGAGCGAGCATTGAAGAGGGAGGAAACTGTAGCATGGAGGGAGCCAATTGGTTCTCAAAGTGTCTGAATGGGTTTCTCGATGGAGACCAGATACCATACACATGTGGCAATGCCTTCCCCTCGCTCTTCTCCACTGGCTTTCTCCGAGATTTCAACACTTTATTTTGCCTGGTAGCCTGTACATATGAATTAGAAACTACAATAGTTGGTAGACATTTTTGGGGACTAAAGGAATACATATTGAAAAATTGATCGGAGTAATGTGATGCAAACACTTACAGTCATCATAATATAATAATGGCACGCACAGAGAAAAACACGATTGTTGTACATTAGGAATTTAGCTACCACAGAGGAAAATAATTAATGTTGGGAGTGTCAACACGTCAGACTGCAATCTAACAAGACTGGATCCTAACATTTTACCACTTCAGGTTTCTAGGGAATTCTGGCATGAGATGAGCCTACCCAGCCCTACCCAAAGCTACCCCAATCCTATGTTTCACTTTGTTTAAGCATTGTTTCAGCCAATTATTATTCACACAAAGAAAAAGGTACATATGATCAACAAACTAACAAAATATCCACAGATGACAAAATAAGTATTAGAATTTCTGTCATCCATTGCAGGTATGTATTTTATGTTTGGCATTTTCAACTTGAAAATTTTAAAGATAAACAACTAACAGGTTCTAACAAAAGGAATATTGTTTGTCTATCATCAACTGGCACTGTTTTGTAGACCACCCTATGAGAATATTATTTGAGTTGTAACATTCAATGAAGATTGCAGACACCAGAAATGAGGGATAAGTCATTAGGTAGTAAGCATTATACTATTATTCAGTGGAAAGGAAAGCTCAGTTACCTTAGCTGTAAACTCATGGGTGGTCGCAACATTTTCAGCAGCTGGGTGAAAGGTCACTGCAGAGGTTTTCCCCACCATGTCCATATCTGTCTGCAAGAGACAAACAAAAATAATGTGATTTTTGTGGTCCACTTGTTTAAGTGAAAACCATAATGCTATAGGGACTGATTGCACTGCAAATTAACTTGTAATACCTGTTCCTTCACTATAGTATTACTTTTATCTCCAGCACATTCTACGCGATCTGAGATTGCATGTGCATTCTGCATACCATGACATGCAGGAGCTTTGATTTTCCCATAGCCAATGGTAAATGACTGATCATCATCTTGTTCCACATATTCTGTTTTAATTTCTATTTTCTCAGATGCATTCCTTAGTTCTCCCGATCCCAAACTTAGTGAGTCCACTGATATTGGGAATGTTTTTACTGGGCTGTTAACTACATCTTTAGAAGAAGGCCATAGCTCATCATCATTACCAAGACTTGCATGGCCAAAAATTGGGTCATCATTACTGCAAGATCATCACTTGCAAGGATATTGAGTCAGATGGATGCCATAGTATTAAGAGAAGAAAAAAAAAAAAACTTCAGGAAAATAAGGGACATAGAAAATCTTCAAAGTTCACCAAGCTCACCATGCTCTTCTTTCTAATTTTCAATTGACCAGTTTCACTTTTAGCTTAAAACATTATGTTACAAACTCCAAAAAACAAATAAAGATTCTAAAATTGAAAAGGAAAAGGTTAATCAATCAAACAAATTCCTAAATCCTAACATTACTTCCAATTATGGAAGAAAAAAGAAGCGAAGCTCAAAAAATTGCCAAATCAGTTCCTAAATTTAAATTCTATTGTCTTGTTTTTAAGGGTAAAGAACATGGATGATTTAAGGGGGAAAAGATGGGGCCATGATATTTGGAGGACATTCATGTTTTTAAAGAAATTATCAGATATCTTAAGTAGCGTAAGTTCTCTGCAGCATGCTTATTTGTCAAGTTCTGACAAAGGAAAAAGAGAATAAAAGGATGTTTTTTATTTAATTATATGATCGTATGGCTACCAAGAATATATTTCAGGATGTTGTCAAGACTATGCTACATTATCATATAGAGAGAAAGATACAGCTATCTTCAATTACCTGAAAATTCGATCTAGATCATCAAAGCTTCCAATGTTAACCCAGCCATAGTCAACCAAATTGCCTTGCTCTTTTCCTTCAAGTTGACTTGCCTCTGCTTCAATAAATATCACATTAAATATGATTAAATCAAATAAGAAATCATGCCCCTTCTATCACTCAGCACACACACACAACACAAAAACACGCACATATATATACATGCAATTCATTCCAATGATTGGTATTTTCACCACCTCTTGATGAATTATATTTGCCACTTTCAGTTAAGTCGTTAGATACTCCAGTACCCATGGAATCCTGATCACTTTTGGCAGCATTAGATAAAGACAAATGAGGCCATGAGTCCATGCCAAATCCTGAAGTAGAAATCTCTCCATTGGTGTTAAGGTTGGAACTGCTCTCAAGCTTTCTGTCATGAAAATCAATTTCAGTCACAGCTGTCCTCTGCTCAGTAGGCTTGATGGTAGCAGCTTCTTGGTTCCATTTCTTCTTGCGATAATCTCCGCTTGCCTCAGGATAAGGCACAATATGGTCACCGCTCTCAGCAGCCTCACCCCATATTATGTTTGCAAGCTGAAATTTTAAGTGTAAAGCATCACTATGACAAGTGAGAATAAAAATGTTATACCAGATAAAAAGATCTTTTAGCAGTTGATAGTGTAAATGCTTGAAAGTTAACAAAAACTTTTTCTTTTTTTTTGATAAATACAGTTAACAAAAACTTATAGCCACCTGGTAAAACTCACTGACGTGCTTGTGCAAGCAAAAAAGTGTGTATCAAAAGCAATGCTGTACCAGAGCATAGGTATCCAGTAGTTCATAACCGCGAAGTAGAAGCTGGTGAGTAGATATTCTAAAGGACTTAGATTGTGTTTTCAAGTCTTACATTAATAGCTCCACTTTGTCATACATGTCAAAGAAAACTACAAGTCCATCATCCAAATAGGGCTGTAGATAGAAACTATGACAGCAACTGATAGCATCATTTTTAAGATTTCAGGCGAAAGTGGCAGTTTCAATTTTTTAATATGAAATGGGAATGATGAGACCCATTTTTCGGAAAGATTTCATTTCTCAATGACAAATGCATTTTACGATATATGCCAGACATGGGTGTCACAAATTGTTTTGAAGTAGTATTAAGCATCACTATTATATAATAGTAACAAGTTTCACCAATGGTGTCTATCTGCAAAGAATTCTTTTAGAGCAATGGTATACTAGAGCAAGGTTTTGATTGCAGTGGCATCCCACAGCACTACTTTAACCCATCTATTGCTTCAGATTAAGGGTCATATAACCCTCTGAAGTTCTCACCTTTCTGAAGTAGTTGATACCTTCATGAATTTAAACAATAATCATCACACAAAAGGTGTAACTCAGTTTTTCGGTTGGACATAGACAAATCAGGCTTGAGTTAAAAATTGTCTACGTTTTCACTGACTAAAATTAAAAAATCTATGAAAAAGCATGGTTAAAAATTGAAAGCATACTTTAAAAAGTAAGAGCAGTGCTGCCACCAAGGTAAGATAGGACACTGCACTAGAAAATCAGCCTCACAGGACATTGAGTATGATAGTGAGAAAACATTGATGCTGAGTGTGGTTATCCCAACAGACAAAAAGAAGAGGAGAGAGACTTGCCTATCCATGGATTTGCGTAGAAGTTGAAGATAATATAGATTTTCCTGTGCTGTTGCAATAATGTGAAATTTGGGGAAGTTTTTGTGTATAATTTATTTATTTATTTTTTAAATGAATGGAGATCTATGATGGGTACTCATTGTGTTAAATTTAGGCATTGTGATGTCAATTGCATTAAAAACACCAACAAGTGAAGCAAGAATGGGTTCTACAGAGTTCTAGTAAAGAGAACCAAAGAGACATTTGAGATCGCAAATCCCAATGAAACTGATGTGAAGGAAAGATGGGTTAAAGCCTTGAAGTTAGACATAGCATGGAGCGCAATAAGGATGAAGAAATGGCTAATGCCATCATTGTGAAGATGGAAATGAGACATCAAATTGAGAAACTGTAGGAAAAAGTTAATAGAAACTAAAAGCTCTCTCTCTTCTCTCCAGTTCACTGCCTCTTTCCAAATGGTCTTTAGGACCCTCCTCTCTTCCTCTATCCTTTAATGGTTCATTTGCATGGAAGTATATAACGAGAAAGATTGGGATTTGAGTTTTGAGCTTAAAAGATTTGAATAAAGTATGAAAAGAAAATTATTACTATTGATGGAATTTATGGATGAATTTAAGCTTTATTGATATTTGGATTTGAAATTTACTTGTAAACTGCTATTTCAAATCCATAAAACCATAAGTGTTTTTGTTGGAATAAAATCCTCAAAGCCCAAATCCATCATTGTTAAAACTCATATCAGGCAATATATACTAACAATTATTCTTTAAATCCCTTCACTTTAAATCCTCAAATCCAAATGCAACCTTAGATAAACGTGTTAAATCTTATGAATCCATCAAATCAACCAAAGATGTAGGCAGTGGTTGTGGAGACAATGATATCAGTAACTGATGCCAGAAATATACAATTACTCCATAAACCATCCGCTGCATCTTGGCTTGATCTTTCTGTCCATAAAGCTTACTTGCAAATGAAATTCTATAATGAGTCTAAAATCATATCCTTAATAGAGTACAATGACCTATGGATTCCTTGATGCAGCAATTTGGATAGTTTAGTGCAAAAATCACTGATCGTGACATCTCAAAGCTTTGGTTTGAAATCTAGGGGGCTGGAAAGACAACTAGACACATGGATGGCCCAACGCCCGTTCTTGTGTGTGTGTGTTTTTTTAAGAATGTCTGATGCTTTTAAAAGACTTCTTTAGTATTTAAAGCTACTTTGGCTTCTTTCTCAAGTCATTTATTTAAGTGTGTTGGCTTGCTTCAAGTCTCTGACCTTATTTCATTCCATGCAAGTGGTAGTCAGAATTACTTCTTTATGAAACTATAGACAACATTAAACATGATATAAAGCCAGATGGCATAGGAATACAGCCTCAAAAAAGAATTTCTTTAATAACTCACCATATACTGATACCAATTATTTACATTATCAGCAAACATTCAATTCTATGCTTTTATCCAATGCAGCTTCATCCTTCTTTTGATTATCATTTGTTTTAGTCCTTTGAAACTAAAGCAGAAAAAAAGGGTAATAGGTCCATCTAGATTATCTTCCTTTCTTGTATCTTTCTTTATTGAAACTGTTAATGAAAATGAGAGTCTTGAGTAATTGTAAACAAACCCTATCAACCTTATTTTTTGTCCTGGATGCTTTGATATCTTGTCAAGCCCCATTGAAATAAAGGGGTAAATTACACCAACCTCCCCCCGCCCCCCTTGAGGTTAGTATAAATTAATAAGAATATTTTTATTAAAAAAATGGAATATTCCGTTAGGAAGTAACCGTGTTAGAGGGCATGGACTTATTTATTGCATTTATAGAAACCTCAAGGGGGGGGGGTGGGAGTGTTATTTATACAAATGTTTGGGGGAGAATGTCATTTCGATAAACTTAATAATAACTTAGAAGACTATCCTTAGCCCTCCTTGCCTTCAAAACCTAATCATGATTTTTTTGGGGGTGTGAAACAGTAATGATGATGTATCTGATTAACATAGAAAAAGACAAAAGGGTCCTTGTATAAAATCTACGACATACTAACTAAAAGTGGTGCAGAACCAATAAACAGTCCATCACTGGTACAATCACTTCCATTCCTATAAAAAAAATGTCCATCACAGATCAACCACAACAATACCAAAAACTATTGTTTCCACCAAATCCCTTCATTAGGATGATCCCCTCCCTCAATAACAAGAATTCAAAATCCGACGAAGGGAAGACCAGAAAACCTAATAATTGGTTTTTAAGCAACAATGAAGACCAATAACCTGAAGTGAAATCATTATAAACAAATTGGTGACCAACTGACTCCTCTTGCCTTCTGCAGATCAGACATCTCTTATTAATAGTCCCCAGAATATATTATAAATAATTAAATAGTCAAAACCTTATCCAATTCCTCTGATAACCAAAAAAGTCAACCTTCAACAAACAGGAGCACACTCTAGATCAAACAAGCCAAAACGGATGCACCGATATGACTCACGAGTACAATTAGAAAATATTTAATGGTGGAAACTCAAAATTTTCTGTATCTATCTTCACCCAAACCCTCATTCCGGAAATAATCTGACACAACAGAAAGCACTATCTTGATATTTTATCTGAAAACATGATGACTAAATAACTCCAGTCCCCCCCTTCAACAAATAGCTGCACTCCTTACTCACTGCTAAACCAAAAGGATCTAGAAATTAAAAACGTAGTGGGGAGACCCATGTGGCACATTTTCTTGAAGGTGGGATTTGATGCCAAGCCTTTGCTTGAAGAAGCCATCGACTTCACTAGCAAGCTACCCAACACCTTTTTCAGTCTCATCTTTTCCACATTTCTGTCTAAACCTTAACAAAAATTTTAATCTTTCAGTTTAATCATAAAAAAACCCAAAGCTCAATATCTCCTATATGACTCCACTTAGAGCAATATTTCATATTGGAATATCACTTTCAGAAATTCTCCCAATTCTTGTCGCTTTCACTCCATTAAAAAAACTCTTCCCTGCACCATACAAACTAACTTCAACTCCTATTCTTTTCATATTGAAATACCATTTAAAACCTAAAACAAACTCATGACCACTTCAAACTCAAGTGAAATTGCGATTCAATTTCCAACAGAGAGACACTAGTTCATTAAAACATAACCCACATTAAGTCTGTTCAATAAAAAGCACCACAAATCTTTAGACTCTTGACACTATTCTCCCTATTTATATTGTCTTTGATAAGTGAGAATAATCCGGTGAACAAATTAGTAGAATCTTACTTAAAAAAAAAAAAATAGATAAAGGAAAATTTAGAAATGACTATTACTGTTCATATTTTCAGTACAAGTACAGAAGGAACGAGTTTCAGCAAACAATTTTTCTACTCATCTAATTCTTTTCAGCAAAAACAGAATTTTTCTACTACATACTACACCGCTTGTGTTAATTCCTTGAACTAACAAAATGAAAACATATTTCTGCATTATATTACCATATCTAAGATTCTTCAAAGTACCATGCAAATTCACACAAAAAAGAAAAAGAAAAAAAGAGCATTCACAACAATAACAAAACTACAATCTAAACAGTACCCAGAAAGCAAATTCACATCTTAACCTCAAATCCTCAAAGAAATAATCATTTTGACAACCACACCGCACCAAACTTCAATCATATACATAAACAAACAAATTAATTAACTTAAATTAAAGAATTATAAAAAAGAAAAAACCCAGAATTTTTCATAGAATTGGGTTACATACCTCTTCCTCGTTCCAATCAAACATTGCTGAAAAACCCAGAAAAAATCTCTACGCCAAAACCCAATTCATAGTCACTCAAGTAGATTGACACGCACATCGCCAAATCCACCCCACAATTTTATTTTATTTTTTTCTTTCTCACAGTGAAAGCTTCAAACTTTAGAACTGAATAAACCAAAACAACATGCAAAGCCTACAGAAACTCACAGTTAAAAAAACAAAACCAAAAACAAAAACATGCAAAACAATAACGAGGTTTTTTTTTTTTTTTTTTTTTGTATTTTGTATTTTGTTTTTGTAAATGTTGTTGTTGTTTTTCACAGTAAAGGGTGCTTTCCAGAGTTGAGTGCACGTGACGTCACGTGGTATAAGTGATTGGTGGAGTGACACGTGTAATGGGCGTATCTGATTTTGTGGCCAGGAGAGAGTGATCTAATGCTTGAACGTGATTGGCTGAAGCCTGATTTTTTTATTTGTATTTTAATTATTTATACTATTTTTGGTGTGGTTTTTTTTTTTTTTTGCTGAAAAAAAAAAGGGACTCGCAGGTGCGTTCATTGTCCCGACCCACTTAAACCCGATTTTGACATGGCGTGGGGCACATCTGGGCAATAATGGGGCGTACCACTACCCGAACCCACAACTCCCGGACTCGCAGGTGTGATGGGTCACGAGGGTTTCCTTCCATTAAGTCACCTCCCCAGAAGGCGGTTGGTGGGATTCGAACCCCTGCTAACCATTGAGCCAAGAGCTGAACCCCTTTGGTGTGGTTGCTTTGTTGCTTTTATTTTCAATATTTGAAATTTGGGTGTGTGTTTTTTTCAACGTGGGCCCTGTTGGATGGATCTAGTGGCTGGTGATTGAGGTTGTTTTAGTGGTCATATTCTCATTTGAGTTGGGATCAGAGTGTTGCCTGCTACTTGCTTGTTTTCGTGTGTTGTGTTTTTCATTGTCTGGTCTGAGTTCTTTTGGATAATGGGTTTATGGTCAATTGATTGATTAGGTAAAATTGTGCAAACGTCACGAGGATCACGCTTTGCTAAATAGTTGACTCCTAGGCCTACCTTAAGAAGATCAAGGATGTCATTTTCCACCATAGATTTTACAATGAAAATTCTAGTGCTACATAATTTTTCAGGACTTTGGACCTAATCTATTGATATATTGTATGTTAGCTGGTGAAAAATACAAGTGAAACTAATGGTGGATTCCAATGAAATAAATGTTAACCGCTAATATGATATTACGATAATAAATTGTGTACAAAGTTATAGTCGTAGCACAACTGTTTCACAATTATTGAGTTGATAAGATAAGTAATTATTGATTCTTATATAAGGCCTAACAACGACATCACTTTATTATCTATTATTAACTTGTCAATAGCAATTATGAAAAAAACAAATTTTGAAAGAAGTTGTGACTATAGACTTATTGTTTAGGTAGACTTGTTTAAAAGAAAAATAATACGAAGAATAGTTTATTTGACCATACGTTTAGGAATGCCAATGAATTTTTGGATTTGAAAAAGGTTTTTAGAACCCAAACCCTCAAATTATTTTTTTTTACTCAAACCCTAATTAATAGGCGTGTTTTCAAATAACAATTTATAGGGTGCTTTTTCAAAAATGTCATTTTAAAAATAGCAAGTTTGTGTTTTTGCATCATAATTTTTCACAAAAGACTAATTTTTCATAGATTTTATCAAATAAGTATAATACAAGTGAGCTACAAAGTTTTTGGCTAGATTGTACTTAATTACCAGGATTTTTCATCTTCCTATTTTTTTTAAAAAAATTTAAAACTTGACCTCAAGCTTGTAGCATTCAAAGGTGGATTTAACCTTTAGCTAACACCATGATAGCATTTCACAGAAAATCATTACATTACTAATCTTATCCATCAATCTCAACATAAAGAGGTTAAAGCAATTGAAGAATTGAGAAAATAATGACCGGAGTGGGTCAAACCTTACAACTTTCTTTCTACCACCTTTTCTTTTTACCCTTTAGAATTAGATAAAGGGTACTTAGCAATTATGCAAATTTAACCAACAATACACATTATCATACTTCAAAATAATTATGTTCTATCATAACAACAAAATGAAAGAAAATCATAAAAAAATGTAATTATTAGGTCAAAGAATTTACAAACTTTATATTCAAATGCTGATAATGAATATACCACCTCAAGCATAATAAAATATGGAATGATAAACATATAATAAGTATATAAGATCTGCTCATGGTTTTAAAACTATACTGAATTTTATTTTTTATATAAAGAAAATATAAAAATCATTAAAGAAGTACATATGGATATGTTTTATATGTTTCTTTGTATTCTCTAATATTATCTTGTCTCATTATAGTATCATGATATATTATCAACAATTAATGTATAAAAGATATCATTTTATTATTCTTTCATGCAGAGCAAAGAAAAAAAAAAAGGAATGATAATAATTTTTTATTTATTTTGATTCATACTTAATTAAAGTAGTTTATTATTTAACTATATTACTTCAGGCAGCAGGAGAAATATGAGCAATAAAATATTCATACAATAAAGTAATAAACAAAGAAACACCCAAAAAAAAAAAAAAAAAGTAAAAATGTGAAAGAAACGACTCCACTGGGGATCGAACCCAGAATCTCTGGTTCCGTAGACCAGCGCCTTATCCATTGGGCCATGGAGTCTTTGTTTGATATCAAATTTTGAAACAACATATATAATGTAAGGTTCACTTGCTTTCAGCCAAAAACAGTTTATGCCAGAGCGGATTCTGGGTTATCCATTGAAATCAAGTTCTAAATGTGCTAATCACATTATGGCTGTTAATATGATTAAGATATTTGGTGGGCATTCAGTAAGTCTTTTTAAGATTTAAAAGGGCTTTTGTGAATTTTCTAATGATATGTTTTGTTCTTATTTTGGCCTTAAATTTGGCTAAGATCAAGTCTAGTATATGTTGTTATCAGTTTGAATGATATGTTTTTGTTGCTACGTGAATAGGTGATGTTGTTGGCCCTCTACACTTGCCTTAAAAACAGACCCATATCATGTAATTTATAATTTCATATACCCACTTTACCAACCTTTGACCTCCTCAATATTAATTCTTGGTTAAAAGCAAACAAAACCAACCAGCAAAACACCAAATACAATGGCTCTCCTTTGATTACATCAATCAAACTAGCATATGCGTCAATTCTTCTGGAAACCAAAGAAAGAGATAAAAAAAAATCTTTAAAATAAATAAATAATAATAATAAAATAATTCCCATTTTTTTCATTGAGATGGAATCCCTTACCTCACTTTTAGTGAGAAAAGAGGATATTTTTAAGTGTACTTTGAACTATAATTTGCTATTGATCACCTTTAGAATCTACCAGCTGTGGCAATATTAGTTTAAAAAGTGGAGGCATATGATATTTGATTATTATGTTTAAACTTGAAATACAAGAAAGGAAGAGATTCTCTATGAAAGACTTAGTTTATTTAAGGGTTAAAAGCATGTAAATATTTATTATAGTAATTTTATATCTCCTCTTAACACATGGTGTTGCTTTTGCATAGCAATTGGGTATTGTATTGGGGCTAAAAGAATAAATCAATATAATGTTGTTAATTGTATTTTCATGCACGATAAATGAACCTTTCGAAACCAATTTCAAAATGATGATTATCAAAGAGCCATTTTTAAGTGTTATTAATTAATATTCGTGTTCATAGATAATTGCAAAAGCCTAATAAGAAAGTTTCCTAGCTTGTCACTGATTTCCAACCAACCCTAGTACTAATGTCTCCTGGTCCTTTTTGTGGACAGCATAAGAGGCCAAAGTGGTCGGTATCTTTGTTATTTATTTTATATCATGTGAAGTTGTGATGACACAGCATTAGACATTTGTCATAAAATGATAAAACCCCTATACACCTTCGAAAGTGAGGAAGTAGCCGTCTATATATGACCTTTGGGTCAATTGGTACATTTATCCTAGTGATCCTAGGGTATATATAATAAATTTATTGATATAAATTTTTCAAAATTTTGTAAAATAGATCTGAAAATAAATATGTTCATGGCATTGTTTTGTTCATGCATGTTAATGTCAAATATCTATGTTTTTTTATTAGTGTGTCTTTTTGTTACTCGAAAAAATTATAATCGTGTTGTTTATGCCCTTACAGCCTTATAGGGCTTGTTAAAGATAGAGAGGAGGCACATCAGCACATGTATGGCTAAAAGAGTATCCTTATTCTATCTTTTTTATTGTACAGTCTGATTTATGATAAATAAAATAAAGCTAAATTGCTTTTAATACAGTGCTGAAGTATCTTAAAACTATAAGGTTTTCTTAAATAAACAACATTGTTAAATTTTTTCTAAAAAAAGTCACACTTCATTAGATTTTTCTTACATGTGACAAAACAATGCTGTGATACACGTGCATACTGTCCAAGGATCACTGACTAGATTATCGTAGTGATCACAAGTTCTGACTAGATACTGTCCAAGGATCACTGTATTGTGAAAGTATATTATGGTACGTAATATATTATTTATTGTAAATTAATGAAAAAATCTGATTCCAAAATTTATATATAGTCCAATATTTTTATCCATGTACAGTCTGATATTATGATAAATGTGAAAATATGTGAAACTGTCATAATCACAGTTTCAAATTTGGTTTATTTGCAAATTGACCTCCTAGGATATTTAATTATGGGGTTGAAGTTAACATTCTTGTGAACAAATTACCTATGAAGATAATAAAAGTCTCACGTGGTTTACATTCAAAGTGTGAACTCATAGATCATATTGAGTTTTGAGCAACATAAAATAAAAGAGTTCAGATTTCAAGATAGCTAAGATAATATCATGATAATAAAAAACTCGTGCGGCTTAAATAATATAATTCTTTTCCTTATTCCCTAGTGTGAACACATAGATTGTATTGATTTTTGGAGTAACATAATATAAAAGAGGTCTCGATAGGCACTGACTAAAATAAGCTGAAATAATATCAACCTTCCTCGTACCATGTTGATGGTTGATTCGTTGTCACCAAGTTCCAAGCTACCAAGTACCAACCAAGGATATGATAGAGAGAATACAAGAGAAATAATTAGGCTAAAGTAGTGCTAGTTACTTTCACTGAAAAAAAACAAAGTGGGAAGAAGAAATAAAAGCTTCGGTAGTACCGCAATAGCATAGCAGCAAGAGATTCCATATCTCGCAAAACACCAAATCAATTTATTACAAATTTTCTACCAAAATGAAATTGCAATTTTATTTTTATGATCAAGCCAGGTTGAGTGTTAAGATATTGTTCAAGTTTGGATAGCTTATTCTTATTGTATTATACAATTTGAATCAAGATCCATTTTTTTTAAACATTATGATAAAACTTAATTAATTTGTTAATTTTCAAAACGAACTTGAACTAGTTACGAATTTTATTTAGTTATATTAGTTAGGTAAACTAACTTAATATAAACTTTATTTTTTAAAAAAAGATCTATATTTATGAAATTGTTAAACATATTAGCCTCCGAACTATATCGTAAGGACTAAGGACTTGCTAATTAATTCATTTACAATAATATATAGTTATAATTTTATAAATCATGAAATAAATTGCATTTTTTATGAACTTATCTTTAAAGTTACAGCATATATATTAATTATAGAAAGTATCATTTATAATGTTTAAAAACTAAAAGAGTTGAGCTTGGGTCTGTTTTTAGACTTGATCACTTGATTGATTAAGTAATCAAGCTTTAAACTTGAGCTCAAACTAGCTTTAATTTATTTATTTAATTAACAAGACGAACTCAAGGTATTTACAAGTAATTAACATGATTCGTTTTGTAAACCCTAGTCACACACAATGAATTATGAACGTGTCATGAACTATCATTCACTTCGCTGTGCAAATTGGAAAAGAAAGTGTTGTTTGAGTTTCAAGTTTTCTTTTCTTTTCTCTTTTTAATTAACTATTAATAAAAAGGGATGTCGACCAATGTCTATTCTCCACATGTAAAGTAACGTCCAAACAAGATTCTTGTGAGTTGGCGTTAATTTTAATGTTAAAGCATAGTGTATTATAAATAGGAGGGTCATGCACAGGTTCCCTTCACATTTTTATCATTCCTAGAGGAAAAAAACAATTCAACAGCTTAACAAATAACAATGGCTACCCTCATTGTTCCTGAACACTTTTCTCATGTTGAAGATGCTGAAGCTCTCCAAAAGGCGTGTAAAGGTAATCTTTTAAACATATATATACATGCATTTTTGCATATTGGTATTTGTAATGTAAATACATATATATTTACATGTGAATATGCTACCTTTTGCATGTAATTAATTAATTTCATTTCACATATCCAGGACCATGAAGTGTTGGTTTAATTAAAAGAGGTTTAATAAGTAGTTATTAATTTTCTTGCCCCCTAGTCTTTTTATAGAGATATGTAGTTTCCTGTCTCACACATACTAAATAATTATGGGAAAGAATTTATCTCTTGAGAGTGATCCAGACAGACCAGTTAGAACTTAGAAGTTAGAAGCCATCAATCGTTACCTTTTGGCTTAATGTATATATCTAGTTTGATCTTTGATGTTGGCTAGCTACATTAAAAATGAAGACTGACCCTTTAATCAATGAAAGGCCAGTGATATAATTTACTTAATTAACATATGAGATCATTTTTAGTTTCTTGTTTCAAGTAAAAAGAAGATGTTTTATCAAAAAAAAAAGAAAAAAGTAAAAAGAAGATGTATTTGCTTGTCCCTTCCTGTGTCATTATCATACTCTAGTTAAAAAGATAATGATCCAAATTAAATCTAAGGCTCCGTTTGTTTTGTTGTAAAATATTTTCTATTGTAAAATGTTTTCAGATGAAAATGATTTCAGGGAAAATGATTTTTTTTCCGTGTTTGGTTGCATTCTGGAAAATGCACCGAAAAATATTTTACAGTGTTATGCAAAAGATAGATCAGAAGGGGCTGGGGGTGAGGCGTGCATTTTTGGAAAATGGTTTATTAAAAAATTGGATGTAAACCATTTTCCAAATTTTAACAAAAAATTTTCCGGTTAATGGAAATTATTTTCCGTTTGACTACTATTTTACAATAAAACAAACACCCGCAAATATGAAAATATTTTTCAGCGAAACAAACGGAGTTTAAGAGAAAATATTAAACACTATGAATTTTTTTTTGGTGCTGCTTGTGTAGTTGCCTGTACGTACTGTTACCTCAGAAAATGAGGAAAGGAAAGGAAATGCATCTGTGAATCTGTTACCCCTTGGCCCTTACAAATGTTATTACATTTCTGTGATATTGTTAAAATTTTGCATGCTATCCGGAAATACCTAGGAGGCTGGGACCATGATTTTATATAATACCATGGATTACCATGCTTTGGTAATATCACTATTATTTTAGAGTTACAATATTAGATCTAGTATTATATTCCTAATTATGCCCTTCAATAGATCGATTATAGATACATCAAAATACATTTAGTTCAATATATAGTAAATAGATTTTTGTATAACATCATGAGTTACTACTATGGCCCTGGTGTAATAGAAATGAATTAGATGAAACGGTAATTATTGAAAATTATTTCCACACACTTTTTTTTTTTAATATTTATTTTCTAATAATCTTTTCGAACATCCAAAAGGTTAGGCCACCGATGAGTGATGAGTCAGCCTTGTCTCTAAATTTAAATCACACGTGACATGCTGACATATTTAGAGAATCTCACTTTCTCATACCTTATATAATTAATGAACAATAATCAAGATTAGTGGAGATGACCTATTTTTGTTCTGGATAATACCTAAATTTGTTGTAATAACTTGTCTTTTTCTCTGTACCTGCCCCTGATTTGAACTCTCTCTCCTGCTTTTTCTTATCAGGAAAAAAAAAATGAAAAGAAAAAATGTTTTCCATGGTTTGATTTTCCTTTGTAGATAGATTTGCTGACCATCCGATTAGCCATAGTCATGGTAACAAACCACTGCGTTATGTGTACAGCTTGGACTCAACTCTATTGTTTTTAATAATTTTGAAAGCGTTAAGAGAAAGTGAAAGGAAAAAACAGAAGAAGCTGAAATTGTAGTTGAACAACCTAGAGCAATCTATATATTTTAATACCATGCTTAAGTAGGCTGAGTAATCAAGTTGCAAAAGAAGTTGGGTGTACTCCTTTTGAGTGAGGAAATTTGAGAAATAAGTGGATGATTTGAAAGTTTTAATTAGTACTTTGTTTCAATTTACTTAATGCTTCAAATTTTTGTTGTTGTTAAATCAGCTAAAATTTTGCACAAAAATTAAGAAGGTAAAATTGGATTGAATGCCTAGGAATATTGAAAAAAAAAAGTTGCTATCCAAATTTGCAAAGAAAATTTTGTTGTATAAAATTATGGTGGTATCTATAGTTTTTTTTTTTTTTTTTTATTTTTTTTTTTTTTTTTTTTTTTTTTTTTTTTTTTTTTTTTAACATGAGAGATGGAGGGATTCGAACCATGTTCTTGACATTAAAATATTCTAACTGTATCATTGAGTCATAAGGTTCTTGGCCAAATCCAATGACTGAACTAAGGAAGCACTACCGATCAAGAGCATCCTATCCAGAAATTGTTTATACCTAACACACATTAATTATACATAAACCAAACCTAAGACCTAACACATTAATTTTAGATATATGAATCAAATTAAGCTAAGACCTAACACATTGATTTGACATGAATCAAAGCCAACCAAAGCATACTTAGCTAAGTACTACTATATATGTTATTGTTATTATAGTCCGTTGGTTAAAAAAAGAAGAAGAAGTCCAAACATCTATTTTATTTTATTTTTTTCGTGGCTAGTTTTAATAGATATATTGAGCTATTGAATGTCATTTGTATATTTTGGGTTTGCTGGTCTTGATTCAAGGTCATGTTAACTTGTTAAGTTATGGCCAAAGAAGGAAGCGTAAGGTTAAGTAGTACATCATGCTTTTAATATTACTTTGATTTGATGCTTATCTAATTATCTCTTGCTTCTGAATGATTTTTATTATATTTTTTTTCCTTCTCTAGATAAATGTTACTCCAACATATACAAAATCAGCCTTCACAATGTGCCTTTAGGAAATTGGACAGAATGTTAGATGAATGGGTAAAACAAAAAAAAGTTGGACCACCAAAAATCATAAAGAAAATTTCCTTCTTACAAAGGGCATTGGCAAACAAATTAATTATCTCACGGCATCTTAATTTAATTGATAGTAAATGGCAATATTGTGGACCAAGGATATCTTAATCATCATTTATATATGTATGCAGCGACTTGAAGTGGTTTGTGCATTTGATTTGTCATCATGAGTTGTGTGCATTTGCTTAATTTGGTGGAGATGTAAATGGTTCACATAGAGTCTCACAGACTCATTTAATCCATGTCCTTTTATGGAGATAACAATTGTGTAGTGCCATGCAAAAACAGAAAGGTAATAAATGTGCACCAAAGTGGCCTATAAGAGAGTGCCAAGACATAACACATTAATTGTATAAGAATCTAAGCCAACTAAGGCATATTAATTACCATGTAATAGTGATCAAACAATTTTAAAGATGTCATTAATGTATTCTTAATCCTTAAGTTAAACAAGGTCTGAATAAAATTTTCTTAGCATTATAAATAAGGGTGTTATAGACAACTCTCCTTAAGGTTAATTATCTCTAGAGAAAGATTTAAGAGATAAACAATGGCTACCATTGTTGTTCCAGAAAATGTTTCTGTCTATGAAGACGCAGAAATTCTCCGGAAGGCTTGTAAAGGTTAAATTGTTCATTCTTTGATTTTTCCTTTCATTTAATTAGTGAGTTATTTTTCTATTTGGTGATTGAAAGAGTACTGACAAGTCATATTATGTATGTATTTTGATGGGCTCTCATGAATACATCGATTTTTTTTTTTTTTTTACAAACGAATGAAGATGAAATTATTTGAACCTAAGTTCTTCTCGTATAAATAAATAAATAAAAAACCAAACAAGATTATTGAGTCACAAATTTTTTGACAAATTAATATAAGACATGCTAATGCTCTAATTTTTTTTTTTTTTTTCCTCTTTCAATTCATGTTGTTAGTGTTAATATATGAATGTTAGCCTTAATTTATTTCTTTATAAATAAATCTCAAGGTATATTACTAAGTCACATGACTCTTGATGAATATAAGAATATGTTGATGCCTCTAATTTTCAATTTGTGTTGTTAGAGACTTAGAGTTAATATATAAATGTTGGCCTTAATTTATTTCTTTACAAATAAAAAAGATCTCAAGGTATATAGCACTTTTCATCAATTTGTATGATTTGTGTTCTTCTAAATATGCCATTTTTTTAATTTTCTTTTGTATTTGCATAACTTATAGGATGGGGGACTGATGAGAAGGCAATAATATCAATACTTGGACATAGAAATGCAACTCAAAGGAAGCAAATTAGGCAAGCTTATGAGGAGCTCTATCAAGAAGATCTCGTCAAGCGCCTTGAGTCCGAGCTCACCGGGAACTTCGAGGTTAGATTATCATCATGATCATCTTTAATTTTTGTGATCAATAAATAATTTTTTGAGTGAACAAAGAATGCTTAAGCATATACATAATTGTAGCAATTAGAAACCATTGGTTTTGTCAGTTGTCACAAACAAGATGTGATTTTCTAGTGGTCCGGGTGTTTCCAAGCTATAAAATTGTCCTATTATTGAGAACAAGAATTAGCAAACCACGAGCCATTGGAAATGCCGCCCTAGTAAATTATTATCAATTTAGCTTGTCACTGTGATCTAAGAAACTTGGACCATTAATAATGAAAATTTGACCGAGCAATAATCTTTTACTTTAATTTCTATTTTGATTTTCAATTCTCAATGTATAAAAGGCAAAATTACATTTATCATTTTTTAAATTTTGTCCTTATATATTTAATTGTATCAATTTCGTCTTTCAACTATTAATTGTGTCAATTCTTTCAAAATCAAATCAAGTCTACTCTTTAAAAGTTGACTTGATTAAAGATATACTTGACTTGATATTGAAATTTAGGGGATGAAATTGATACAATTAAATGTATTCGAACGAAATTGAAATTACCCCGTTATTGGAGGACCAAAAGTGTAGTTTGGCCATTTTAATACTTTATTAATATCATTCAATTCGTACATTTCATTTTTTGCAATGCATAGGAATGAGGTTTACTGTGTACACTAAGAAGCCTAGGATTGTTTTGATTCAACATTGATGACACATAAATTAATCCTTATTATTTTTAGTAATTGTTTTTTGTGATACTAATGGAGAAGTTCAACTTTTGTGAACATAGAGTGCAATATATCGGTGGATATTGGATCCAACAGATCGTGATGCTGTTTTGGCTAATGTAGCCATTAAGAAAGCTGAGACTAAATTTCACGTTATCATTGAACTTTCATGCATCACATCTCCTGAAGAACTCTTAGCGGTGAGGAGAGCCTACCAAAGTCGCTACAAACGTTCCTTGGAAGAAGATGTGGCTGCACATACCACCGGGGATTTGCGCAAGGCATGTACTTTGGCCCTTTGATTTGTCCTTATATCACTCTTTTTCTTTTCAAATAACATTATAATATATAGACCATAGTTTTATTCATCCAAAAATAATATTGAGCATAGTTTAGGATATATACCAACTTGATTGAAAAATGTGGAAACATAAAACCCAAAAAAAAGATTGATCATTGATGCTACACATGTAGAACCCTTAAGATAATTCAACTTTAAACTATAAGTAAAAGATTGAATCTTATGTCGAGTGCTCTAGTACATCAGATGAGATACAGGAGTGATATGTGATCATTTTTTAACACGTGTCGTGTCTAATGCACTGAAGCACTTGACGTAAGTCAAACTAAGTAAAATTGGTGGTTTCTGACTTTTTGGATTGTTACAGTTCTTGGTTGGCCTAGTGACTGCTTATCGGTACGATGGGCATGAGATAAATGAAAAACTAGCTAAATCTGAAGCTGCTATTCTTCACGAAGCTATCAGAGACAAAACATTTAACCATGAAGAAGTTATCAGGATCCTGACAACAAGGAGCAAGGCCCAACTCAAGGCATCCTTCAACCGCTATAGAGATGATCATGGCAAATCCATCGCCAAGGTACAGATTTTGAACCCTTCCTTATATATTGACTTGAGATGCAAGAAAATATATCGAACACCATAATTAGATATGCAACAAGTTGTTTCTTAACACTAAATAGTGCTTAAAGAAGCAAGTTACCTCAGAGTTCTATGAACTGTCAAAAAAACAAGTCTTAAATTTAATGTTCACTCAACATTTTTAAGTTAACCATACTACTAATTAAGCATGAATTTTCCTCCAGAAATTGTTGTATGATCCAGCTAATGTGCTCCAAAAGGCGCTGCGTACTGCCATTCGATGCATTGATGACCCAAAGAAGTACTATGAAAAGGTGAGAGATTTCATAGAGTTTTAGAAAATTTCTCTCTTTTTTGTTTTTCAATAATGTTGTACTAGTGAACTCACCTTGAGAAATTTCTTTTGCTATAGGTATTGCGTGATGCAATCAAAAGGACTGGGAGTGATGAGGATGACCTCACTCGTGTGATTGTTTCAAGGGCAGAGAAGGACTTGAGGGAGCTGAAGGAGCTTTACCACAAGAGGAACAGTGTTGCTCTTGATGATGCAGTGGCCAAGGAAACTTCAGGGGATTACAAGGCCTTCCTCCTTACTCTGTTAGGGAAGCAAGATTAAGATTCTTTCCTATGGGCATTTTAGAATTTATGTCATGAATTGTTGTGTTCTGAGTTGGACTTTGTTGCTGCGAGTCTTTATTTTCCATGGTCTTGTCTTGAACTTCTTTGTTGTGTGACTATATTATCATTATTATGTTCTCATCTTGGCTTGTTAAGATCCCTATGGTTTAGTTTGTTTCTTGAGTTTGAATAATTCCTCAGTTGATGCCTTGAATCATAGATTCGATTACCATTTGATGAACCTTTTTATGATTAAATGTCCTTGACAACAAATTCCTTACCAAAATGGAGATCCTCCATTTTCTTTCTCTTCTTTCCAAAACCAAATAAACTTAGAATTTCCTCAATGGAGATCCTCCATTTCCTTACCCTTCTTGGCTTCTTACCATTTCATGCACCTTTTTCCCCAATAATATTTTTCTCTAACACAACCAAACACCTCAAAAGGGGTGAAACTTTTTCCTTTATCTCTCTCTCTCATTTAACCAAACAATAGTAAATTTTTTTCTTTCTTGACCTGTGGGGGAACTTGTCTTGAACTCCATATCGAAACTGAGAATACTTTACCCAGATGGCCAGATCTACCTTCAAAGGACTAGTCACAATTGAACTTCCTATAAGGCTATAATAATTAATATATAGCCCAAATTGGCTATATACTTAATATGGAAATTAACATGGATCAATACAATGCCCTACATTCCAATTTTTTAGTGTGGGATAGAATCCATCCCATAATGGATGGGGAGGAGGCCCTTCAAACCAAGGGTGAGGAGTGTGCAGAGATTGACTCCATTCCAACATGGACAAACCAACAGCCACTGCATCCACATGTTGTTAATCCCACATACCTCTGACCTACTTAATCCCAATCGGTTACAAGGTCACCTTATTGACCTCAGCACTAAGCAATAGTAAATGCTTTTGATGATACAGAGACTTTGAAATTGCTTAAAAACTAAAGTTTCAAATTTAATACTTCTGTAATTTTTTACCTTTCTTTCACCATCACCAAATCCAAAGCAAGCAATCATAATAAAATTTCATAAGGAAAATAATTGTCTTATGGAATTTAAAAAAGAAAAAAGAAAAAAAGAAGAAAAGAAAAGGAAAAATGAAAAATCCTAAGCAGTTGAAGTGAATAATGTTTATACGTCATCCTTGAATACTAAATGATTTCAGAGTTTAATTCATTCATTTGTCATTCACACTCCAAAGCAAAGAATGAAATTCATAAATGTTCATGTCATCCAATTACAAAAGAGCAAAGAAAGTTGATGCCAATTAGACCATTTGTTTTTATGAAAATTAGACATATTCATAAGCCAATAATTTTTAATCAAAACACTAAAGACTCATTCTAATTCCCATCTTTTTGATTAGCCACCTCCTGTAATTTTCTTGGAGAGAGGTACCCCAAATTGGCTATTGTACTCCTTCATATCTATGTCAGCTTAGGTTACAATTACACAAGTCAGTGCTTTTTTGGTATTCTTATCTCTGCATCCTTGCCCAGTGTCACGTCCAAAACCTTTGAAGAAAACAATATGATAAAGACAGATTAAAAATAAATAAATATATATATATATTTAATAATTTAAAAGGAGAAATTTTTCAAATTTTCAAATTTTCAAATTTGATATTCTTGTTATCTGATTGTGGCTTCATACCTTGCTGAAATATTTTTGAGGACTGCATAGACATAGACATTACTTTCAATTATTGATAATAGAATATAGCATGGGTGAGCATATGTGCACCTGCCTTCAAAGAGAAGGAACTGTACTATAATTAAAGCTATTTGATAAAGCTGAGAATTTAGTAATAAAAATGTTGTGCTACATGATCAAGAAAATATTGTCAAGTGTCAATCAGTATCCATTTTAGTTGAATACTTTAAGGCTCTCTTGAAACGTTTCATGTGTGTGCATAGTCATGAAACAAGCCCTTAATTTTTTTTTTTGAATTAGATTTTATTGAAACCAAAACGGAAGCAATCCGACTGGGACCAGAAAAAACAAACATAAAAAAGCACATTCTCCACCGGTGGGACAACCAAACTGTTATAAGAACAACCCAATTCAATGGTGATTTTGTATGTCAAAGAAACTATGTCAAGGTAAATTTCTGACCAACATTCCCATTGCAAGTTGGCACTGCATAGTTGATATGGAAATGGAATCAGACCATGAACTATATCAATAAATAAGAAAAAAAAAAAAAAAACTTCTTGCATAAAGAATATAGCAACAACAATTGGAAAACTGAAACTGTGAGACTTCAAAATCACACCCATGTGAGTGTCACTGTTAAGTCAAAAAAACATGCTGAATAGTGATAAATGATGTGGACAGACAAAGAAAAAAAGGATAAAAGAACACATGCATCAGATTATTAGACATTGGAAGGGCCAAAGACTGCAATCAAATATTTGGCAACAATGACATATATTCACACCTCTACAGTTGCATGATTCAACTCATCATTACTGAGTGCAAGTCAATGTGGTTGAATTCTCTAGTCCACCATTCCTTCATCCAAAGTCCCTGTAAGACAAACTAAATGTGTAAACACTCATTATCTCAGATCCTCATCTCTAAAACAATCATAAGGTTTATCCAAGATATAAGTAACCTCACCTTCATCATAAGCAATTACATTATGCTCATGTCCATGGATTCCAATTCTGATTTCTTATACCCTGTTGACAACATGTTGACACTCCTTGACCAATACATAAACAAAAGGGTAAATATAACCACAAGACTTCAAGGATCGATATAGCTTGATTTACGATAATGCAAGAATGAAAAATGTAAAGAGAACGCATCCCACCTTTAGTATTTATCTGGCATGCAGCCAAAGAACTCAGTATGACACTATCAACTATCAACTAGAATTTATCATCAGGCACAAATCCCCTTTGTAGCATTTCATCATGGAACCGAAACGCCTCCTTCAGGTTGTCCTGGCTCACATGTCCATTTATCAATGAGGTGTACGTGTATCTATCAGGATTTACACCTTTCTCAATCATCTTCCGCAATATCAGTTCGGCCTCTTTCATTCTATCTTGTCGACAAAACCCATTCAAAATTACATTATATGTAATAACATCAGGAAACAGCCCTTGTTTCTCCATCTTGTTAATCAAAACAAAAGCTTTGTCCATATTCTCTTCTCTTACATAGCCATTAATAAGAGTGTTATATGTAATGCTATCAGGAGCAACTCCTTTTGACAACATTTTGCTCAAGAACTCATCTGCCTTTGATGCATTACCTGACCGGCAATAGCCCTTTATAACAGTGTTGCAAGTCACCAGAGAGGGTTTGATACCTTTTTCAACCATCTCATCCCACAACCTGAAAGCCTCAGATACATGTCCCAAACTACAAAATCCATTAATGAGAATTCCATATGAAATGTGACTGGGAGAAATCCCTCTAGAGATCATATCAACCCACAACTCCTCAGCTTTCTCCATTTCACCCACTTTGCAAAACCCATCAATTAATGTATTGTATGTCACTATGTCAGGTTTGAGATTCCTTTGAGTCATCGTCTCAAACAAGTTAAGTGATTTATTCATATTCCCATCCTTACAATACCCATGAATGAGAGTGGTGAAAGTGTAGAAATCAGGAAACACACCCCTTTCCACCATCTCATTGAAGAGCGCATCTGCATCAGCTAGCATCTTCTCCCTGCACAACCCATTCAAAATGGTGTTGTATGTAACCACATCCATAACACAACCCTGCTCTAGCATTTCATCCCGCATCTTCAAAGCCTCTGACATAATGCCATTTCTGCAATACCCATCAATAAGAATAGTATATATCACATTATCCGGAACCAAGCCAGCTTTCTTCATATTACTGAAATGCACTAACGCCTGATTCAAGATGCCCATTCCTCATAAAAACCCCAATAATTGAACTAAAGCTAACTAAATCAGGAATAACACCACGACACAACATTTCATTAAAAATCTCTTCAGCTTCCATAATATTATCCTTTCTACAAATCTCAACGAGCAATGTGTTATAAGTAGCAGTATCAGGACTCAACCCATTGCACAACATCTCATCCAATACTTCCTTTGCTCTCGCATACTTTCCCTTCTTACATAAACCATTTATGATAGCATTGTAAGTAAAAAGGCCAGGTTTCAACCCCTTTCCTGGCATTGAGTTCATTACTTCAAAAGCTTCATCTAAAAGCCCTTCACGACAATATGCATTGATTAGTGTATTAGAAGTCACAATATCTGGAAAAACCCCCTTCTCTTCCATTTTCAATAAGAACGACTTCACATTATCAATTTTTTGGTCTTTACACAACGCATTAACCATAATATTGAGTGTATAAACATTCAAATCAATCCCACTCTTAACAACTTCCCCATATACCTCCCATGCCAAATCAACCCACCCAACCTTCACAAGCCCACCAAGAAGACTATTACAAGCATTGATAGAAACACAAAACCCTTTACTTCTCAACACGCGAAATGCCTCTGACCCTTCTCTTAACTTCCTAGCTTGCACATAAGTCCTAATTAACAAATCAAAAACTAATGAATTCCACCCCAAATTATCACATACTGAAACCAAAGACTCAACAATCTCACCCCTTGAAACTCCACTCTTCCTAACCATTCTAAGAATCAAAGATTGTGCATCGGATAGCCTCCGGCTACGCACCAAAACATGAGCCATTGCACTCAAAGATTGCGATGTATGCTTAAAATTTGGACAATTTAACACAATCAAGTCAACAAATTTCTGACCCAGTTGCAAATTTTCACGGCAACGACAAAGTACTTCAATGATAACTAAAGGGTTTAACCGAAAGAGATAGTTACGCAAAGAATTGGTATTACCTTGCTTTAAGCTGAAAAAAATCTTTTCCACCAAGAAAGAATCTGATACAGAAGGAGTTGATGAGGTTGGTTCTTCCTGGGTTTGGAGGGTTCTGAGGCCATGGTTGGAGTCACAGTTTGGAGGAGAAGAGAAGGAGTGAGGACTGTGAGAATCAGTTTGGACATGGAACGAAAGTTTTGTGTAGGCTGGGATGGTTCTGACTCGTAGAGTGGGTTTTTGGAAAAGTAGTCGTTGAGTCGCCATTTCAAAGTGAAAGAGCTGCTAGGTTGGTTTTTTCATTTGAAAGCTGCAAAGTGAAAACACAGATGGAGGAACCATGCCTGGACTCTGGAGCCATTTCATGTTCCTTACTTTCCCTTTTGCCATTACCACTTGGCCACACCTTTTATTCTCTTTTGGTTATGGACACCCTTTAATTTTTGTGACCTTCCAATTGGCTAAGTTGTTGTACTACTTTGTAAAATAGAGGGGAAAAAGAGTAGAAGTAACTTGAGACCTGTCAAGGAAGATCAATGTAATAATGCTTGTGTAAGTTGTTTTCTAATTAGTAATCACCAATCAATATGTTCACTATCAAGCATAAATACACACAAACTTATGACCCATGATCACATTATTTCACTCAAGCTATCCATTCATAATAAAGTCACTAAATTTTACACTGCATGTAAAAAAATATATGACACTAAGCATAGACACAGACGAAGTTACTCAAAGCATCCATCTTTTAGACTTTTAGTGTCACACCCTTTACCCTCATTAGTAAAGATGGAAACTTTGCATCAACACACACCACAATGATACAACTTAAAATCATTGATGAATTGTTTACAAAAACTGTTCATTGTCCAAAGTCTAATTTGCAGCAAGAGGGAAACCAAAAAAAAAAAAAACTTCTTTGTCATTGAATCACAAGTGACATACAGTTCATGACACTGTTGAAAACATTCCTAATAAAATTTTTTGTGAAGTAAAAATCGCATTCCTGCACTAATCCCAGTGAGCTACAAAATAACTATGTCTCATTTAGAATATAAGAAAGCAAATTAAACCCATTAATATTCAGACCCACATAAGAATATTAGTGCTTTAGTTTTCAATCAACAGGTTTGAAATTTCATTTTTTTTAAAAGCAAGTAAAAGCAACATATCCGATATTTATTTAAAAGAAAAAAAGACACAATAGAGGAAGAAATTTCACAATGAATATCCGAAATTCATATCCAATGCTTACCTGAGGTTTGGAGGCTGAGACAACCTGCGGTGAAGGCTGAGAGCAGACAGAAACAAGACGAGACAGAGCACAGAGAACACAAGAAAAGAAACAAGAGAGAAATACCATATATGAGATGGATCGGGTCGGGGATGGTTCGGATTTTTTAGTCGGGTTTTGGTAGAGACATGATGATAAATTGATAATTGATATCCACTATGCATGTTATAAACTCTTGATTTTGCTTTTAGCATCTAAATTCATATATATATATATAATTATATAATTAATTAGCTTTGAATTTGAGGAGAATGTGATATAATCATAATATTGTTTGTTGTAAATATCCTTTAATACCAGTGCCTCAAAATTAATATTAAACAAATTTGTAGTCCAAAATTAATAAAAATTTTCCCAAAACTAGTATTAAGCAAATTAAAGGTTTTGAGCCCAAATTTTTTGGGTGAGAATGGCCCCTACCAGTCCATTGCTATTTTTGTAATAAAATTGGTTGTACATAGGTTTTTCAAATCATTTGATGAAAAAATACATGTTTTCATAATATTTTTAGAAGAAACCACTTTTTCTATTACAATGTCAAACGATTTTAGCAGTTTTAGTACTAGTAAATTTAAGCACTTATCATTTTTTTTTTTTTGGTAACAAAGCACTAGTCTTTTTGAACAATGTTAGGATACAAAATTTTTCACAACTCACTAAAATAATAAGTTATGATTGAAGTAATATCATTTTCATATAGACCTAACACTGATACCATTTTGATTATACATCAAACTTTTCATTTATGTTTTAGTGTCATGGTTACTCCATATTCAATATAGTCTCATAGTGAAATTATATGTTGGTGGATCCATGTCAAAGCATATTTTAAGTAGGAAAATAATTGTTTCCAAGTATCTTATTTCACACCATTTTACACTATATATATATACCCGGTTTTTTCATTGGTTAGCATCTATCTATACTTTAGATGTCAAATTTACAATAATCTTGAAAGAATTCTCACAAAATTACTTTTTCGAATTTTGTTGGGCCAGCGAAAAACTTCTCTATGTAAAACTGTAAAGGCTAAATTACAAATTACACCCTATAAGTTTGGTTAAAGTTCAATTTAGTCTTCTAAGTTTTGACCATTTTAATTTAGTCCTCTAAGTTTGGTCAAAGTTCAATTTGGTCCTCTAAGTTTTGACCATTTTAATTTAGTGCTCTAAGTTTGATTTTGTTTCAATTAAGTCCTTTAACTTTTTATTTTTTTCATGAATTTTTTTTATAAATAATTTTTATTAGTTTTTGTTTTTAAGTTTTTGAAACAAAATCAAACTTAGAGGACTAAATTGAAATAATCAAAACTTAGAGGACTACATTGAAACCAAACCAAACTTAGAGGACTAAATTAAAACGGTCAAAACTTAGAGAACTGAATTGAACTTTTATCAAACTTAAAGGGTGTAATTTGAAATTTGGCCAACTGTAAAAGTGTTATAATTTTATAGGCTTATATATTGTGTCAAAATTCAAAATGGACAATCAACTAAATACAAGTGGAAATTATTATATGGAACAAGTGGAAATTATTATATGGAGCAAGTGGACAATCAATCAAAATGTAACCATGTTTGATTTATTAGTGTCTTTCTTTATGATCACATAATTCTCACTTAGGCACAAGAGCAAACGCCGCAAAAAGATAAAGATCAACAATCAACTAGAAAAAAGGGCATATTAATAACCCAATAATTTTTAATCATTCCACTAGAACCCAAGTTTAATTCCCACATTTTTTATTAGCCACCTCTTGCAATTAAAGTAAGCAAGAAATCCTTATAGTTCCCATTAGTTGTATCTTCAATTTTCTTGGATAGAGGAGCTCCAAATTGGCTATTGTACTCCTCTTTAATCTCTTTCATATCTGTGTCAGCTCGAGTTACAATTACTCGAGTCAGTGCTTTTTTGATTTTCTTATCAGCATCCTTTGTCAGTGCTGTGTTCAAGACCTTCAAAAAGAAAAAGAAAAATAAAATATTAAAAAAAAAAATAATTGGAATTGGGTATCCATGTAATCTGGTTGTGGCTTCATGTTACCTTGCTGAAATATTTTTGAGGATTGCATAGACATTGCACTGTCTCCTTTAACCTCATATCAACATCAAGTTCCTACACAATAACACAAAAATTAAGGGTGAAATTTTGAAATGAGTGATAAAAACATTGGCATTACTTTAAGTGAAAGTGATCACAGTTGTAAAAAAAAATTTGTATCCTTATAAACAAGGAAATGTATTATAAAAGCTATTTGATAAAGCTGAGAAGTTAGTACTTAAATTGTTGTGCTACATGATCAAGACAATATTGTCAAAGTCTCAATTAGTACACAATTTAGTTGAATACCTTAGCTTCACATGTGCATATGGTTAGGAAACAAGCCCTTAATTAGACCATTACTATTGAATAATATCTTCAATGGTGCTTTTTGCATCTCATACCTCATCAATGTTCTTGCCAGAAATCTCCTTGTAGTACTTATATATTGCTTGGAGATGGGGCTTGCTCCTTGTTGTTAGTATCCTTATTACCTCATCGTCCTCGATAGGCTTCTTCTTATCGGCATCTTTTATAGCATTAGAAAGTGTGTTAGCCTCAGATTTTGCAGCATCTTCCTTAATCTTTGATCCTTCATACCTATAGGCGCTCAGAAGTGCAACAAAGAGCTGTTCAAAGTACATAAGAAGTAATTAGATGCCTTTTTATGTTCATAATTCCATGCTTTGCTCCTAGTACAAACTAATTCAGCTGATGATGTTGAGATGAAACTTGATTTATTAGACCCATCGGGCTTCTGATCTATTAAATGTTTGGTTATTTCTTTTTGCATGCTAGCTTTTAGGCTTAAGCCTACAAATTTAGGCCCATTACTTGGTAAGAAAATTGAGTTTAGGCCCATTTTATATTTGACCAACTCTTTTTTTTTTTTGCTAATCTATTTCCCTCTATATTCTACCAACTCTCAATGTTTGTTAGGATTTGAAATAGATCAAGACAAAGTCCTTCCTTTAATTAAAAAAACAAATGCATTTTTTGAATATGGTTTTGATCTCATGTTTTGAGATCAAAATGAATTTAGAAATCAAAATTATATGTCAAATATTAAAGTTGGTGTAGTCGGTCGATAATTAATAGGGTTGTAAGCAAATTAAGTACGTAGTTCCTAAACAAATTGAATACGACTTTATAAAAAATACAAACAGTCGAGATTTGAATTTTATTGTATATTTGGAATGGAAGGAGATGGATTAACATATTCTAAACGACTAGATTCATTTTTTTTTTTTTTTTTTTGACCAAATTGAGTTTCTCTCTCTCTCTCAACTCATTTGAAACCTTATAAATTTGAGATTTTTACACCAAACGTAGTTTAAGCCTAATAAAACTTTGGGCTCTTGAGTGGGCATACAAAAATGGTTTATAAGGCATATATAAAGTTAATGCTACTAATACTTACCTTACGTTCACTGCCATTGATGTGGGAGGCAACATCTTCCTCAATGGAGTGGTCAAAGAGAGAATGGTAGGCCCTCCTTGCTCCCAATAGCTCATCTGCTGATCTGGTGCATGCAATCTCTATGAGGATACCATACGATTCCGGCCCCTTCTTCAAGGCCTTCTTTGCTAAACGAGCATCCCTTTCCCATGGATGCGTGGTCCAAAGCACCACAGCGTTCTGATAATCATACAACAGGACTCACATGTCACTTGCTTTATAAACCATTTTTAGACCATCACATATTTATTTATTAATAATAGGAAGGGAAAATTTAAATCATAATTCTTTTCATAAATGAGAGCTTATTATAATATTACTGAAGTGGAAGACTTTTTGATTGACATATATTGATATAATTAAGCAAACTAAATTTAAAAAATGATTATTAATTAATTGCGATTTTGTAAAGTGTGATGAAACCATTATGTATGATGTTTCAACGTTTGCTATTTTTATGATAACATTTACTTTGATTCTTTTAATAAATGTTATCTTGTTTTGTTTTTAAAATGACATGTCAATGTAAAAATAAAAGATGACATGTGAATTAAGAAAGTTACAAAAAAAAATATGACTTCGATAGATAGAATGATGGAAACGAATACATTATTGTTTGTTGTTGTAAAATAAAAGATATATAAATCCGATATCTGACATTTTTATTTAGGAGACAATATATTGTTACCAAACAAAATCACCTTAAAACGCATGAATTCATGCTTGAGAAGTCTAACACAATGATCATCCCATCGCTCAAAATTACGTTCGTCCTCTATGAACAAGTGTGGACTTCCTTTCCGGAAGGATTTCTTTTCCTCCGGCTGCCATTTTCCCAATATTGATATTAATGACTGCTCGTGGATTCCATGTCCTGGTTAAGTATAACAGCATTATCAAATGGATGGAAACAAAGAAAATAAATAAATAAATGGAAACAACATTATCAAATTGTTAGGAAAATGTTTTTCCCTCACTTCAAAGGAGAAAATGGATTTCATTTCCGGAAAGAAAGATAGTAATAAATGGAATTAAGCTAGTAATAAACACATAATGTGTTATGGGAGAGAAACAAACCACAAGAATTAATTCATTAGATTAATCCAAGTTTGTATGCCATAAAATTAATGAAAAGAAAATACATGCACTTGACATTTGATTAAGTTTCTTTCTTTTTCCTTTTTGATTGAAGAAAGTTTAAGTATTAATAATTTGAGCAAAAGAGAGGATGATATATAAATAACCTGAGAAGGCCTTGGTGAGAGCTTCCAATTCATCAGGGTGAGCCATTCTTTTGTGTTGGACTTGGAGTTTAGGCAATGAGGATGGAGATCATCTTTGCCAAAGCTACATATATATAAACCCAAAAGGTCATTTTCGTCATATAATCTTCAAGGGTTATTTTGGGTGTCTCAGCCATTACTAAGATAGTAATTAGATTTGATAAACGAAAATGAAACTGAATTAAGAGTTACAAAACAATCTTTTTTGTCTGGAAAACAGAAATTTGTTCTTGAAAACTGAAAATTGGGAGAAAAAAAAAACTGTTATCAAACATAGCCTAAAACTCCTGTAATGAATGAATAAACACATAAATTAATACAGTTGTTTTTGTTTTTTTAACATTAAAAGAGATGATACTCTTCAACAAAAATCTTATATAGTAATTAAAGCTACAATAACAATGGTGATGTTATATTAATTAATAAATTAAACGTTAGATAAACATTAAAAGATAACGCTGGAACTTAAAAAGGAAGTATTCGTTTATTAGTTAATTAATGATATTATTTATTGCAGTGATGCCCTTATATTCTGGTGTATAAGTTAGATGTCCCGAGATTTTGTCACAATTTATAGTTTTCACCAACCAATATTTGATATTATATTTGTGCCCAGCCTCGACATTAAGAGATAGAATTAGTACTGAATTACCTATACGGCTATACATAGAATATCAGTATGAATGCGACTAAAGAAATAAAGATTGTGTAGCATATAATATATGGTTCGTGCAAGCATGAATCTAACTTTGTTGATCATAAATATGCATTTTTAATTGAACTCATGACTTTGCCGACAAAGACAATATAATGTATGAATTGGGTCAATTATTTTCACTCACATAAATCATAATGGAACATATGTTTTAATAAAAATAAATAAATATAACCCATATTTATATTAAGTCTTCCAATGTCAATAAATAGTTCCAAGATTTTCTTCTTCTTTTTATTTTATTTTTTTTAAAGCTAGGCTATAGATAAACTATACAAAAATTAAATTGAAAATAGTAGCTCTAATATGTATTTAACTAAATTTTATTGGACTTTGTAAAGGTATGTAAAATTGGCTTCGAATATAATATAAGAGCTTGGGTGATATCATATGGCAATTAGGTACTCATTAGTTGATTTTTGTTGTTGTTGTGAATTTCATGTTTTCAATTATATGGTGGATCTCGATCTGGAATTTTTAGCACACAGACTATCTTTTTGTTCTCCCCCTTTCCCATTGTGGCTCATCTGAGTCATTGCCAACAAGTATAAGCAGCACTGATTACACTGATCTTTTTCTATGCATGCATCACGTGTGGCATGCATACATTATTGTTTCCAACTAATAATACATTATCCTTATCCACAAGTTCATCATATATTTTACACCTAAGTGGGATTTGGACATATTAAGCTGCACATATCTTGTTGTCATAAACTTGATTCTGAGAATAAATATGATAAATATCTTATATTTGGATGGATTGTTCTATCTCATATGTCAATTTTTAATAAATTATAAATTATATATGATGTTGTAGGTTTTATGACGTGATGCACGAGAATTTATTCAGTTATCTCATGATCATACACGTGGCGTCTTAACCAAATTATCATAGATGTTATGATTATGTTGTCTTCTTTTTATTGGTTGAGAGGATCATGTCATTATTTCCATATTTTCTAGTAATAAAGTCCGATAGCTCTCTAGCTCTATCTCTTCAATTAAGACTATTTGTTTTTTGATTGAGAAAACACTTGGAGGCAATCAAAGTCACATTGAAATGAACCTCGATAAAATCAAGTCGAGCAGCTAAGTGTGACCAATGTGAGTTGTTTTCAATTACAATAATTAATGTTGTGTCCAGGCTCCCAGCTGGCCATGGCCCAATATGAGCAATCATCTTTTCGATTTGGTGGATTTGTTTTTGTTTTTCTGGGTTTGGATCTGTCATTTGAACATGGATAAAGATTTCTCCATTTGGAAATTTCCATTTATCCATTTCATGGTTAAGTTTTATTTCATAAATCTAACGATATATAGATCTTGTCATTTAAAATTTTAAATGACGTGGCTGTCTGTATGTTGAACTGGACCATGAAATGGAGACTCTCCATTTTATTTCAAATGGAGAGAATCCTTATCCGTTGAACAACATGTGGTCTAATATTTTAGATCATTCATTTTTGGACTTAACTTAATGTGAGTTGTTTTCAATTACAATAATTAATGTTGTGTCCCAGGCTCCCACTGGCCATGGCCCAATATGAGCAATATCTTTTCTATTTGGTGGATATTTGTTTTTGTTTTTCGGGTTTGGATCTATCATGTTGAACTGTGGTCATTTTTTGACATTCATTATCCACTGTAGTATAGATATTCGCTCATTCATTACATATCCACTACTTTTTGGGAGTGGTTTGGGTCTAGTGCAAAGAGTATTGGACCTGTTGAGATTTTGATACGTGTATAAAAATTGGACAAAACTGAATACGTGTCAAGATCTCAACGGATCCAAGGCTCCTGTGCACTGGACCCAAGCCTTTCTCCTTTTTTTTTGCCTTTTCTTTTAGATGTCTCGATCAATACTATTTCAAAATAATTATTTTCGTAGATAGTACATTAATTAATTTATTTAAAAAAAGAAAGAAGAGAAATGAGAAAAAGCTTACTTTTGCGTCCCTTTGTTTTTAATTTTAGCCAAAAAAGAGTTTCTAGTAACTGGCACTGCAGCCCACTAGCATCTTCCAAGACTCAAGAAAATGGTGCATAATGAAAGCACATTATGGAGAAAAAAAGAAGAAGTTCGAAGTGTGTACAAATTAAGAAAATAAACAAGTCACTACTATATGATTAAATTGATTTAATTTGTTAGGCAGCTCATGTTAGAGAAACCAAAAATAGTAATCGGAAAATTAATGCGACTCTGAGGTGTGATGGGAACACTTTCTTTAAAGTTAAGGTGATAATTCTCCTATTACCCCCGAAAAAAAATCCACTATCACGTTATAATTTATTAGTAATTCACCTTTAAAATACAATAAAATCACGAATAATGAATTACATATGCATAGACAGTGATTGATGAGTTGGAAGGAATATATACTTCACTCTCATCTCTTTATTGGAGCTAAGCTTTAATATATGACCACATGAAAGGAAATAAAGAAAAAAGTTTAATTTTCACTTTCTGGTTTTATGAGCACATGAAAGGAAACAAAGAAAAATGTTTAATTTTCACTTTCTGGTTAATTAACTAGTTTAGAAAGCTCGTTTTCTTCTTTACTTTTAGGTCGAACTGAGCATTGGAATCATCTAGCTACTTACTTTACGATATTCCAATTGTCCATGGCCAAGGTTTCTTGCATCAACAATAGGTGTAATATTGCGTATTGTAATGTGACTTTTATTTCTTTTTGATGAAGTAATGTGACTTTAATTTCGAACATCTTAGATGTAATGTAACAAAGTATCTGAAACCAAAAGACCTTTCACATAGTAGAGTAGTTAAATCAATATAATTTAATGTGCACATGTGGTAGGTAGATTATTTAATTCATTGAAACTGATATGTTTCTGTAAGACGTTACATTAATTTAAGTATGCTAGTTAAGACTTATTAATAATAAAGGTCCAAATATAACATTATGCAGTGCCAAATTTGGCATGAAAAAAGAAATTTATTCTTGGTCAAATTATAAATTACACCCTTTAAATTTGGTTTTGTTTAAAAAAATATATATTTGTTAAACGAAACCTAACTTAGAAGACTAAATTGAAACAGTCAAAACTTAGAAAATTAGATTGAAACCAAACTAAACTTAAAGAACTAAATTGAAAACGGTCAAAACTTAAAGGATTGAATTAAAATTTGACCAAACTTATAGGGTGAAATTTATAATTTAACCTATATTCTTCATGAACGATTAGGATAATTAATTAAGTTATTC